>JAJOZX010002400.1:50000-250000 GCA_023014485.1 Bathynomus jamesi | reverse complement strand
AAGTATATGATGTCGACAACCGATCCAAACTAGCTCATGACCCAATGCTTCTTCAATCCTGACACAGGCTCCGCGATGTAAACCCGTGTTTGACGCAGTGGTATCGAAGACGAGACCTCTCACATGCTGTTCCACGTTCCATAATTTCATAGTTTGAAGGCATGCCTGGGCCTGTGCTTCTCCAGTTCCTTGTTTCATCTTTGGGACACCAAGCAGCTTCTCCTGTCCATTGAATGTTATAAGGATTGCTATCCGATGCACATTCGTCTTCTTCCCTTCAATGCCGGGGAGAAGCTCTCCGTCCCAATGGAGAAGGACAGGGTCTTCTAGAGAGAATGATTCTAGGTCTTCTCGAGCTGCCTGTTCTCGCCCACTTTCTCTGTAGCGATGAATAGAGCTCCGAGAGCACGTCATCCCAGACAGATCATGCCCTGCGGCCTGTAATACAGCTCCAGTTACGAAAACAGCATTCCGGTCAGAAAGATTGGTGCGATCCATTGCTCCAATGACTTCTGGAGATTGGAAAATGTTTGTAACCTTGTTCTTGGGACGCTTTGGTGCCGGAGCTTCAGACGAAGAAGGAATCAGAACCGATGGTCTATAGTCGTCGTCGTCTTGCGAAGAAAGGGAAGAAGAAGAAGAGGAAAGATCAATTGATGACACTCCTGCTTCTTCCAAATCTTTCTGTGTTGCTTCATGCCTTGCCTTCCTCTTGGCTTCCTTCTCCATTCTGGATCGCTTTCTGTCCTCTTGTGTAGTCGTTTCCTTATCAATGCCAGCCATGCTGCAAGAATTGACGTCCTTGCGCTGCATGGACAGGAAATTTCGGTCCTCAATGTTGACG
Organism: Bathynomus jamesi; assembly: GCA_023014485.1. Classification (NCBI taxonomy): domain Eukaryota; kingdom Metazoa; phylum Arthropoda; class Malacostraca; order Isopoda; family Cirolanidae; genus Bathynomus; species Bathynomus jamesi. Next base: position 249,156 of record JAJOZX010002400.1, on the reverse strand, counting down.
ATTGTGCTCATGGCATCACTGGTTGCGATGTCAAACAGTTCCTGGATGTCCGCTTTGAAGATGTCTTCATTCATTCTATCGCTGGCACGTTGCCTGGTCCTGTGCTTCTTGAGTGTTTTGTAGCGGTCTAAAAGCTTTGAAAGCTTACGGACACAGGAGTCGATCCGTTGAGTTGGGATCCGCGCTCGGGTCCAGACTTCAATCACCCTCTGGCATGCCTGGTTCAGACTGTCGGAGGTGGTTTGCTTTTGATTGATGTGGTGGTATTGCCCCAAGAGGAGGGCATCAAGGCATGTAGGGAGCCTTGACATGGATAAAGTTCCAGTTGCCATCCCTAGAAGCCAAACTTTTGGAATTGATCGAGTTTGAGCCATCGGACCTACGGAAGAAAAAGTACATTATATAAATATATATTCAGAGTGGGGCGACCTCTAAATATTCACCAATCACGCTGCAATTTTGCACAGACCATGTGGACACTAAATGGACAAAACCCACACTTGTGGAGACTATCTAAGACAATTTTGAAATTTCCCCCTATGGATTTGGACCACCCTAATATATATATATATATAATATATATATATATATATATATAATATATATATAATATATATATATATAATATATATATATATATATATATATATATATATATATAATATATATATATATATATATATATATATATATATATATATATAATATATATATATATATATAATATATATATATATATATATATAATATATATATAAGCACACCGGACAAAAAATTAGTCACCCCTAATAGCACCGATAGTAGGAAGTTCAAGGTCACACAGAGGGCGCTGATGTAGCATTGGTAAGTGACAAGTAGCGGTGACATAGCACACAGGATCAGATCTGTTTCGTGAGGTGGTGAAGAACAAAGTGTGTGTTGGATATAGTCTGCAAAATGGGTCGTGAGGCAGACGTTACTCAGTGGCAAAAAGGAGCCATCGTGTTTGGCAGAGCCCATGGACACAAAATGTCTGAAGTAGCCCAATTTGTTGGTGTGTCAACGCATACTGTCCAGCGAGTTTACAAAGAGTGGTGTAGTTCGCAATCAACTGACAATCGACGGCGTAACTGTGGCCGGAAAACAATTCTCGACAATAGGGGCTGCCGCCATGTTTCTCGTCTAGTAACTGCAAATCATTTTCAAACCAGAGAACAATTGCTCCAAGAAACCAATGAGGTTCTCCAGCGACCAATTTCCGAACGGACATTGCGACGAGAACTGCATGCGATGGACATCTGGAGCAGAGTACCATGGAAGAGGCCGCTGTTAACAGCAAGTCACAAATTGGCACATTATAAATGGGCTCAGAGGCACAAAAACTGGACTGCGGCAGATTGGAAACGTGTAATTTGGTCCGATGAGTCCCGTTTTTGTTTGTTCTCCAATGATGGGAGGCGACGAGTACATCGCAGGTCCAATGAAGCCTTTAATCCTGAATGCGTCGAAGGTGTTGTTCAGGCTGGAAACAGAAAGTGAAGCGCAGGAATAGACACCCACGGACTCTGGCGGAACTTCGGGACCAGCTGATGAATGAGTGGCAGCAAATTGATGTTCAGTACATGCACAACCTCGTAGAGTCTCTGCCTCGCCGGATTCGTGCGGTTATCAAGGCCAGAGGCGCCATCACATGTTATTAGGTACATTCTGAGAGGGGTGACTAATTTTGTCTGGTGTGCTATATATATATATAATTTTTTTTTTTTTTTTCACTGGGCATGCCCGTATCAACCCAAGGAAAGATGGGTCATGTTGTTGTTAGTAACCTCCAGGGTCGAAACCCTCAGCGCCAAAAAACTGACAGCTGTTCAAGCCTCGCCCAGAGGTTCCTTAATCCCAGTGTAAAGTGTTTGTCTATGTATGTGGAAGTGATGTGTTTATCCCAAAGGCAGTGTTGAATGAATTGTGTGCATATATATATATATATATATATATATATATATATATATATATATATATATATATATTAGGGTGGCCCAACAGAACATGCAAAAAATTAAAAGTTGAATTTTCACAGATTAGAACCCTGCAATCAAAAACGACATATGTAATAGCAATATGAGTGAAATTTGATGCAATTCTGAGATGATTTAGAGGTTGCACAAGGTGCTTGAAGTTTCAAAAATCGCAGTCTTGCCATGGTAAGCAGTCTATATTTTGGCATTATTTGCCAGTGGCTTGTAAATATTCTTTTCTGACAGTTTTATGAATTCTGTGAAGCTGGTTTGTTATTTTCTGTTAATAATTGTAAAATAATAAAATAAACTTAGCATTCAAAGTCCGGTATGGTATGGGTACAGGTGTCTTGTTCAGATATCTACTTGGAATTTGTTTGTTGTGCATTGTTGGGTTAAGGTTTGTGTTGAACACAGTAAAATTATTAACAAACATAAATTAAATTTTGGTTAACTACAGCCACGACAGGTGTCAACTTTGGATAGAGCACTATAAGCTTATCTTTGCATATTTATGTCTCCCCTTACTAATTGACCTAATTTTCAAGGTCACATAAGGGGAGACATTTTTTTTCTTGAAAAACAGCCTTTGATTACACTGGGCAACACGTATTTTATTGAATGATATCTGACACTTGATTCTAGGTAATTTGGGTGCGCTGAATACGAATTTCAACTCGGTTTGGCTCTATCAGGTCCTGATTCTTGTCGACAGCCTATGTGCCATTTTCCAGATTTTTCAAATTAGGACTAAAAAATTAAGTCATATGTTAATTTTTTTTTTCAAGTTTCATGAATACAAGCAGTTCAAACTACAGTAAAATTACATTATAACGATAGAAATGACTTAAAATAAAAAAACAAACAGATATGAAGCTTTCACTGTGGCAAAAATTTTCTTTTGTAAGACTTTCTAGCGTATTTGCTTGTTGATGGCAGGTCTCTTTTCAAGCACCAGCAGTAATCAGCCATCATGTGGGAATCCCAGCGGCCTTGGTACCATTCCTCCATAATTTTTATATCTTGGTGGAATCTCTCCCCTTGTTCGTCACTTACATCACCTAAATTACTTGGAAATTGGTCAAGATGGCTATTCAAAAAATGCATTTTTATGCTCATATTGCAACCAATGTTCCCTCTAATTTTTTTTAGTCCGTGTGCGCAAGAAATTTTCGTTGTGCATACATTTAGATTCATGGTGAAAAATTGTGCAAACTTTTCTGAGCGCTATTATCTTCAAAATGAAATATATATCAGGTCGTCCCATAAGTAATGTCATTTTTTACGATAGATTAAGTTTAAACTAGTCCTACTCGGTTTAAGCATAAATTTTCCGAAGGTTATATCTAAGAGGAGATCTATCGTGTTTCGCTACATACTTTACAGACCTTGACCAGTGAAGACGTGTGTTTTGCTTTATGTGAACCCCTCATAAACATGGTGGTATCAGAAGAGCATATTAGGCATATAATGCTTTATGAGTTCAAAAAAGGAAATAGTGCTACTGAAGCAACGCGAAACATTCAGGACGTTTATGGCAATGATATTCTGCATGTGAGGAAATGTCAAAGATGGTTTCAAAAGTTTAGGAATGGTGACTGCTGTATGACAGATGCAGCACGCTCTGGACGCCCTGCTGAGTTTGATGATGACCTGCTGTTAGCCGCACTTGAAGAAGACTGTTTAACAACTGTCGAAGAATTGGCCCAGAAACTCAATTCATCCCCATCCACCATCCATCGACATTTGCAACAACTTGGGAAAGTGCCTAAGTTAGGAAAATGGGTGCCACATGAATTGTCGGTCGACAATCTGAGGGTGCGGGTAAACATTAGCACAGCTCTTCATTCCCGTGAACTCCAAGATCCGTTTTTGCACCATTTAGTGACTGGTGATGAAAAGTGGATACTGTACCAGAATGTTAAGCGCCGTCGACAGTGGGTTTGTGCCGGAGAACCAGCGACACCACAGCCAAAACCAAATCTTCACCCTCGGAAGGTGTTGCTTAGTGTTTGGTGGGTTATATAAAGGTGGTGTAATACACTTTGAAACCTTACCACACAACCAAATAATCACCGCTCAAGTCTACTGTCAACAACTGGATCGATTGAACACAGCACTAAAAGAAAAGAGACCTTCTTTGTTTAATCGGAAACGAATCGTGTTCGACAACGCACGTTCTCATACCGCTTGGATCACTTCTGCAAAAATTGAGGAGCTTAGGTGGGAAAAACTTCCACATCCTCCAGACTTTGCGCCTTCAGATTATCATCTCTTCAGGAGTCTGCAAAACTATCTTGACGAGAAACAGTATACTTCTTTAGATGACCTGCACACCAGTCTTTATACGTTTTTTGCCTCAAAACCACCTGAATTTTATAAACATGGCATTGAAAAGCTTGTAGGATGTTGGCGGAGTGTCATTGATTCCGATGGAAAATATATACTAGATTAAAAAGTTTCAGTTGAGTTTTTTTTTGTCCTTCAAATTCCGATCTAAAAACAACACTACTTATGGGATGACCTGATATAAATATTAAATACTTAATAAATATTATTTCCATAAGGTGATGGCTTGATCATTACTGTACTATTAAATGGCTATTAAAAAACTGTTTACAATATTATATATTCTTAAAAAAGAAAACATTTTATCCATTCTAAAAATATGAATAAAATAAAAAATAGTAAAATAAAATTCAACAAAATAAAGAAATAAAATAAAAATAACATTAATTGAAAATGACTATTTTAGTTATCATTTCTCAAAACAATTTTTATCATTTAGCAATTTAAAATAGACTATCAAGATTAATACAGGATTTTATCCATTCACAAAATAGGAATAAAATAAAAAATAATTTTATTTTTTATGAATTATGAGATAATTATTCGTTTTTATGCAAAAATAAGAAAGAGGTTTATATTCAATGCGTTAACGTATAAAAGAAAAAAAATGCAAATACATAGAGTAAAAAAAATCCATATTGCGTAATTGCGCGGACGTCGGCGAAGTCGGGCGGAAGGGGTTAATACTTAAAAGAGCGACTATTGAGTATGTTGATGCAAATGGTCAGACCTTGTGTGACGGTATATTTTTGAAATTACTTCATTTACTGTCGTGACTCATGATACGCTTGAACCTGTGCGCATTTTATTTTGCTGTGTGCGCGGGTTTCACAACGCGTGTGCGCGCGCACACGCGCACACCTTAGAGGGAACATTGATTGCAACCTAACTCTTTGTAGTCCCTTAAAAGTTTTTTTACGATTTCTTCGTAGTTATCTGCCCTATAATTGCCTAAAAAGTTTTCTATCAAGTCCACGAATGAGAACCAGCCATTTTTTTCGCGTTCATTCATGACATTAGGAAAATTGCTGTCTTTAATCATTGTTTTTATTTGTGGACCGTCGAAAATTCCCGCCTTGATTTTTTCATAACTTAAACTTGGAAATTTTGAAGTTATGTATTTGAAACACTCGCCGTTCGTATCTAAAGCTTTTACATATTGTTTAATGAGGCCTAGTTTTATATGCAGAGGAGGAAATATGATTTTATCTCTGCTCACTAAAGGTGGATTAATTACGTTTTTTTCTCTGACAGTAAGTGATGTTCGTGCTGGCCAGATTTGTTTGAAATAATGTTCTTCCTTGGCTCTGCTGTCCCATAAGCAAAGGAAGCAGGGATATTTAGTATACCCTTCTTGTTGTCCTAGCAGAAAATTAACCATTTTTAAGTCAACACATATGATCCACTCATGCTCCCTATATTTGATAAGATTTAAAACCTTTTCTATATGTTCATACTTTTCTTTTAATTTTGTTGAGTGCCCAATCGGTATCGAGCCAAATAGATTGCCATTATGCAACAACACACACTTAAGACTTCTTTTCGAACTGTCTAAAAACAAGCGCCAATCATTTGCATCGTAAGACTCAACCCCCATCTTCTTTAACAAACCAACTGTGTCGCAGCAATATACTAAACTATCCTCTGTTCTAAAATATTTAACAAGTTCTTCTTCTCTTTTTCTGTAAAATGAAATGTATGTGTTTGAAGTAAGCAAGTTTTTCTCTTTAAGTTTTGAAGCTAAAATTTCCGCAGCCTTTTTTGGCAAATTTAGATCCCTTACAAGATCATTCAACTCGGCCTGGTTAAACTTTTGCGGATCGTTTTGACTTTCAAATACGCTGGGGTCAAAATCGGTGTCTGACTCCTCAAAGTGCATAACAATATTTTCAGGAACATCTTCAACTAATTCTTGAGTTGGCAGACCCTTAAATTTTGGAATGGGGATCTCATTTGAATGTAGCACAGGTCGTATCGCGGTGTCGAAATTTGGGTACTCGATACAATGTTTATTTTTCTTAGTGAAGCCCGAAGTCTTGACAAAGCAAAGGTAGCAATCGGTCTCGTGGTTAGTAGGCTCTCGCCACACCTGATATGGAAAAAAAATTGTAAAGCGTTAACAAAAGCGACGAGAGACTTGTTTTTATGAATTTTATCAAAAGTTATCACCCAAACATTTAACATTTCTATGTGTTTCAACCTTATGCAATATTTGAGATTCTTATAAACATTTTCTGTAAATTTTTGTTTATGTACCTAAGTTACAATTACATTTAGGTAAGTTACAGTATACTAGTGATTAAATTACGTAGTTTTATGAAATCATAAACTTACCATCGGAACTCCAAAAGGTATTTTTGAATCCGAACCCTTCGTCCAATGTCGCAGTCTTTCAATGCATATAGTGCAGGCTTTATGTGGAGCCCACGATTTATCTTGGTCCCCCAGTTTTATGCCAAAATAAGCTAAGTAAGCTCTTTTTACGAAGTCAGTTATATTTGCTCGTTGATGTGGAAGTGTAAAATTTCCACATATATAACAGAAGGAATCAGGGTTGTTTTTGCATTTGAACTTTCTAGTGCTTGATGACATATTGCTTGATTGTTCTGCCAATTTGTAAAGGTATTTAAAGCCCTTAATTCATAAAAATTTAAGGAAATCTGAAATATAAACACAAAAATTAGTTTAAATAGGTACTTATTATGAAATAGGTACTTACAATCTATGAAATTAAACTAGAAACACGGATGAGTAGGTACAATATAAATTACGTCTAATTAAATCAACTATATTAAATCACGATGACAAAATTACTCACTAAATCATATGCCAATTCAAAATTATGTTAATGCCCAAACCTGACTGACTGACTGACTGAGACTGACTGACTGAGACTGACTGACTGAGACTGACTGACTGACTGACTGACTGACTGAGACTGACTGACTGACTGACTGAGACTGACTGACTGACTGACTGAGACTGACTGACTGACTGACTGAGACTGACTGACTGAGACTGACTGACTGACTGAGACTGACTGACTGACTGACTGACTGAGACTGACTGACTGACTGACTGAGACTGACTGACTGACTGAGACTGACTGACTGACTGAGACTGACTGACTGACTGAGACTGACTGACTGAGACTGACTGACTGACTGACTGAGACTGACTGACTGACTGAGACTGACTGACTGACTGACTGACTGACTGACTGAGACTGACTGACTGAGACTGACTGACTGACTGAGACTGACTGACTGACTGACTGAGACTGACTGACTGACTGAGACTGACTGACTGAGACTGACTGACTGACTGAGACTGACTGACTGACTGACTGAGACTGACTGACTGACTGAGACTGACTGACTGAGACTGACTGACTGACTGAGACTGACTGACTGACTGAGACTGACTGACTGACTGAGACTGACTGACTGACTGAGACTGACTGACTGACTGAGACTGACTGACTGACTGAGACTGACTGACTGAGACTGACTGACTGACTGACTGAGACTGACTGACTGACTGACTGAGACTGACTGACTGAGACTGACTGAGACTGACTGAGACTGACTGAGACTGACTGAGACTGACTGACTGAGACTGACTGACTGAGACTGACTGACTGAGACTGACTGACTGAGACTGACTGACTGACTGACTGACTGACTGACTGAGACTGACTGACTGAGACTGACTGACTGAGACTGACTGACTGAGACTGACTGACTGAGACTGACTGACTGACTGAGACTGACTGACTGACTGAGACTGACTGACTGACTGAGACTGACTGACTGACTGAGACTGACTGACTGACTGAGACTGACTGACTGACTGAGACTGACTGACTGACTGAGACTGACTGACTGACTGAGACTGACTGACTGACTGAGACTGACTGACTGACTGAGACTGACTGACTGACTGAGACTGACTGACTGACTGAGACTGACTGACTGACTGAGACTGACTGACTGACTGAGACTGACTGACTGACTGAGACTGACTGACTGACTGAGACTGACTGACTGACTGAGACTGACTGACTGACTGAGACTGACTGAGACTGACTGACTGACTGAGACTGACTGACTGACTGAGACTGACTGAGACTGACTGACTGACTGAGACTGACTGACTGACTGAGACTGACTGACTGACTGAGACTGACTGACTGACTGAGACTGACTGACTGAGACTGACTGACTGAGACTGACTGACTGACTGACTGACTGACTGACTGACTGACTGACTGACTGACTCTGGAAACGAGTCGCTTTTATATATTTTAGTTGTCCCTCTAGAATACTCTACAGAGAACAGGAACGCTCGAGAAAATTTTAGAATTCTATGATATTTTTAGCTTAATTTACTAATATTAAAATGGGTTAAAAATGACAAAATTAAAAATATTTTTAGGGTGTTACATATAAAAATATACATAATACAACAATACCATAACAGGTACAAATACCTAGATAAAAACCTAGTTGCATAATGTGTAACTGCAAAAAGACTTAGCGAGTATTGAGAAAAAAACCTTTTTATGAATACGACGAAAAAGGAGGGGTGTTGAGCAAAATCAGGACCTGATAGAGCAAAACCGAGTAAAAATTCGTGCTCAGCGCACCCAAATTACCTAGAACTAACTGTCAAATCTAATTCAATAGACAAAAAGTTGAAATTTGTTCCCCAGTGTTATTTATTTATTTTTTTCAGGAAACTTCACTGAGTTCAAGCATCGCATGTAGCAGCAAATGCAGCATTCAAACTGCAGATGACAATAAGCCAAAGACAAGATCAAAATCTCATATTTGGTTGATTGGTCCTGTGAATGAGAGAATCGTCCAACACAGCAAACTTCCGTCACTTCGTGAAACATTGTCAGTGTTTTTCTATCATCATACAGAACAGAAAAAGACACTCAAAGAAAGTGCACGCATAACTGTATCAGAAGTCCTTAGTTTTTGGCTGAAGGCTGGAATACCAACTGCTCTCAGTTATGATATAGAAAAGCGGCTTCTGAAAGTACATGCAGAATGGCAGTGTTTGAAGAAGGTCATAAACTGTTGTACCCAGAAACAAATTTCTAATAGAGCACAGTTCAATTCAAAGCTTGGTAAGCTGTTTGACATAGCTCATCAAGATGCTGAGAAACGAACAGAACTGACAGAAGACCTGGAGTTTCTAGCCAGTCAGAGAGAAGGTCGGAAAGGATATATGGCAAGTGAAGATAAAGCATGGACAGAGAGACAAGAGCAGAAAGCCAAAAGGAAAGAATCATTTGAAAGGTTTTGGCAGAAATCAAAGCAGGAACAACAGGCAGTAATTTCAAGTTGCAGTAGTGAGTTGATTTTTTCTTCTGATAGCTCAAGTGAAGATGTAGTTGAACAATGTGCAGACTCAGAAATGGAAATGGATAAGTCACGAAAGAGGAAAAGATTTGCAAGCAGCACCGAAAGAAAGACATTGCTCTCAAAAAATGTCACAGCAGCATTAGATAGGTCAAAAGTTACAGATCGCCAGGCGGTGCACTTGTTAGCTGCTACAGCTCATTCGCTTGGCCATAATGTTGATGAGATAACACTAAGCCGTAGCTTGATTCAACGTGCACGATCCACAAACAGCAAAAACAGCAGCTGATGCAAAAACTTCATGCAATCCCCAAGCACCATTGACTGTTCACTGGGACGGAAAATTGCTTCCTGACCTTACTGGGCGCGAGAAAATCGACTGATTACCTGTGATTGTGACAGGAATTGATGTTGATTGTTTGCTTGGTGTACCAAAACTTGCATCTGGAACAGGCCAAGCCCAAGCTGATGCTGTTGTATCCTGTCTGAATGACTGGAATCTTTCCCAAAAGGTCAAAGGTCTGTGTTTTGACACGACAGCAAGCAATACAGGACATCTCAGTGGTGCATGTGTTCTCATAGAGAGAGCCCTTGGGCAAAGTCTACTTCATTTTGCACACCATCATCATGTGATGGAGATTGTTCTACAGAAGGTTTTCACTGCACTGAAAATAATATCTACCTCATCTAGACCTGACATGGCCATCTTCAAATGCTTTAAAGAGCAGTGGTCTTGGATTGATCAAAGTTCATATCTTACAGCTGCTGGGATGATGGAGATTGACTCGTTTAGAGAGCGCACATTACAGTTTGCAATACAGAATCTGAAAATGTGCCAACCACGGGATGATTACAGGGAGTTTTTGGAACTTATCATATTCCTTGGTGGAACTCCAGCATGGGGGATTCACTTCCAGGCACCTGGTGCACTGCACAGTGCCCGTTGGATGGCACGAGTACTTTACTGTTACAAAATGTGGATGTTTAGGAGAGAGTTCAAGATGAAGCCATCACAAGAACATGGAATATTCCAATTCTTGTTGTTCGTGTCAGACATTTACATCACAGTGTGGTTTCAAGCCCCACTGGCTGCCCAAGCCCCTGCAAATGATCTGCAGTTTCTAAAGAGATTGACACAATACAATGTCAATCCAGTTGTCAAGCAGGCAGCAGTGACTGCTTTCAGCAGACATTTGTGGTACCTGAGTGAGGTTATGGTGGGCCTTGCTTTCTTCAACATGACAGTTGATCCCCAGCAGAAAATGCAGATGCTGGTAAACATGCGAGAGAAAGAAGGATCAGAAGAACCACCACACCGACTGGATGGCACTGGTGAATATGCAGACATGCAGCTCAGCTCTTTCGTTACAATGAATACGAAGACATTTTTCAACATTCTTGGTCTGCCACAATCTTTTCTGTCGATGCCGCATGAAACGTGGAATGATAATGAAGATTTCAAGAAAGCAGAGAGGGTAATTCGGTCACTAAAAGTTGTGAACGACACAGCAGAAAGAGGAGTGAAACTGATCCAGGACTTCAATGCATTTCTGACGAAAAATGAAGACCAGAAGCAATTTCTACTCCAAGTTGTACAAGAACATCGAAAACTGTATCCTGACTCGAAAAAAAGCACTGTTGTGGGTGGACTCGGTCTCATAGCTGGAATTCAGAAAGACAGTTCTGTTAACTAAATATTTCCAACAAAGTTAGCATGTCATTCTAGATTTTATGCAGTATTGACAATTTGACAGCTGTTCTTATGCAACATAAAAGTTTTCACTGATAGGATAGTAAGTATTTCTAACTTACTGCATGGCTCCATTGACTCAGACATGAATTGATGGTTTTGAACATTATTATAGTTGATATAGCGCATTTACTGGTGGTGGGGGCGACTGATATTATTTACTGTAAGTTCAAAAATGTTAAATGAGCAGACACAATTTGAAGCTGTATATTGTGCTTAAATAAATAAGTTACAGTATGTTGTAATTTGACATTAAACATGCACATTGCACAGGTTGCACACTGCAGCACGCGGCTGTTAAGTAAATGATGAAACAAATGATCTTTGCGTGCTTTGTGCAACCTCTAAATATTGTTTGATTCAGTTAAAATTTTTATGTAAAAATTACATCCATAAGCATTAGGGTGTGACAGTTGCCCCAACTTTGTCCTACAATGCTGTTCAAAATTTTGGTGTTACATATTGACATAAAAAATACCCACGTGCAATTTTTTGAAGATTCATGCATATTCGAGTGAGCACCAGCAATTTGAAAAAATAGCGATTTTGCTTATACGGCATACGCGCCTATATATGAGATTACACAACCATCATAAGGGATATTAACACAAATCATTTGCCTGTCTTAATTAAAAGCTGTTATCACTAACACAAAAAGTTAATCATTCTTATTCTCTCATGGTACATTAAGGGGTTTTATCATATATTCACAAGGTATTATTTCTCTAGAGCAAGAAACCATGATTTCTGTTCGGAAACAGATGATCATTTGCGCTGATTAGGAACGCGGAGTCTGTCATTTTCAACTACTTGAAGGACTTCTTGAAAGCGCTCCTCATCCCTGGCAACATTAAGAAAGTCATGGCAAAGTTTTACACCATGCTCTGCAGCCTCATTGACGACCTGAAGCTTGTCCACAACCCATTTCATGTTCAGGTAGTCGTCATGATCCACCCATTCACTGGCTGGACTGTGAAGAAACTGATAGGGCATGCCTAAAATGGTGAAGAACCGGCTTGAGTCAGGCCCAATTAGGTCCACCAGGGCAGTGCCACTTTCTGGGACAGGGGGAAGATATGGCTTTCCATAGCCCCCATGATTGAGCCCCACTCTCTTAGTAACTTCAGTGCCTTCATGGCAAAGAAGGGCCTACCTCATCTCCTCTTTTGTCCTTTGTACTTGGGACGAGAACAAAGCCAGTGGGGCCAACTCCTCAGTTAGGTACCAAGTGTGTCTACCGAGTGCCACACGTGCTTTGTCAACTATTGTGGCGTCATATGGGGCAAATTCAGCCAAGGTTTCGACCAAATTCAAGTCATTCAGTGGCGCACTTGCTGGAACGGGGCAAACAATCCACCATGGGACATAAACAGCGACTGTGAACACAGTAAACTGTTCTAACTTGCTGATTTGACTTTTAGTCACAACCTCGGCTTTGGGAAACTGCTCTTTGATCTGGCCTGACAAAAGAACAATCTTGAGGGTATAGAGCAGTTTAGCCATCCACTTTGCTTTGTGAAGTGTGCCGGGGTAGACCATTGTGAAGTTCACTGGCTAGGATCCTTTAGTTACAAGCAGCAGACAAAGCTCTACCAGCTCCTTGTAGTCGCCACGTGTAAATGGTTGGCCTAGAGATTCACGGAAGAAGTCAGCCCTCTCCTGCTGGCGCTCCTCAAACACTCCAGGCATTGCGGGGTAGTAGTATTTCTTTTTTTCATTGTACGCCAGTTGAGAGAAATAGTTCTTGAACCTAGAAATGCAATTATTGGGATTATTGTATTTTGTACTAATCTATAATATTGTTTTAGGGGTATTAAGATTGATATGATCGATCATTTGCTTGGTGTTAGTATATCTTATAAGTCTAATAAAAGAAATTCCACTAAATTTGTTCATTAGATAATAATATTCCTTGTTATTTTGTAAAGCTTATGACTCACCTCTGGAAAACCATTATGTTTGGACTTGAAGAGCCCTCCACTTTCAAGCAATCCCAGCAAACACCTAGGATGACTTTGCCCACATGCCTGCGACAGGCGCACCAGAATACGGCACGCTCTAATTCCTTTTGGAGGGAGATGCAAGCAGCTGTTTTTTGTCCTGAAAAAAAAATGTAATTGTAGTTTAAGGCCACCATTTCAGGCACGTACTTTTTGCAGATTTCTGTTAAATCATTCACTGTATTTTGGTATTAATGTCGTGATAAATTCACACTGATGTTTGAAATAGGTTTACCTGTATTGGATGAAGTTGTGTTGAAAACCATACCAATGACATTCTGTTCACACTCCCAATCAACCAGAAGTTGTTTGGTTGCTGTTGTATCAAGTCTCCTTGAACCAGGCCAGCTTTTTGAGTCAAATGCGGAAGAGGTGGGACTCCAAGAAGCTTTGTGCCATTGACACCAGACACAAGAATGGGCAGGCGGTCATCAGTGCCTTTGGAATCCAGCGTGTCCATAAGTTTACCATCCCAGTGCACCAGTACTTTGTCTGATGGTTGCCATTCATCCATGATTTTTAAACTTATTTCTGACATGATGGAAGCTCGGTATTGGTGGGCCGTCCTTGCATTTAGACTCAGCTTTGATGTATCTCCACCACATGCAGATACAAGGGAGTACACAATTGCACTCAGCTGGGTCGGCGAGATGTTGTTTCGAACACTGCATGAAACAAGTTCTGCCGACTTCAGAATATCATGGGGCACAAAAATTGAAACTCCCTCTTTCACTGTTCTCCGATGTTTTCTCTTTGGTTCAGCAGTGCTGGCCTCATCAATGTCATTGTCCTCATCAGAGCTAATAGGTGAATCAATATCAGCCTGTACATTCTCAGCATGATCACATTGCTCTCTCTCTCGTCGCTTCTCTTCTCGCATCTGCCTTTTCTGTCGCTTCTGAACCTTTTCTGTGAGTACTTTGTTTACCCCAGAGTAGGTAGCTACTCTGTCACTTAGCATGCTTTTCATAAAGAGTATGTCAGTATCGATGGCATCTTGTTCGGCCTGAGTTTTCCCCTTTTTCGCAGCTGCCATGTCTTTCAACACTGTGTTCTTATAAAATTTCATCGTCAGGCTCAATTCTGATTTAAACTTCATAATTCCAGGATCATCAGCCTGTCTTCTATCCTCATTCTTTTTCATAAGCATCATGTAGTCTTTGTCATAGTAAGTTTTAATCACTCAGCCAATATTGTTCCTGCCTGTAATAGTCGGGACATTCGCCTTCTGGTAATGCAAAAGCACATTGTCAATGGTGGCAGATAAAGCCTGGTCCCAATGCATATCCCGAAGGTTTGCTAACAGACATAGTAAGACCTGCCTATTAGTTGGCAGTTTGCAGCCCTTTATTTCCTTTTCTTCTTCTCGGGGTACGGTGCCCAATAACATTGACATACTCATCATCTTGCCGTGTATCCATGATTAAATTCTCTATTCACAACATCAAATCACTGTCAAGGGAAAAGAAAAGAGCATCATTAAAATTAAATGCAATAAAATAATACGTGGAAAATTTGTGGGTCAGCGTTCCAGACCCGGAAATGAAAATCTGATAAAATGTGCTATTTTCACACTTATTTATGAAGTTCATAAGCTGAAATAGCAATACTTGCTGGTACGACAGTGCTAACTCAAACATGCACTGATCTCCAAGAAAATTTACAGGGGTGTTTCCTAGATAAATACACAACACTAAAACTTTGAACAGCATTGTAGGACCATTTTTTGATTTTTGGAGGGCAATGGTCACACCCTAATAAGCATACCAAAATGCTGGGTTCTAATCTGGAGAAAAGAAAAAAAATTTTTTTGGGCCACCCTAATATATATATATATATATTATATATATATATATTATATATATACAGGCCCGGATTTAGCTATAGGCGAACTAGGCGATCGCCTAGGGCCTCGCGCCAAAGGGGGCTTAGCTCAAGCCGTTTTGCGTGTTCTGTTTAAGTGATATTAATGATTTAGATCTATGAAGAACTTAAAGTACTTTGCAGGTTTATACCTGAGAAAACAGATCTCGGAAATGCCCTTGTTTATATACAGTGTGTCCGTAAAGTCATGGTGGGATTTTAAATAGCTATATTATTGCAACGAAACATGATAATGAGATGAAAAAAAGGAAAATTGAAGAACAACTCTAAAAGAATAACTTTATTTATTGTAGTTCGATATGGGCTCCTCTGGTAGCCCTGCAGACATCTAGGCGGTGATTCAATTCCAGCCACACGCGCCCAAGAACATCAGGAGTGATGGATGCGATAGCTTCCGTGATTCGCTCGTGCAAGTGATGAATATCCCTAATGGTTACACTGTACATGCTTTGCTTGATGTAACCCCACAAATAAAAGTCCAAAGGTGTCAGGTCTGGAGAGCGTGGAGGCCATGGCTTCCATCCTCCTCTTCCTATCCATCTCTGTGGAAATTTTTCATTAAGGAATTCTCGAACAACGTTGGCATAGTGCGGAGGAGCACCATCTTGCTGAAAGATGACATTATTGTCAATAAATTGGGGTACTGCAAAATGTTCCAACATAGCGAGGTAGTTGTGTGATGTCATAGTGGGTTCCGCGAAGAAAAATGGGCCAATCACTCGATCTCGTGCTAGAGCACACCACACATTAACTTTCGGGCTATTACGCTCATGTTCAACAGGCATGTGGACAGCCTAGACTAACTACAAGATACAACTTTGAGAGTTGTTCTTAAATTTGGCATTGTTTCATCTCATTATCATGTTTCATTGCAATAATATAGCTATTTAAAATCCCACCATGACTTTACGGACACACATCACCGCCTAGATGTCTGCAGGGCTACCAGAGGAGCCCATATCGAACTACGTTAAATAAAGTTATTCTTTTAGAGTTGTTCTTCAATTTGCCTTTTTTTCATCTCATTATCATGTTTCGTTGCAATAATATAGCTATTTAAAATCCCACCATGACTTTACGGACACACTGTAGTGCAAAAACAACTAAGTGAGATTTATCCTAATGTTTATGTTGCACTTCGAATAGTATTAACCATCCCAGTTACTGTTGCTTCGGCTGAAAGAAGTTTCTCGCGTCTGAAACTTATTAAAACATATTTGCGTTCCACCATGTCTCAAGCGAGATTGCAATCATTAGCTATGTTATCAATAGAAAACGATATAACAAATTCATTAGATTATTCTCAATTAATTGAAGAGTTTAGCTTGAAGAAAAGTAGAAAAGCATTGCTGTAATATTCAAGGAGCATCTGAACCAAATATTAAAGCATTAATATTTAGCCTGATAAGTCGATCGCTCACTATTATAAAAAATGAAATGTCAACATCTCTTATACATCACATATGAAAAACGTCTGTATACAGGAATACCCCACTTTACGAATTATTCCGTTCCTAGCGCCCGTTCGTAAAGCAGGTGTTTGTAAAGCAGAGCATTATTTCCCATACATATAATGTTATATTTTGGGTTATGTTTTTTTCTTAAAAAATTGAAAAAAAAAGGTTATAAAACAGCAAATTTTGCAGAAAAAAATGTTTATTAACATAGAAATGAAAGCAATGAACAAAGAAATAGTACAAAACATTACATATGCAAATTTAGTTTTCATTAATAGATGCGTCAGTAGACATGCTTTTGGATTCGTTTCTTCTGATTAACGTCACAGTCTTTACTATCACACTTTCGTTTTGGCATAATTGATGATGGGTACTGTAATTGCAATGTACGAAAAGAATATCAGTGAAACACTTAGCGTGTGCGAGAGTGAATAAAGCACAAACTCTCTTGTCAAAGCGCACATATAAACTGACAACAGCTGCGTTGCCACAGTGCAAAGTGAGCTAAAAGCGAGCTAACTTGGCACCGCTGTAATGCAGAATACGTAATAGAGTACAGTACAGTATGGTATGCGCGACGTAAGCATATTATTTTTGTCTTAAAATCGAGCTAACTAAGCACTGCTGTAATGCAGAATATTAGATTGTGGTATGCGCGACGTACGCATTTTATTTTTGTCTTTTATATTTCTTCATTTAATTTTTTATTTAGCGCAAATACAATTTCGTAAACCCGGGGTTTCGTAAAATGAAGCATCGTTAAAGCGGGGTATTCCTGTACTATGGAAAGTCATTACCTATAATATTATATAAATCTTAGAAATCAGTCATATTTTCGATACAAATCTTGATTCATATTATAATTTATACTTATTTGTATGGTTTATTTATATTTCTTATACAATTTCCATGCGTGATTATTTTGGTTTGGTTTAATTTTTAAGTGCTGGCATAGTTCTGTCTATGCAGGATTCTAATATTGCTGGTATAGTACCGATAATTAAGTCCATATTTTCATATATATAGGCCTAGGGCCTCGCAACTTCTAGATCCGGCCCTGTATATATATATAATAATAATAATAATAATGGAACCATATATTTTCAGGCACAAAACTAATGGATAATCTGCTCGAGAGAAGATTTGTATCAATGAAAAAACTCAGATCTGGATTTATTTAAAGGCTAGTTTTAATTAAAAGTACTTCCTGCTCATACTTTTCACTGGCTACTTTTAACCTTTTAGGAACATGTTTCACATTGATAAGTGAACATTTGTAAAAAAAATTGGGGATGGTATATTTTATTTAAGGTCAAGGTCAAGGATATTTTTTTAAATTTTCATTTTAGAGGCTTATGACGAGAGAGAATATGACAAGCTGTTTAAGAGCTTCAAAATGACACTAGAATCAGAACTCTAGCTTTATTAGTTATGTGGCTACAGCAATTTGAAATTTGGCAGTAAGTAAAAAATCGGGTCAAAGGTCCAAATTTTGTGACCCCGTATCTCAGTAACCAAAGGTCAGCCAGCTCTAAAATTTGGGAAATTTCAGTTTCTCACACATACCTAAGCAGTCCAGCATGCTCTCAAAAACACGCTTCTCCCTCTGTTCTTCAATACACATGTATACATGCATTTTACACACTACATAGCTACCATAATCTTTTCCAAATTAAAAAAAAAAAAATTGTATTGGGACCCTTGGAGACCTTGATTTCGGCTCTCTTTATATAAGGGGTAATTTTTATGGGTGCTCACCCCTCCTTCCTGCATAAAAAAAAAATCGCTTTACCATTTGAAATTTAAGGCACAAAAATATTTACCCAGGTGCAGACATGGGGTCAATTACTGGGTTTCTATTACTTTAATTTTCATCTATTACTATTACTTTTGTATGTGGAGTGCTTCATTCATTTGAAAAAGATCTTCATGTCTATTTGAATGCAATTAGAAGCAGTGTGTTAACACACACACACTTTATTTCAGACTCAACAGGTACAAACATTATACAAGAGGTCCATAGAAGATTAAGAGATTGTTGTCTGGAACACTGACTAAGTAGACCAGTGAATCACTATATAATGAACATAGAAATGCAATGATCCAACCATGAGGTGGTGTGCCAACTATCACTAACATAAGTAAAGCTATTACCAGGAAGACTACACATGGATGAAAGGGTCAAGTTATTATCTTCACAGAAGGCTTTTAAGTGGTTGCTAAACAAAGAATTATCATTAAGCACATTAGCATTAAAGTCACCAATAATAGCTACACATGTCATATCCAACTCATCAATAATACTGCTGACCTACCCCAATTTAATGAGGTAATCATCTTCATTATCAACTACCTGAAAAGGCATATAGATACACAGAATTACAAATTTTTTATTGTCTACATAAATTTCTATTCCAGTCAGGGTTGGTACCCAAAAACCCAAGACCAAAAACCTAGCACAGTATTCTGCTGTCTTTTTTGTACTTGCAGCATCTGCTGCTGAAATCGGATATGGCTTTTTTCCATTATGAGTACTGTGCGCAATAAAAGGATCATTACCTACTGAACTCCAGCCATCTTGTATAAGGGTAATGGTACAATCATCAAGATTAAGGTCATTCTTCATTTCATGGATTACTTCATCAACTTTTATTAACAGATCAGATGCCAACCTTTTCCTGTTTGGTGGTTCATATCCTGATCTTAGACCTTTGATTAATTTTATAAATTCTTTATTTTCTAAAACGTTGAAGGGTATGTTAGCTGAAAAAAAGAACCTTGCAATTTGTAAATCTAATTCTTCCTTTTTGGTCCACAGTCGTTCTTACCACAAATGGTGTAATTGATCTTTGCCTTTTATGCTTTATTGGTGTTGAATGACAGAATGTGGATGATGAAGAACCTGCACTGGTGTCACTCATTTCAGGCACATTTTCACTTATAATCTTTGGATCATCTTTGCCAGAAGCCAAAGTTAGAGGAAGTGAATCAGTTTCAACTGATGCTCCAAATTAGAGTCTCGGCATACCTCTTGCCTCATTTTCAAAACATTCCACTTTTCTTTTACTGCATTTCTCTAGATGATGTTTCACACACACAATTTTTTGAGTGATACTTTCTTTGCAATAATTGCATAGTACTCGAGTAGGCTGATCACTTAATAAAGTCAACTCGTCCCATTCCCTAGCTTTAGATCTTCCACCTCTATAACTCTTTGAGTTTGGCATCTTAAAAATTTAAATTTGAGTTAGGTTTAAATAAAGTGGAAATCTGTTGTTAAGAAATAAAGGAAAGATCTAAAATTAAAATGGAGAAAATTCTATGATGTCATTATTACCTTTCATATCTGAACTTTCTGTGAAATGAAGAGGTCTTTTTAATATATATTGTAGATTAGATAAATTAATAAAATAATTGATACATTAGGCACTACATAATTATTGAACTCTTCTAAAAAATTTTTCAACCCATCAAAAAACAAAAACCCGACAAAAACCCAGTTGTGTTGTTTTTTGTGTGAAAAACCCAGGTTTTTGCCAACCATGATTTCAGTTAGCCAATTCAAACCAAGTTTTAATTCACTAATATATTTCCCATACCCCAACCTCCATAGAATAGCTACCCCACCAGGTAGGTGGCCTGCAAGGAGACCATCTTGTTTATCTCTGGTGGCCTCCCCTATCCCATGAAAGTTATTGAACAGGCTATTCAGGTCCTTTAAGTCCTGTTTCCTGCAGACAGAGAATATCAGCATCCTCTAACAGCTTATCAATTATGATCTGCCTGTGTTTGCTGTTATTGCCTAAGCTTGGGCCTCTACAGTTATAAGAGATTACCTTGAATGTTGCAATTAGGAAGATGCAGGAGTTCTGCCAGCCATCTCTACATGTTGAATTCTACTTATACCAGGCACAGCTGTTACAGCATTAGACCCATCTGGATTTTCCTCCACAGTATGACACATGATGTCTCCATAATTACTCTCTCCAGCACTTGCAAGAGGGTCTGCAGGTGCTTTTCTTCCCTTCTTCTCATAGAACCACCATACATATACCCATTCCGGCCATACTGCTGGATCCATAAATACCCCTGGATCATCACAGATTGAGCTGTAACTTGAAAGGAACTGTATGTAGTCCATCTGGAGTCAATTTTCCTACATGTAACCTTCAGGTTCACTTTATCTTCCGCAAATGCCTATAGCTCCTCGGCTGTAAGATCAGGTTGACATCTTGAGACAAAAATGTTTGCAGTCTTCTTTGGTACAGCCATCATACAATCTGTTTTGGCAGCCCCTATGATACCCTGCCATTCTCTGCCAGCCTTTGCCACAGGCTGACTCCCTCTAGCTGGTGCATGAGTGGGACCAGACCCCCCTTGAGGGACCACCACCATTAACTACTGCAGTTGTTGCAGTTCTCGGAGGGGTCATTTGCTTCTGGCTCCTCCTTACCACCATTGTCCAAGATGCCTCCTCATCATGACCCTCAACTACATTCCCAACATCTTGATTCACCAAGACCCCTTGGGGGGTACCCTGCAGGGTTTGCGTCACAAAAAACCCAACCCCAACTGGGTATTTGATGTTTTTTTGTCTTTTGATGGGTTGAAATTTTTTTTAGAAAGGTTCGATAATTATGTAGTACCTAATATATCTATTATTTTATTAATTTATTTATCTAATCTACAATATATATTAAAAAGACATCTTTATTTCACAGAAACTTCAGATATGAGAGATAATAATGACATATTAGAATTTTCTCCATTTTAATTTTAGATCTTTCCTTTATTTCTTAACAGCAGATTTCAGCTTTATTTAAACCTAATTTAAATTTGTACCATTACCCTTATACAAGATGGCTGGAGTTCAGTAGGTAATGATCGTATTATTGCGCACAGTATTCATAATGGAAAAAAGTCATATCTGATTTCAGTAGTAGATGCTGGAAGTACAAAAAAGACAGCAGAATATTGTGCTGGGTTTTTGGGTACCAACCCTGGTACCCTGTGTGAGATGGTATTGAGCTGGGGATGTAGCATTGTCTGGATTCAGGGATCCAGGATAAGACTGAGAAGCAGAGGGCTCTGCACTCATGGATCCAGAACAAGGCTGAGTGGCAGCCAAATAATAAATATTTGTTTCAACTAAATGGCAGGCAGATGCTGGGAGATTGGAGGAGGTGAGCGCTGATTGGCTGAGAGCAATGTAAACAATTACATTACAATACATTTCATTTGGAAAACATGAAGCCCCTCAGGCCTATCGAGGTAATCCAAGTCATGAGTTACATTTTTTAATAATAATAAAATCTTGCAAGATGTCAAACTCAAGTCAGCTTATTAATATACAACTATTTACTACCACTATAGTAGTATAGTAGCCTATACAGGGTGTTTCATAATGCAGGACGCACTTTCAGGATTGATTCAGGACATGAAAACAATGAAAAAAGTTTATATAAACATATGCCTGAAATTGCTTTGTTTCTGAGTTACAGCCCATTTTGTGTTCCAGCAATTCTTTCTGCAAACTGTTTATAAACACTGCTTGTCAATAATGTTTATGAGTGTGTATGAGACTTATTTCATGTATGGCCTTGCCAATTGTAATGTTTTGTACACACATGACATGTTTCAATATGTCATAGAGTGCACGAAACATTACAATTGGCAAGGCCATACATGAAACAAGTCTCGTACATACTCACAAACATTGCTGATGAGCTATCAGTCAGTCAGAGGTGCATCATGGTGTTTCACTGTTTGTATCTGTAACTTCTTAGCATAAATAAGTGCAGTCCAGTGAAAAAAAAAACTTAAAAGTTTTTGTGCTATTCAGTGATAGTGTGCATCTGAAGTGAGAATGGAGGCTTATTCAAACAGAGAAATGGCGGACATGCATCTCATGTATGGACTTGCTGGGTGTAATGCTGCCACAGCAAGACTGTCTGTATGTGGAAAGGTTTTCAAATTGCCATCTGCCAGATAAGAAGACCTTTCAGAGAAGGGATGAGCGTCTTGGTGATAGAGGATCATTCAACAAGCAAGTTTCAGATGGTGGTAGACCAATCAGCGCCAAAACTGTTGAGTTGGAGGAGTGGGTCCTGAATCACATGGAGGAACATCCTAGTGTCAGCACCCGAAGGATAGCAGCAGCAGAGGATGTAAGATACACAACTGTGTGGAGAATTTTATGGGAACAACAGCTTTATCCATTGCATATTCAGAGAGTACAAGGCCTCACTGAAGCTGATTTCCCACCATGAGAGGCTTTTTATACTTGGTTCCTTCAACAGTGTGCTCACGATCCTCTTTTTCTATCCTCTGTTGTTGTTTTCTGATGAGGCTCCCTTCACAAGAAATGGGTGTGATAAATTTTCACAACACACATCACTGGGTCAAAGAGAATCTGCATGCCATTATCCATTCAAGACACAATTTAATATCAATGTATGGGCAGGACTTATTGCTGACAACTTAATCGGCCCTTTTGTTTTGCCTGGAAGATTAACAGGAGAATCCTATTCCAATTTTTTAAGGAATGATCTACAGATCTACAGAAGCTAAGGCTAACAAAGACCCTAAGATCCACTCTAAGGTTAGCCTGAGAGAAAGGAAAGAGTAGGGGGTTAAGTAGCAACACCTATCACTCATGCGTTAACATTCATTGAGAAAAAGAGAAAAAAAGACTTGCTATAATCATCTGCTGGCCACTGCTGACAAGTTGGAAAAATAGTCAGAGAATAGGGAAGGTTGCAGAATGGTCCTCTACTCCATAGGGAGGTAGAGGATGCAGCCCACTAAGCTAGAAAGGGGTGAAAGATGAAAAGAAGTAAAATAAGAATGCATTACAAACCATGCAACACATTCTTAACTCAAGCACTATCATACCATGCAAACTACAGACATGCAAATAAGGAGAGAAGAAAAAAAAAGTATAAAGAATAACAAAAAGTGGGTTAATTTATGCAATGAGCTACAACTAAGTTTGTGTTAGTCTAATATTATTATTTTATTTTTTTTTCTGGCATATCACAAGCTGGCATTAGTCATCAACAGACTCATCCCCGATTACCACCCCCAGAGCTCCTGTTGCCAATTGTTGTTTTATTTTAAACAATGTTAATATTTTTAAAATGCCTATCTAGATGGTTTTTAAACACATTAATGCTGGTAGAGTTCACGACAGGCATGGGAAGATTATTCCATTTATCAATTACTATAAACGTAAAGAAGTTTTTAGCGATATTAGTAATGAAACATCTGCCATGCAACTTAAATCCATTATTACGAGTATTGCTATTATCGAAAGTGAACAGTTTGTCAAAATTTATGTTATTGATGTTATTAATGATTTTGAAAACTTCAATAAGCTCCCCCCTTAATCTCCTAGTTTGAAGTGAATGTAAGTCTAACTCTTTAATTAGGCCTATCTTCATAAGGCTTGTTGCGCAATGACATAATTAGTTTTGTGGCATGAAGCTGAACCCTTTCTAGCCTATCAATATCCCCCGCAAATACAGGCACCAAAACTGAATGGCATATTCTAAATGAGGCCTGACGAGGGACTTGTAAAGGGGCAATATAATATCCTTTGATTTAAATTTGAAATTACGCGCTATGAAGCCTAACAACCTATTAGCTTTTGCGCAAGACTCCAGGCACTGGTTCCTAACTTTTAAATCCTTAGATACGTGTATGCCTAAATCTACTTCCTCCTCAATGCTCACTAATTCTCTATCATCCATTGTTTATGTTTACATTAAATTGCATCTGCCACCTATCCATCCATTCCATAATCCTATTTACATCATCTTCGAGCCTATTTCTATCATCCTCATTAACAACCTTACTGCCTATTTTAGTATCATCCGTGAATTTTGACACGTTACTAGCCAATCCTATATCTATGTCATTGAGGTAAATTACGAATAGCAATGGGCCTAACACTGAGCCCTGTGGGATACCGCTACCTACATCCAACCACCCAGATTCACTACCATTAGGGTCATTCCATGTCAAATCAGACACCAAAAATGTCAACCATCTCCGATTTTGTTTATACTTAGTACACGTAAGGACCCGTATGAGAAATGCAGATACCCAAAATTTCACACCTCTGTGACCTTAGGGTGCTGAAATATGAGGTCACGAAAGTTGACCTTTTGGCCAGATTTTTTTTAAATTTAATATATCTAAATTGTCATATCTCAGTTTCTACTGGACCAATTTACTTTATTTTGGTGTCATTTTAAAGCTTGAAACGAGTAGAATCGTTTGTCTATCTTGAAATATATCATAAATGATTCATAAAAAAGTTATAGAAGTTGGAAATATTTGAACTTGAATAAAAAAAAAAATAGTCTCTGATTTTTAAAATTTTTTGTCCCAAGGTACCTCTATCCATGCACAACATTGTGTAAAAATTTCAGTATTCTCTGCAAATACTTGAGAAAATATAGCACTTTCAGTGTGACAAATTTAAAAAAAAAAAATAAAAAAATGACAGAAAATGAAAAATCATTGCTATTCCTATGAAAAATGATGTGGAGTAACTTTTTTTTTGAAAGTATATACAGCATTATGACAAATAAAATGACTAATTTGGAGGTTTAAATTTGGCACTTATAGGTGTACCTATTTTTGTCTATGTAGGGGAGATTTTTTCTAAACTTTTCCAAACATATATAAAAACTAATTTGTTTTGAGTGTGGTACTTTCTAGTAATTTTAGCATTTATTCTAGGAGAATAACATGTTTGAATTTATTTGAATTGAATTTAATATTTTCATCAGCCCAGTTGAAGAGAGATATCTTGCCTTCTTGTAAAATTTGTGATTCCCTTTAGTTGTTGTTAATCTGTAAAAATAATTAAAGTTTGTTACATGAAGAAAAATTATTGACTAAATCTGAAATTAAATAGAGAAATTATGACAGCGAATTGCTAGTGATTAAATTAAATTATTGGTATATAGCATGGGTTAGATGGTTGTTAATTTGAAAATTCTAAATTTAAATAGGTATTTCAGGTTATCTTTCTTTGAAGTAATTCTTTATGAGATTTTAAAGACTTTTGGTACGTCTTCTTTTATACTAAATTGTACACACTCCTGTTTCTCGTCATTACATTGACTTTTCTGATGATGCTTGAAAATCTTATTGTCAAAATATCTGGATGTTGGGGATAGAAAAATGAAGGATTGGGGCCACGAGGGTGTAAGAACGACATCTTCACTTCTCTGGATTCTGTTGATTTTTCCAAAACATATGATAACCACCAGTGGTGGTCATAATCTATAGCAACAAAACCATTTATATCATTTTCTTCTATCATTTCCTCTTCCTCGGTTATTTTTACGATTGTTGACTCATTAGATGCTGAATATCTTTTAACAGTAATTGATGAAAGTGAAACAGGTTTCACGTGGTGCAATTTTAGAGTTCTGGAAATGGTTTTGGTTTTTGAATTTTGGTCTTTTAAAAATTCTTCTTCTCTTTGATGGTCTTCAATTGTTAAAAATTTAAAATTTATGTTTTTAATGTTACAGTTAGCAAATTCAAACAAATTTCGGGGTGTTATTATTTGGTTATCATATGGTCTTTGGAGGCTTGCTTTTGCAGCTAATCTTTTAATAATGCCCCCTAATCCATTGCATGGTCCTTTTCCATGACTTTTAGTAAAAAAATTCCAATCTACCTCCAAATTAAAATCCTTTTTATGGTAACAGAGGTTAAGGAAATTTTTACAATTTTTGTATTGGGCAGCACATCTGTCCGAAAAATATAAATTTTTTTTTATGAATAGAATTTTTTCTTCTATAAATTTACACAGGTGGCATTGAAAAAGATGAACTGTGACAACATTGTGGTCATTACAGTCTGAAATAATTACAAAATTTAAGTTCTTTAGATTTCCTTGGGCCTTGAAATATAGAATGAACGGATGAATAGTAGTCATTTGGTTGTTCCAATGGAACGACTGAACTTCATCTTGGAGAATAGCTGAATAATTTTCTGAGAAGTCGCATACAGCCAAAACTTCATTTTCCAATGATGTTTTCTTATCCTGATAGTAGTTTGATTGCATATTTGTTTGGAAATCATGGATCTGAAAGTAAGTGTGTAAATTAGAATTTAGAAGGGCTTGTAGATATATTATTTTTTGTTAAAAACTAATTAAAATTCAGCCTTTTATTTCATTGGTTTTTTCAAATGATATTCTAGTACAAGGTTATTTTGTCAACATCAAGATATATTATTTTTATATGATTTTGTAATAATTATACATATGTTCAATAAGTGTTATTAAATTATTGTTATTATTACCTGACACTGCTTTGATTTTTCACAAACTTCTTCTATGTAATCATCTGTAGCAATGATTTTTCATTTTCTGTCATTTTTTTATATTTTTTTAAATTTGTCATACTGAAAGTGCTATATTTTCTCAAGTATTTGCCAGAGAATAATGAAACTTTTACACAATAACGGGTGTACATAAAGTCAGGATCTATTTTTGTGAAGCACTTGGAAATTATATGGAATTCAATCCTAAAATGATAAAGTGGTAACATTTATTAAATAATTAAGAGTAGGATTCGATGTGATGCCCATCAGTATCCCTGCACAGCTCAAATTGTTCCGCAGCATTTCTAAACACATTCTGGAGCATTTGCGGGGTTATGTTATCTGCAGCAGTTCGTATACGTGTACGTAAGTTTTCAAGACTCGTAATCTTCGTCTGATAGACATGCGATTTGATAAAGCCCCATGCAAAGAAATCTAAAGGGGTTAAATCTGGTGATCTCACTGGCCAAGGTCTGTTGCTTCCGCGTCCGATCCAGCGATTTGGAAAATGTCCATTTAGATAATCCTGAACAATTTTGGCATAGTGACAAGGAGCACCATCATGTTGATAGACGATGGGGATAGGATTGTTAGTACCATCGTCTATCAACATGATGGTGCTCCTTGTCACTATGCCAAAATTGTTCAGGATTATCTAAATGGGCATTTTCCAAATCGCTGGATCGGATGCGGAAGCAACAGACCTTGGCCAGTGAGATCACCAGATTTAACCCCTTTAGATTTCTTTGCATGGGGCTTTATCAAATCGCATGTCTATCAGATGAAGATTACGAACTGCTGCAGATAACATAACCCCGCAAATGCTCCAGAATGTGTTTAGAAATGCTGCAGAATGATTTGAGCTGTGCAGGGATACTGATGGGTGTCACGTTGAATCCTACTCTTAATTATTTAATAAATGTTACCACTTTATCATTTTATGATTGAATTCCATATAATTTCCAAGTGCTTCACAAAAATAGATCCTGACTTTATGTACACCCTGTATTGTGCTTGGACAGAGGTATCTTGGGACAAAAAAAATTAAAAATAAAATAAAATAATAATTGGAGGTATTTTTTTTCAATCAAGTAAAAATATTTCCAACTTCTCTTAACATTTTTGTGAATCATTTATGGGATATATTTCAAGATAAACAAAAGATTCTACTCCTTTCAAGCTTTAAAATGACACTAAAATGAAGTAAATCAGTCCAGTAGAAGCCGAGATATGACAATTTAGATATATTAAATTTTGAAAAAATCTGGTCAAAAGGTCAACTTTCGTACCTCATATCTTGGCACCCTGAGGTCACAGAGGTCTGAAATTTTGGTTATCTACATTTCTCATAAGGGTCCTTAAGTGTACTAAGTATAAACAAAATCGGAGATGGTTGACATTTTTTTGCCCTCGTGTCTGATTTGACATGGAATGACCTATTAACAATGACCCTCTGTCTCCTAGCACGAAGCCATTCCTCTAACCAGTTAGCTACCTGACCACGTATACCGTGCGCTTTAACCTTCGCAATTAATCTTCTATGTGGAACTGTATTAAACACATTTTTGAAATCTAAATAAATAATGTCAGCTGCTCTATGCCTATTGTATTTGCGCACTATTTTGTTATAAAATTCTAACAAATTAGTTAAACAAGATCTATGGTGTCAAAATCCATGCTGACTATTATTAATCAAATCTCAACTTTCTAAGTGATCGATGATATGATCCCTAACTATGGATTCCAAAAGTTTACTGACAATTGACATTAAGCTAATGGGCCTATAATTGCTAGCTACTGTGTGGCTGCCTTTTTTAAAAATGGGCATGATGTTAGCTAATTTGAAGTCTAGGAATAATCCCTGTTTCAAGTGATTGATTAAAAATCATCGTTAAGGGGCCTATGATGTCTTTCAAATCTTTCAAATGTCTGTGATAAAAAGCGTCAGGGCCTGGAGCCTTGCTAACTTTTAGCCTATTGATATAATGCACAATCTCACCCTTGTAAACAGAGTCATTCCAGCTCAACTGGTACAGATTTCAGAAAGTTGGTCGGGTGACCATCTCCGATTTTCTTCAAATTTGATTCATACACCATTCAATAGCTTAAATCTAAAATTTTAGCTTCCTCAGTCAAAAACTTAATTTTATGGTCGCTTAAATGACCCCCACCTTTGACAAAAATGCCCATGTTGGGCTTGATCGGCCAATGCCTTCATTTTGAGAGGCCTTGAAAAGTGTCTTCTAATAGGAGTAGAAGCTTCAAATTTGTCATGCCAATACAACTTCTGGTGGGCTTTTCAATTTTGCAAGCTAAAAGGCTGTGGAACAAATAATTTCTGAGTTACAAGGGCTTAAACATGGCTCCATTTTGAAGCTTGCATCAATTCCTCCCACTTTTATGACTCTACCATTTTCAAAAGTTTTAGTTCTACATCAATCACAGCTGTTTTAATACTCCTAATAGTCTCTATGGGTTGTAAATTTATGAGTGAAATAAAAAAATAACCAAAAAAGGATTTATTTTTATTTTTAAAAATTTCCAAAAGTTGATATTTTCACAAAATTTGCAAAATTAACATCAACTTTGGGGCTTAATATAAAGGTGTCCGAAATTAGTCAGGGAGTTGATACTTCTAGTAAAGAAAGATATATATGTGTACAAAAACATATATTAAGGAATAGATCTCAACTCAACTCCTTCATATAGTTTTGGCTATTCAAAGAAAAGTACTTTTTGTGAAAAATTCTGAATTTTTTCAAAATTTTGAAATGTTTAAATTTCTTTTTACAATATTGAATTGTAATTTTACTTCCATTTTATTACTTGGTAAGTTAATTCACAAATGTTAAATTATCTAAATAAGTTTTACTCATAAAAAAGACAATACAGTATATACACCTAGATTATTACTACATTTGCAGTTAACACAACAGATGGACCAGCTTGTAGGCTCAATACTTGGATCTACCTAAGTAAATCATGTAGAACTGTGTTCTACTGCTCTTTAAGCACTTCCTAGTAATTTAAATTATGCAGTTAGTACAGATAAACTAGCAGTAACTACCATTTTCAGTACAAAACCTTAAATTTAAGTAGTTTTGTTGTATTACTTCCCTTAATACAAGTGTACAGTACTTAGCTATATACAATAATGAATTCCTGAGTTTTTAAGCATGTGAATTATTGGCTATAAGTTCATATTCTTTTTTTAATATGTGTTGTTTTATGTAAATTCGTATGTAAACTTATATATAGCTAATAACTCTTATGTTTAGACACTGACTCAGGAATTTATTATTGTACTCAGGCTTTAAGTCTGATTGTCTTCAACACTCCATGGCCTCACAACCATAAATTGGCAATTTATTATTCAGCTTGATACAGGTCTGTAGTTACTTAGGCTTTTTTTTAAATACTACTCAATTTTAGATAAACAATCATTTGATAACTTGTACTGTCTCCCCATTTTCCCAGCAACTGTCGGTGGTTCAATTGAACACAAAACATGTTGGAATGGAATCCAGCAAACGTCCTCTTTTTCATGAAATTTACTAATAGATCCTTCTCAGTATCACACACTTCAACTATGTTTCCAACAAACCAGTCACCTTCATAGAAACAGGCCACACATGTACCAGGTTTATATTGGTAAGCCACATTTTCTTGTGTAGCATTGAGGAAGGAAAGTTGTACGTTAGAGAGATTTTCATCACTAGAAATTTTGTACAGTTTAATGCCTGTTGATGAAGGTCTAAAGCAGTGATATGAATGGGTTCCTGGGATTGTCTTAATTAAGGAATACCTTTTTTCTAACTCAAATAAATTAGCATTTTCCTCAATTTTAGCTGAATCAATGTACAGAAATTGTATACCATTAATATTAGATTTGCACCAATCGAACATCTTTTGGATTGGTGATGTGACCTTTACTTGTTGCTTGTAGACTTGCCCGGGCAACTAACCTTTTGACTGTGCCACCAACACCATCACAGGGGCTCTTTCCGTGAGAGGTGGCAAAACAGCCATTCACATGTTAGTTGGAAATCTTTTTCATGTAACACAATTAATGATGTTTTTATAGTTTTTATATTGACTTGCTGCGCCATCGCTAAAGTAACAAATATGTTTTAGTTTAGGATTCTGACTTTTAAGTAATTTCAAGGCTTCACATAAAAAAGAATGAACTGCAGTTGTGTTGTGTGTAAGTGAATCTGATATTACACAAAAATTTGTAACTTTTAGTTCACCATCAACTTTTTGATAGCAGACTACTGGATGCAAGTTAGCCTGGGTATTGTCCCAGTGATGCCCTTGTATGGCATCCTGAATTATAAAACTATAGTTTTCAGAGAAGTCAACAAGCACTAATGCTGTAGAACCATTGAGGTTTTCTTTACAGTCAGACAAATATTTTGATTGGGCTTTTGCTATGAAATGGTGTACTTTCAACTTTTTTGCACTTTCACATATGTCTTCTACTACATTCGAAACACTTTTTGTCATTGTGACCAGTTGGGTATGGTCTGTATGAAGCCACTGCTTAACCCTTTCAGCCCTGAATTTTTTGTAGGGTTAAGTTATGAATGCGTGTATTTGAAACGTTAGCAATTGGCATCTTCAGTCCTTAAAGGGTTAAAGGAAACCTCATCATCCATGTCATAATCATTGTTTTCAAAAATGGTAAGAAGCCAATCCCGTAATTCATTTAAACCAGGACATGTTTTGCAGTTATTAATCATGCAGTTTCTGGTTTCAATGTTGCAGACTATTTTCCCTAGTAACTCTCTTAATTCTACTTTGATGGGGAGTGATTCACATAAAAGTTTAAAGTTTTGGTGTATTTCACAAATGCATACATTGTGTGATCCTTTACTCCCCACACCCATACACCATTTTGGTCTCAGTTCAAAAAACTTTGATTTGCAGATTTTGTCATTTGGATATTTATTTTTGTAAAGCGTATATAATTCTCTGATATTTGTCAACAACAGTATTTTCTGCTTGTGAACCTTCCCTTGTGGTGTTTTTATTGATTTGTAGTCTTTTTTTTACCAGGGCATTCTCTAGTATATTCATTGTTTTGGAAAAATTCTATCATTCTTTCCTTTATTTCATCGCTTATACCCTTGCTACTCTCTTTATTTCTCATTATAGGAAGGATACCTTCTTTTCTCTTTAAGGCCCTCACAGCATTAACCATTCTGGCTGACACTTCAAATTCTTTCATAATTCTTTCTCTGGACCATGTTTTACCAATTGGAAGGAGTGTTAGAATTTGTATCTTTTCTTGTCTGGTACTAGTTTTACACTTTTCTTTCAGTTCCTCTATCATATGCTGATAACACTTTTCTTCCTCACTCTCTATAGGTTTCTCCACTTCCTCGTCCAAAATGCTAGGCTTCATATGAAGTACTTTTGACAGCTTTGATTTTGTTGATGTTTCAATTTGCTTTAGTTTCCTTTTCGCGTAAAACTTTCGATCTCTTGCTCTTACATACTTAATGGGTGAGCCTTCTAGTGAACCTAACGTTTCGTCAAATGTCTCCTTAACTATTTCTTCTGGAACATATTCATCACTACCTGAGTCTTTTTCATCTTCAATCGTCTTGGCTCTAGAGAAGCATGTTGAGCAAAGTTTCTGTCCTGGTATCAGATTCAGTCTAGTTGCTGTCTTTGTCAATAATTTGTAGTGATTCTGCAAATAAAGTAGGGTAATGTAAACTCTAAACACATTGGAAAATAATTTTAAAACCTCATTTGGTTATAGGCTATTCGTATAAAATATTCAAAACATATGCATTCAGTAGCACAGTATATAGCCTACCCTATTAAAATTAAATAGCTAATTTAGGTTACAATTTACAATATAAACTTCTTTATGAAATACAGGCGTCCCCCATTATACGATCGTTCGGTTTACAATTTCCCGCTTTAACAATTTTAAAAAAGTACCCCCATCTTTCGATTTACGATTGCCTTATTTCGCGTTAACGATCTCTAACTTGAAAGCATGTCTCAGAAAAGGCCAAGTGCTGGCGCTTCGGGCATTGCTAAGAAGCCTCGCAAGAGTTTGAGCTTGGAGGTTAAGCTTGACATTGTCAAGCATCACAAGAATGGACAAGGGGCTAATTCGATAGCGAAGATTCTTGGACTGGCTCAGTCCACTGTGTCGACAGTGATCAAGAATTCCGACAAGATCCTGGTAGCTGGCGAGAATGTGTCATCGTTGTCTTTTATTGTCTTTTATTATTGTCTTTTAAATTGTCTTTTATTAATCACAATTTCTTATTTTCAGACACTTTTTGTACATAACAGTAAAATATATAGCAAAATAATAGTGGAATCTGCAAATTTTGGGGGTCTTCCAGAATGTTTGGGAATGTATCCCTATTTTTCCCATAAGGCCTTCAGTTCGATATATGATCGTTCGATATACGATGGCGTTTTTAGGGACGCATCCCAATCGTATAAAGGGGACGCCTGTATAAATATATTAGTACCTATATTTACTTACTTGTTATCTTCTTTCAATGATTTCTCCATGGATCTTGGCAGCTACGTTGCATTTGTTGGTAATGCATTCCAAACATTTTTTCATGGTGGTAGCATACAGCAGCACTATTTGGGTTGATTACAGTTGCTTTTGTTCTCCACAATAGCAGTTTCCTTGTTTCATCTGTCAGCTCATGTAAGGTATACATACCCACCTTCCTGGTGAGTCTGTGTTCATGACATGGATCATCCAAGTACATACCAAAGCTGCACTTTGATTCTTGATTAGAATAAGCCATTATTACAGGCAGTAAAATTAAGTTAATTGCTCTAGTTAAATTTTCTGAAAATAAAAGATCATGATCTATAAAATAGGCCTGGACATTAATGATTAACCATCATGTTTTACATTTATAAGAATATACAAAGCGAAATGAGCTACCCAGAGCCCTTTGAGTCGCTGGTTGTTTTGACAGACATATTAAATTTCTTGTATGTTTTAGACTTATTTACATATTATTACAATTGTAAATCAACTTAATAAGTAATAAAATGGAAGTAAAATTACAATTCAATGTCATAAATAGAAATTTAAAAATGTACAAATTTTGCAAAAATTTGAGATTTTTCACAAAAAGCACTTTTCTTTGAATCACCAAAACTATATGAAGGAGTTGAGTTGAGATCTATTCCTTAATATATGTTTTTTTACACATGTATTTTTCTTTACTAGAAGTATCAACTCCCTGACTAATTTCGGACGCCTTTATATTAAGCCCCAAAGTTGATGTTAATTTTGCAAATTTTGTGAAAATATCAACTTTTGGAAATTTTTAAA
Source organism: Bathynomus jamesi (assembly GCA_023014485.1). Lineage (NCBI taxonomy): Eukaryota > Metazoa > Arthropoda > Malacostraca > Isopoda > Cirolanidae > Bathynomus > Bathynomus jamesi. The sequence goes on along the minus strand of JAJOZX010002400.1, from coordinate 214,667 downwards.
AATAGAAATAAATCCTTTTTTGGTTATTTTTTTATTTCACTCATAAATTTACAACCCATAGAGACTATTAGGAGTATTAAAACAGCTGTGATTGATGTAGAACTAAAACTTTTGAAAATGGTAGAGTCGTAAAAGTGGGAGGAATTAATGCAAGCTTCAAAATGGAGCCATATTTAAGCCCTTGTAACTTAGAAACTATTTGTTCCACAGCCTTTTTGCTTGCAAAATTGAAAAGCCCACCAGAAGTTGTATTGGCATGACAAATTTGAAGCTTCTACTCCTATTAGAAGACACTTTTCAAGGCCTCTCAAAATGAAGGCATTGGCCGATCAAGCCCGACATGGGCATTTTTTGTTGAAGGTGGGGGTCATTTAAGCGACCATAAAATTAAAAGTTTTTGACTGAGGAAGCTAAAACTTTAGATTTAAGCTATTGAATGGTGTATGAATCAACCCTGAAAATTTGAAGAAAATCAGAGATGGTCACCCGACCACCCCTGTACCAATTGAGCTGGAATGACCCTATTTCATCACTTACGAAACATCTGAAGTTGACTGTAAATTGCCATTCATTCCACATCTTAATTTCAATATATGTAAGAGTTGCTTATAATATAAGCAAAACTGTTCTTCTGTACACTGGTAGCTGGTAGCAGCAAAAACATTGGCGATTGGGGCTACTTCACAATTATTGTGGTGGGTGGAGTGCAGGGGAAGGGAGGGGGACCCGTGTGTGATTCCAGTAAATGGGGCTAGCTGAAATCAGTTGTACGTCAGCTTGACTAAGCATGGTTGTGTTGTGCCACCTGCTCATAGGCTATCACATGAGTGAAGTGCTTAACAATGAATAAGGTTGACTTTTTGTTAGATAATCCATTTAGTGGATTAGATTTACAAATTAAATTGTTAATTAAAGAATTAGAGCCTCATCACCCTAATATATTAATAAATCAAATGCACAAAACAATCAAAAACATTTAATATTGAATGGTATAACAGGAAGCTATGGCTAACAGCTAGTGAAAATTGTAAAAGTTTACACTGTTTCAATTGTTCGTTATTTGGAGGTGAACTTGCTTGGACATGTAATGGTGTAAAAGATCTGAAACACCTCTCAGAAAGAGTAAAAACACATGAACAAACTTCTTGTCACATCAGTAATTGTTTAAAAACAAATATACTTGGAAAAGTGAATATTGCAATGCAGTTAGATGTAGGACATAAGATTTTGGTCCAATGGCATAATGAATTAGTAGCAGGAAGAGGCAGGTTTTAAATAGAATCACTGACTATTTAAAATTTTATGGCAACCATGAACTTGCTATCCAAGGTCATGATGAAACAGAAAAATTTCTTAATATAGGTGTATTCTTGGATCTTTTGAGTAGACTTGCCAAGTTAGACAGTCAGTTGCATGAACATTTACAAAATACAACTGTTTCAAAACACACTTCAGCTACTATCCAAAATGAATTGTTGAACTGTATGCTTTCCATTTATTAAAGATGCTCTACATGAGAAAGTCAATGAAGCAATGTTTGTGTCAATTCAGGCTGATGAGACCATAGATATTTCCAATATATATATCAACTTATTATATTGCAGTTTGTCATGGGCACTGAAATAGTGGAAAAATTCCATGGCTTTGTAGAACTAAAAGATAGATCTGCTGCTGGCAGAACTAAGTGCATTCTTGTAGAAATTGAGGTGTACAATTTGAAAAATAAGTTGGTTGCACAGGCTTATGATAGTGCTCCAGTGATGAGTGGCAAACATTATGGAGTACAGAAATTGAGGATCACCTGAAGATCTGTCACCCCAGCATTTTTTAGTTAGCTTTATAAAGCTAACTAACGAAAATATCATGACTTAACCTAACCAATCATTAGGTCAACTGTACGCCCTTGATGATTGGTTAGGTTAGTTCATGATATTTTAGTTAGTTAACCTTATAAGGCTAACTAAAAAAGGCTGGGGTGATGGATCTTCAGGTGATCTGCAAATGATAAGAGAAGCCTATCCTTATGCTCATTTTGTACAGTTATGACTATCAACTAAACCTTGTTATGCAAAATGTTTGCTCTGCTGTTGCTCCTGTCAGATATTCTTTGCTAACTTTACTTCATTCTCTCTTTTCTCACATTCTTCCAAAAGAACAGCTATGCTACTAGAAGTTTGCAGAGAATGTCTGCCTCATACGATTGTAACCAGATAGAATTTTAAGAGCAGAGTCATAAATTCTATGTATGAAAATAAAGCATCATTGATGCAGTGCTTCAAATGAACCTAGAATGAACATGGATGGGACTTGGTGTCAATGATACAAGCAAATGCTCTACTGAACTTGCTGGAGAATGATCAATTAATTTTCTTTCTTAATATAGTCATCCCTCACTGTTTGCAGGTTCATGCTTCACAGATTTCACTTATTGGCAGTTGACCATTTGTAATCCTTTTCGTGGTTCATGGGTGCAAATTTTGTGTATCTATGGATTAGCACAACTGGATGAAGTTTTGCGTGTATGGCTGCAGAGGTGTAGGAATTTATGGATTTCTAGGTACCTTAGGAACCCACACCCTGACTTCTGTCATTATTGAAATTATGTATAATGTTTGTGTCTAAAATACTATTTTCATTATTTCTTTCGCACTATTGTTCAGTAGTTAAACACTATAGCAGGCATGGCTATATTCCTCACAACAAAAATAAGATGAACAAACGAAATACCTAGCAATTGGCAAGGGGTGACTGTATTTAGTGAAATTATGCCAGTTATTGAGTTGTTCCATAACATTCTTCAAAAAAAAAAAAAAAAATTACAGTACCTGTTCCTGTCAAGTAACATCTTCACTCATTTTGTAAATCTATAAAAGAAATTGGTCAAAAGGTGTCAGTTACCTGATGATTTGGAACAAACTGAAATGAAATGAAGAATGAAAAGACAACAAAAAAGCCTATGCAATCAAATGAAAAATTTAATAATATAAAAACAATTAATGAATTGTACTGCTTTCTCTCTGAAAACAATTTGATGTCTACTTTTTCTGAAACAATTAAACTGTTAAACATTGGCCTAACATTGCCCATTGTAACAGCTCAATCTGAAAGATGTTTCAGTTGTCTGAAAAGAGTAAAAATCTGCTTGAGGAACACCATCAGACAAGACTGGCTAAATGGAATGGCAGTCCTTTTAATTGAGAGAGATTTTATAGCAAAAATAGCCAATTTCAACCAAAAAGTCAAGAAATTCACAGAACAGGAAAACAGACAGGCTGAGTTACTCTACAAATGAAGTGAGAACACTAGCTTTAGAAAAATAGTTAGCCCAGGATAAATTATAGTTCACCCGACATCACTGCTGAATACATTTTGATTCTATGAGTACATTTCATAGTGCTTCATTTTTCAGTGAAGTTAGCATCATTTAAATCTAAAACCACTACCTTTAGATGTTAAAACAGTATTTTCTCACTTTCTTGATGGAGAGAGAGTTAAAGTTCAATTTCATTTAAAGAAGTTTTTTTTTTTCATTTATATCATGGAGGAGGTCCCCCAAAATGAATAAAAATTATCTGCAACTTTTTATTCATTGACTCTTAGGTGTTTTTTGTGCTTATAATGATCTATTCTTTGGAAAATTGCCTTTCAGATACACTTTGAATCAGTCTTCTGAATTAGGAACTGAGATGTGATAATTTGAATCCTCCCTAAAATAAGGGGGCCCATAAATTTTGGATCATAATTCATAATTTTATATTTTAAGTTTGTTGATTTAGACAATGTCATACGTATATACCAAATTATAGGAAACTTGAAGGTGGTGTGGTTCATGCACTGCATGTTTTGTCCAGGAATTAGAATGATTCAGAACAATTTTCTTCAATGCCAAACTACATTCAGCTGACTTCATAAAAATCAACAATCCAGTGACCATCAGGTTCTCTAGCCATCCAAGTTTGGATAAAAATTTTCATGAACTTGCCTTCTCCCATGGAAATTTCATGTACTTTTATGTAGTGTTTTGTTTCAGGTACAGAACCACAAAATTTCTGTATTCTTTCAATAGTGTGTGCAAGATCAAATCTATTCTTCACTTGTAATTATATTTTTTTAATTGATAGGGTTGTTCTAGTGGTATTTGTTTATCATATGAAGGAAAGCCAGTCAGTTTAGATGATGAATTCGAAGGAAATGCCAACATTGTTGCTACTCTCAAACTGGAAGGTGGGAAGGGAGGATTTGGATCAATGCTGAGAGCCATTGGTGAGTTAATTCAATCAAAATTTTATGTCAGATGCTTGGTCCATTGGTGTGAATGAATAGTAATTTAGGGTGGAGTGAGAAAATCAAAAGTGCCAGGATCAAAATTGAGGGAGTCTAGATAGTTACAAGTCTTTTGTCCACGATTAAATTTTGAAATAGATTTTTGGTGGTTGCATACAAAACTGACTGCTACCAGCCAATTTATAGAGAGAGGGAGGGAGGGGGAGACCACAAAAAATTAACCTAGTGACCTATCTCAGGTTCTGGACATGATATAAAGATAATTTAAAAACTCTTTATGATGTATTTTTTACCTCTGAAGCAGATTAAAACATTTGCAGAGGGCTGCAGGCTCAATAATGCATCAAAAAATCCATATTTATATTTTTTTGGCCAAAAATTGCAATTTTCAGCCTTCTTTTTATTTTTTGCAAATTTTTTAGATAATTTGTGGTAAATATGTACAATTTTCTACTGAAAATATTACAAATCAACTTAAGAATTAATCTAAAGTATTAATCATTAAACAAAGTAATAGGAAATAATCATCTAAACAGCTTCAGAATATTGCATTTTTGTATTGAGCACTTTCATCAGTTTTCTTGATTTTATCTTTTGTCAAATAATGCCATCACAACATTCAAATCCTACCACAGTTGAGGAAGCCTCTGTTACAAGTTTAATGTGCCTCTCTACAGCCTGATTATGACAAGGCTGGTTGAGTTGCAGTGCTTCCTTATGTTTGAGTTCTTCATTGGTTAGAGATGCTATGATAGGGGGCTCATGAATGTCAGGTGAATCTAAGTTTATCATTTTGAGATACCCTCAAGTTTCGTTAATGATTTTAAGCACCATGAATCTCATGACACTATCATCTCTCACAATACTCAAATCAGGCTGTAACTCTGGGACTTCAATATCCTCATCTGAATCATTTATCAGGTCACCACCTTCAAAGTCATTGTCTGTCACTGTTTCAACTGATACATTCCGTCTGACCAAATATACCTTATTAACTGTGATGTTGCGAATTTGTGGGTCTGAATCAGCAAGCATGGCAATTAATACGTTCTCAGGGTGAGCATAGTTTGCATTTTGGAAGAGGGTTTTTAGGACTATCTCCCTGGTTTCCTTGTGAGGAAATTTCAGGATCCTTTGGAGCATATTATAAAAGTTCTTAGCACCATTTGTGCATCGATACTCCTCCTTGATCTGGAACCAACTTGGAAAATAGACCAAAATACAAAACTCTGCAAGTGTGACCAGAACTTTGGAAAGCTTCCTTTGAGATGTATAAAATCTGAGGATTCTACGTGCCAGAGTCAACCACCTTGAATGACAGATTGGTCCAACTTCAAGGAGCTCAAGATCAGGATCAACATTATTCAACACAGCCAAGCATAATACCGATCAGTGCTGAGGTCCTCCAGTACTTCGTTAGGAATAACTGGAAATTTTGTATTCCTAATTGGCTTGAATGAAATCACATCCCACTGAGATATACTTCCACCAAGTTCAGCCCCTATCTTTCCTGAAAATGAGTCTGGGCTCTTTGTTGTTCCATCCAGATTAATGAAGACATTGTTGCGGGGGGAGCGAATGAACTTAACTAGAATACCTAACTTGGCTACTTCTTGATGATGGGAAACGAGAAGGTCCCGGGTGGTGAAGTTTTTCTCACCTCCACTGACTGTCACTGAGGGGCAAACGAGACTCCCACACGGCTGAACCAAGAAATGGACTCGACCCGCTAGCTATTCCAAAGATTAACACTGTGTCTGAGTCGGGTCCACTTGAGAACCTGGAAAGCCCTGGCTTCAGGAAAGGTGTGTGCAATGTACACCCAGCAATACTTGAGGACTTCAACCAAATATGGGCCTACACAACAAGCAAGCAAGATTTTAGCAGCCTGATCGTGAAGTAAACCAAATGTGACTGGATGAGAAAAGCAGATACTACCCTCTGGTTTTGTCTAATAAAGCGAATCTGGAGGTATTGTTGATTCAAGGACCCTGGGCTTGTCACAAGGAAATCCTTGAAAGTAACAACCCCAGTCTATGAGGACAAAGGCTGAAAAAAAAATAGTTGGTAGTTCTAAGGGTTTATTAGCAATTATCTTGAATTATTTACGAGAGCTAGAATGGGTTATGAGCTTGAGTCTAAACATGGCTTAAGATCAAGAAATGGAAATTCAAAAAAAAAAAAAAACCTGAAAGGGTATGCTATACAATGGTGCTTACAATTACAATGACAAAAATTCTGGACAACAAAAATGGAATTTCTAGAAAAAGATAAAAACTTAACTGGTACAATGGTACAATTAGACAACACAATCGACCTCACTGGACCTAACATCCTTAAGCTAGACTTGAGGTCAATCCAATCACACCTATCTATTATAGTTAAGCCATGGAGAAACTAAACCTGAAACTATTGGTCCTAGCAATACCTTAGCCTGCACACCATTATGCACAGGCAATGTCCATTATCACAAGGCACTCTGTTTTATCTTGACACTTTCTTTTCCTAAACAAATTGAGTTGGCAAGCTAGAACTTCCACAAGCGGAAACGAATTGTGACTGAACAATGAGGTTTGTCTTTTCTAAAAATTGAAGGCTAAGTTTCTGAATAAAAAAAAACAAGATCAAAACTACTGAGCTAGTCAGGCATTAAGCCAGACTAACTCCAGCAATATGGGGGTTACATCCTGAAACAAGAAGAAGAAAAGATGTTAGTCAAGATAACCCCACTACAACATGATGAAGGGGGAGCTCATTACAGTGTAGTAGACAAATGCTCCACTGCAAAGGTCTACCAAGCAGTTCTTCCAGGCATCTGATAGCTCCACCATTTGAACTGGTCATTGTAGTAGTCCCATTAGATCCTATCATGGCAAGTTTAGTTTGTAATTCAGTGTCTTTGAGGGCCTCGTATGCGTCTGTTGCAATAATTGATCCCTTGCCATTACTTGGAGTCACATATGAGAGAAAGAAATCACCAGAAATAGTATTCAGAAATTAGGGACAATTTATTAGATATTTCAGGGTTTATATCTATATTTTCCAATTTCTATATCCAAAATTCATCTTAATAAATATTTTGAGTAATATCTGTTACAAAATGCAAACTAAAGATCAAAATTTTAAATCTTACCAGGTTCTCCTACAATTACATAGTGCTCTTCTAGCTCAGTTCTTCTGTAATATTTGCCATTCACTTCAACTGTCACTATTGTTGCATCTTTGTGACCATCCACATAAATAGCATCCATCAATTCAAACAATTTGCCCTCCTCTTTTCTTATGGCTTTATGATATTTTTCATGTTCTCTTCTCAGCTTGTTCCTGCACAGTTCATAGTGCAAATTTACTCAATTTTAAAGACAGTTATTTAAGCAAGCTCCATAGGTTTTGACTAACAATATTTAAATTTCAACACTTGTTTGAAATGTAGTCCTTTTCGTGAAATACTTGATTTGAATCAGATACTAATGTATAAGATAATTGGACTGTTACCTATCAATTATGTTCATCTTATCAGTAGTAGTGATAATTCCATAATCCTCTAAAACTGCTGATGTAACTGCTGCTCTGGCTCTGTCACTTACTTGATACCTGGTAAAAGACATTTATTTTATATCAAGTTAATATTCTAACAAGATGTTCATTGGACAGCAGTGTCCAAGATTTGGACTTTAACTATTAGCAACATTACATGGATTATAAATAATTTTTTCAAAGGTATTGTCAACAGAGCAACAAGGTGTTCAAAGCATACTCATATTTTAAACTAGACAGTATACCTGTCACACTGCTGAGTGAGGTTTGGTAGACTTCTTATTTTGTTCTGTCCTGGATTCCTGTTGTTCGCTGACACCAGCTGTTTCATCATGTGATTCCAGGCTGCCCTGACTTGAGAGACTGTCGAGATCACTGTCCTGTATTGCTACTGAGCTTGATGGAACAACTTGAAAAACTCTTCTGAGCTCTTCCCTGGGGATAATAAAATACAATATGATTGTGATACAAGATAGAGTTTACCAAAGATGCAAAAATAAAATTTTATAATGTAGCACAATCATTTCAAGAAACCCAGATTTTCAGTGGCCATTAATCAAAATTTATATAGATCAAACTGATTCTTTTCTTTTGCTTGCTCCTGATGTACTCCTCTCCTTTTGTATCTGATGTCTGCCGATGTAAGGCATTGCTTAAAACCAATGCATCATCCTATTCTAGCTGTTTTCTGGTCCTCATAGAAAGCATAGTCTTCTGTCATTTTGAGTTGATACAAATGTTCCAAACCTCTTCTCCAATTTGAGTCCTCACAGAAGATGTCAAACAACTTGAAGTTTTTTCAGTGAAGGAAGAAAGATTACTCCGGAACTTGTCACCATGTTTCTTTTTTGGATATCTATCAAACCTACAAAAATACCAAAACTTTAATGTTATGAATGCAAATTTCAATTATAAACCCCAAGTTAAGTTCTAGTCAAAACAGAATTTATTACCAATCATTCTTATGATTTGCAAATCACAGAATCACATGATTATGTTAATAAAATTACTGTCACAAACAAATAAATGTAATACAAAATTTACAAAAGTTTGACATTTTAAATCTTTTTATAAGGGTCTGAAAATTTGAGTCTTACCTCGAAAATTCTTTGACTAGATCCTGAATCTTGCTGGTGACACTGGGGCATGAAATTGGATAGACATTGCACCAAATCCAGTGTTCAATCAGACTTAGTGCAACCATATCAACTGCTTGTCTGGTTGTCCAGTTCTTCTGCCATTATACGTTGGATGATATCTTTACCAAGAGGAAGCTTTCCGTTGGTGAATGAGTCTGTGCTTGAAAATATGTGACCTCTATCAAGAATTTTAACTGTCTCACTGCGTCTAAACAGCCTACTATGCAGTATTTTTTGGCAGTAAGGTTATCAAAACACACACATTTATCAATTCTATAAATTTAACCTGAAAAGAAAAATATTAAATATAATTTCAAATAACAAACAAAATATTTGGAGAAAAAGGGCTAAAAAATTGCATTTTTTGAGCAAAAATGCTGAAATATAGTTTTTTTTTATGTATTATTGAGCCTGCAGTCCTCTGCAAATGTTTTAATCTGCTTCAGAGGTAAAAACTACATCATAAACAATTTTTGAATTCTTTCTTTCATGACCAGAACCTGAGATAGGTCACTGGGTTCAAATTTTGGTCACACACGCGTATAATTTGTATAAATTGGCTGGTAGCAGTCACAGTTTTGTATGCAACTACCCAAAATCAGTTTTAAAGTTTAATCCTGGACAAAAGACAAGTATCTAGAGCCCCGCAATTTTGATCCTGGCACATTTGAGTTTTTCACTCTACCCTAAGTCCCAAAGGGTCTGAATTATGGGAAAATTCCAAAACTTGTTGGAGATTTTAACAGTTTGTCAAAATATAGGTGTTTTTCCAGTGACTCAGTGGGTAATTCAACTATGAAGAAAATGCATGCAAATGAATTTTGGAAGCTTGATGAAATAACAGTGATAATGTACTTTGTCAAGCAAGGGGTTCACACATCATGCCTTGAGGAAGCCCAATCACAGCATCTCTAGACTTTTCTTAAAGATCATTTTTAGTAAATTAATACTTGTGTATGAATGCATTATGTATGCTAAAAAGTAGCTAGATAAACATGAAATTAAATTTTTTAGCAATAAATACACTAGGGTGGTTCTTACCTACATAAGGGCAAAAATTTTGTTTGAATTGTTTTACTCCTAACCTTTAATTTTTTTGGTATTGATGTAAAACTTCTGCATGTGAAATATTTTTTGAATACATCAAGTTTTAGGGGTTGCACAGTGACCTTAAAGTTTTGATAAATATCGTGATTCAGGATACTTTCATAATAATAAACAGGAGAACTTCTGGTGGCCTAAAAACGCAAGCACTTGGGTCCCCCTCCCCAAAAAGGAGTATTAGCTACTCATAGGCAGGGGTATCATGGTAGGCCGGGCTGAAACTATAATTTTTGTTTAATTTTAATTTATCAGAGTGACTAAGTTGGCTTTTGATATAAAAATAAGATTCCTGAAAAAAATAATTGGTGGCCACCAACGTGTGTCCGGCCACCCCAGTTTTTGTAAAAACATCTAATGCTGCACTAGCAAAATCAGGAAAATGGCAATATCTCTTCTTCTGAACATGCTAGAGAGATGGTTTGCATACCAAAAGATGCAGAATTTGATTTAGAACAAATTATTAAGAGTGGTATTTTTTCATAAAACCTTTAGTTTTTGAGTTATTTTAGAAAAACTATTTTTTGGGGCCCATAGACCCCCTTTCGACTGAATGTCAACACAATAAAACATTCTCAAGCTGCAAATTGACATGTATTAGTGGTTTTCAATCAGCAATCAAAATCAATCAAAATCAGCCATTTTAAATTCATTGAAAATGCTTTTTGACATTCCAAAATGCCAAACATTAAATTATACAATTAATAAATTGTCATTTTGTCATATTTTAGCATGATAAATAATAATCTAGAACTTAAAATATTTTTTAGACACAAAATCTTTCATTAATTTACGTGATCTAATTTTGTTTCTAATAAGACCATCTCTACGCTCATGACCTACAACAGCCAAGGATGCTCAGTGACAAGCTTGATGTGCCTTCAACATTCTGACTGTGGCACTCGTGATTCCAGTTTCAATGCGGGTATTAATGATATCACGCAGTTCATCATTACTGAATTCTTTTAATACAGGTGGAACAGTTTCCATTGGGACATAGTAGACAGCTTGTGGTATGCAGAAACTTTGAAATTGATGATTGGCTTTCTAAAGACCCTAACATTCTCATCTATAGCAGGATATTCATCAGTACCACCTTCATGATCCTCTTCATTCTCATCATCACTTTCAATATTCCACCTGCAAAATCATTGCTACTACAGATTCATCATCAAAATCCTCTATAACTCCCCTCAGACACAGAACTTTATTGACAGCACACCTCCTCACCTCATCTTCATCAGCCAGCATTCCAACTAAAATATTTTCACCATGAGCAAAATAGCTGTTATTGTTTAATACGTCATAACAAATTTCTCTAATTTTCCTGTCAGGGAATTTATTTACTCTTTGGATCATATTGAATAGGTTTCTTGACCCATCACTTAGCCTCTTAGCCTTGATATTGAACCAACTGTGAAAGTATACTTTGATGATGAATTCTACTATGATTTTGAGGTTCTTACTGGGTCTTTTTTGTGAAACAAAAGCGAAGAATTCTACAGGCTAAGGTGAGCCATCGAGAGTGATTTAGCAGGCCAACTTCTAAGAGTGCAAGGTCTTCATCCACTTCACCAGTAATAATTGGTCTGTTGATAAATTATTGACCACCTCATTTGGTAGAAGCACAAATGCAGGATAAGGTATAGATTTGAAGTCCACAACATTCCATTCTGACACATCCCCATTGAGCTGAGAACCAATAGGGCCAGAAAGTTTGTCTGGACTTTTTGTTGTCCCATCTAAAGTTATGAAGATTTGTCTAAGTGGCAATTCATTTTAGATGCAGAAGACAAATATCCCACTGAAGAGGTTGCCCTAAAAACATTTCCAAATATCTGATTGACCCATGCATATGTCCTGTGTTAGTATTTGTCCCATCTGCTTTAACTAAGTTTAATTTGGCCTCAAGTTCTGTCCCTTTAATGATCTCTCAGTACAGCATCTGTTTTATAGTCTCTGAAACATAAACACCTTTCAATAACTTGCTTCAACGTAGGCAATTTCCCTAAAGGAAACTGTTCTGCTGGCATAAAACGTACATCACCAAGTACTTTAGCAACTGTTTTCCTTGTAGAAGTCATACTTTATATTGCAAATGTTGAATTCAATGACAAATTGCAGTTGGAAACTTATAACAAAGGCACCTGAAAAAAAAAAACAAGTTTTCAATTTATTACATTTAAAAAAAGTTCATGAAGCAGCCCCACCCTCTATTCTTTAATCAAGCATAATGGATGCAAGATAACAAGGAAAGGTTGTATCATGTGATCACTATGTCCATGTCAACATCCTTTTAGGGCAATGTTAGTAATCAAAAAGCCAAATCATGCTTATTTTAGAATTTCTTTTGTCACTAAGGTCTGTCGAAAGGGGGTCTATGGGCCCCAAAAATTAGTTTTTCTAAAATAACTCAAAAACTAAAGGTTTTATGAAAAAATACCACACTTAATAATTTGTTCTAAATCAAATTCTGCATCTTTTGGCATGCAAACCATCTCTCTAGCATGTTCAGAAGAAGAGATATTGCCATTTTCCTGATTTTGCTAGTGCAGCATTAGATGTTTTTACAAAAATGGGGGTGGCTGGACACACGTTGGTGGCCACCAATTATTTTTTTCAGGAATCTTATTTTTATATCAAAAGCCAACTGTTAATGACTCTGATTAATTCTATCTTGAGTTTCAGCCCAGCCTAGAAGCGTTGATTTCCTGGAATTGGGAAACCTCCTGCGATGTTCTGTCACAACTGAAGCAAATACTGGGTTTGCTGTTCATCCTGTGTCAGGAGATGATTGTACTCTTCAATGAGAGCAACTCCACGCTCTGCATGATCATTTGTGACAGTGAGGCTGTTGACAACCTTGAGCCTCCCTATAATCCTCTCTAGCTGGCCAAGTGTCTGGATCCTGGTCTAGGAAGTCCGTGGACAGATGAAGCTTTTCAAAGAAGGATAGAGACCCTCTAGTCACAAGATCAGAGAGCTGAAGCTGCTCGATAGCTGCTCGATTGACTGTCTGTCGCTTAGGAGCATCTTCTGTTCCTTCACATTCCCTTGTTGCCCTTGCCATAAGCTTCTTTGTAGAAGAGGATACAGATGGATCAAAAAAGGCAAGGGCCATCAGCTCCTCTGACAGGTACCAGAGGTATGATGAGAATTTGGCTAGAACAGCTTTTGATACAGCAGTGTTGACAGTGGCATAGGCAGGGAGAGCCGTCAGAAGATTCAGGTCATTGTTTGGTGCTGATGCAGACAGAGGAGCTTCAATCCATGCCTTGAGGTAGATCTTAACTGCAAAGACACACATCTGCTGAAGACCATTCTTCTCCCTGTCTATCAGTTTAAACTGATGATGAAAAAGCCAGATCTTGAGCGAGTATATTACCTTGGACATCCACCAAGCATGGTGCATGGGACCAGGTGCCATAAAGTGGATGCTCCGTAGAGGAGTGACAGCTCTGTGAATTCCCGGTAGTCATCATGAAGGTCCTTTTGCTCTGTCAGTGACTTTTCAGCCCAAGCCACTAGCTCTGGGTCATTGATGAGATCAGCTATCTCCTTGTCATCAGCCGCAGTTGCATATGAATTTCTGTCAATAAACTCCCACTGATCTTGAAACCTCTTAAAAATCAAAACATTTGGTCCTTTGGTAGTACTCATGAGTGTGGTAAAAGCTGTCTCAGCAAGAAGCTCCAAGATATGGTGGCAGCATGCCAGATACAAAAGATCCTTCTGCAGCTCCTGTTCTATGAGAACACATGCACCTAACTTTCGCCCAGTATTAGCAGCTGTAGTGTCAAATGACAATCCTATAACCTTCTCCTTCAAACCCCATTCATTAAGAGCTGCTATTACAGTCTTGGCTTGTTCTGATCCTGTCCCATTTGCTAACTTGGCAACTTCCAGCAACTGGGAGACCCCTTGCCAGTAACAATAATTGGTAGGCGGTCAATATGTTCCTTGGTTGTCAAGTCCCTGATAAGTTTTCCATGCCAGTGGACAATCAAAGGCACATCAGCTTGAAACTCAGCCTTCAGGGTTTCTGTGAGCAATTTCCAGTGATTCTGATGCAGGCATTGGATGGAGGAGTGGTTAATGTTGAATTCTTCAGGATTTTCACCAATTGAGCATACTGTTTCTGTTAGAACATAAGTACCAGCTTTGTCTGACAGCTTTGTCCTTTCAAGAGCGATAGACAGTGATGGAGATATTATGTTCTTTTTGGCTCTGAGACATTTTGAAAGGCTGGCTCCTTCAACAGCAACAGCAGAACCTTCCTCTTCATTTCCAGATTCATCTGTGCTGCTGGTGGAAGATGACTCCAATTGTACTGTGTTTGAGGATGCTGCATCTTCCTTCTCCCATTCACTTCTCCATTCTTCTTCCATTATCTTCCTCTTCAGAGATTGGTTCTTTTTTGCAGCTTGCTTGGCATCAGTTGGTCCCATTGTTTCTCTGTGGCAGGGGTCCCCAACCTTTTTGTGCCGAAGAGCACATTCAAGACTACCGGTAGTGCAGTTCCGCGGCGGGCACCATTTACTTTTTCAAGGCAAATTTATAGTTGGACTTAATAATGAACATAATACACAAAAAAAAACCATTTAATTCCTATGTAAAATAATGAACATAATACACACAAAAAAAACAAGGATGGGCAAACTAAGAATCTTAGAAAAATTATCAAAAGATAACTTAATTTATTTATAAAGAAATAATTATTTTCAAATAAATGAGCATCTGTTTCTGTAAATAACTACTAAAATTTAAAAAAATGTTAAGTATGTTACATATTTTAAATATTTAGTAACTAAATATTTAAAATATGTAACATACTTAACATTTTATTAAAAATTTAAACAAAAACTTATCATAGTCAGTCAGTGGCGGGCACACGCAAAAGGGTCGGTGGGCACCATGGTGCTCGCGGGCACAGGGTTGGGGACCCCTGCTCTATGGCCTGGTTCCCATTGAGCAATTAGGAATTCTCAGTCTTCTTGATTTGCCATTATTGTGAGGGCATCAGAGGTGGCTATGTCAAACAAGTTGGACATTTCTGCCTCAAAGTCATTCTCCTTCTGTATCTGTGAGGCTGATCTTCTGTTTTTCCCTTTCTTCAAAGGGTCATTCCACATCAAGTAGACCTGTGGTCCCCACCTCACCATGTCAGATTTTGTTCTAACTTTGCTCACAGATTCCTTTAAGCCTTAAAGGAAGTTCTGCAATGTTTTAGTTGCATATCTCTTGTGGTTCTGTCACTAGGGCTCCAAGAGCATGGGCTACTTTGTCCATCACATTGGTGCTGAATTATTTGTGCCATTTTTAGCTAGTCAGCATTCCACAGTAACAAATCCTTCTGCTCTGAAAATTTGCTCCTCAGGTCAAAATTTACTGTAGATTTCAAAACTCACATTACTAGAGCTCTAGGAAGTATAGATTTGCCATAAAATATCCCCAAAGTAGGCTTCAAATTACATTTTGATTCCTGGGAAGCCACTTTTAGAAAATTATAGCTCTAGATCTACTTGACTCTGTGAGCTGTTGTTAGAAACCAGGAAAGTACTGCCCATATGCTACAAAATGTTTCAATCCAGATCTTCCTACCTGTTCTAGTTGCTGAGATATAAGGCATCAAAAATGGCAAAATTAATTTGTGACAAAAATGTCCCATCTTTAAAGCTCAAAATGATCATGTGGGACAGATCGCACCATACTCTAACAAAAACCAATGAAAAGAGCATGTCCTGAAATACTAGGGCCTAGTTTTTTATTTTGGTGTCTTGCTTTTTTGTAGGTCTAGTTGAGCTTTGAAATTTTGTTCCGTGTGATGTTTCTAGCATTATATTTGTTAATTTATTTGCACTCCTGCATTGGTCCATGGTGGCTAAGCCACTGCCAATTTCTCTAATTGATAACTATTAACAATAAAGATAATTTATTAATACAAAGGTCCAGCCACAGGTCCCACCCACCCACCAACTCATCTTTCTTTGACTTTCTAACTGGATCCAGAACTGTGCAACTCCTTTTCAAAGCTTCAAACAAATTTTCTATAGTAGACAAGGTATTCCCTGGTAGCATGCACCCTCTTCCCATGGCACTCAGTGTAGGAGCAGGAATAGTTGTCAAGATATGCTGCTCTGGAATCCAACAAGTGTCTTTTCTAGATGGCCACTGAAACTGTCGTGCTGGCCCATGAGGGTGCATAAATATAATTAATGCATCTTTTTCTTCCTCACAAACTTCACAAATGTTTCCAAGCCACCACAAATCATCATAAATGCATGCCACATATTGGCCTGGTTGCAGTTTCAACTGTCATTGATCAATGTCACTGTATATTCCAACATTGGCCACAAAATAACATGTACATCTTGAAACTTGGCTAACTTGAATCTGTTTATCATTTACTGAAATAAAATGATGATTTTCTTGAGTTCCAGCTACTGTATGCCCATGATTAAATCTTATTTCCTGTGCTTCTCTCTCTGCTTCTATTTCATCAGTTGAAACAAAAAAGGATGTAATTCCATGCACATTTTTTTGGCAAAATTCAGAGATTGGTAGGTGTGAGAATCTGACCAGTTACTGGTCTTTGCAAGCTGGCACGAGCTGCCAATCTTTTCACGGTGCCCCCTACACCATCACATGCTGATTTTCCATGGCTGGTAGCAAAAGAGTTCCATTCTGCTTTATCCCACCAAAATCTTTGCTGTGCCAACAAAGGTTCATGAAATTTTTGCATTTTTTGTACTGGCCTGCAGCACCATCACTGAAGTAATGAATGTGCTTGATTACTTCAAAATTTTCTTTCAGAAATCCAATCAACTTCTTCAGAAAGACATGTACTGCAACAGTATCATGCTTCAGACAGTCACTGATGACACAAAAACATTCACTTCTAATGTAATGTAATGACCACAAAGGAAGATAATTTTTGAAGTCAGTTCTGTGATAAAATCCTCTACTGACAACTGTTTCATAATCAAGGTGTCCCTCTCAGTGTGAACCCATTGTTTATATTCAATCATTTTTTGTGGATCCATTTCTGCTTGTTCTGTAAAAATAGCTGAAAGGTGATCTTCTAGTGCTGGTGCTCCAGGGCACAATTCACACCATTGTAGTATACAGTCTTTTGACTCCAAATTGCAAACACATTTTTGCATCAGTGCTTGGTCAAAGTTCACAGAACTTAGAGAAGCCAATTTCAGGGCCATTTCGATCTTTGTAAGCAATGTACATTTCTTTCAAATTGCTGAGCAGCAGTCTTTTTTGTTTTTGAAGCTTTTTTT
Organism: Bathynomus jamesi; assembly: GCA_023014485.1. Taxonomy (NCBI): domain Eukaryota; kingdom Metazoa; phylum Arthropoda; class Malacostraca; order Isopoda; family Cirolanidae; genus Bathynomus; species Bathynomus jamesi. Next base: position 197,317 of record JAJOZX010002400.1, on the reverse strand, counting down.
TTTTTTTTTTCTTTCATCAATCCTGACAGACACCCAATCCTTCTTCCCTGGGCACATCCGGCTGAATTCATCATCTTCATAAAACTTTTGAACTTTTACTACTACTTCCTCAGGCAGTGTTTTTCCTTTCTTTTTTCCTGGTATTGCAAGAATACCTGACTCTGCTTTCAACTTCCTGGCTGTTTTAACCATTCAAAGAGAAACTCCAAATTCTTCTGCTGTTTGTTGTATAGACCAGCTGTTAGGCTCCAGAGTTAGAATCTGCAGTTTCCTTTATTTGTCTGATAATTCCATTTGGCTTTTCAATTCTTCCAACAGTATTTCATAGTCTTCACAATTTCTGCACCTCTGCTGACTTGTGCTAGCTTCCATTTCACCCACATCAATTCCTGTAAGAGCTGCCATTTTCTGACCAATAGCTTCTTGTGCCTGTCTTGTCTTTCTTTTGACATATCCTGGTAAATCTCTCTCGCTCACTTTTTGTGGCTTTACAGGGGAAATGTCAAGTGCTGAACAGCTGGTGTCTAGTTTCTGCTTTTGTGCTTCTGGTGGATCAAATGATTCACTTGATGATAACTGATTCTTTGTATTTCAGCCCTCTGTTTCCTGCAATCAGGACAAAGTTTCTGTCCAGGCTTGATGTCTTTGCCAGTCTCTTCCTTCAACAGTTGAGCTGTTGCAATGTCAATTGCCCAAAGTGATTTTTTGGGTAATGTTGATTTATGATATTCAAATGTGTTGCAACAGTGCTTCTGCAGACTCTCATACCTGGTCAAAAGAAACTGTTTATGGTGCAACCATATGCATGCATCTTCCTTAAATTGGACTTCTTCTAGTCCTGTCTGAAGAAAAAGTAGTTGTCTTTCCTGAACTGTCAGCTCTGTGAACAGTTTCAAACCACATTTTCTGGAATATGTTTTCAGGTGACACTCTGTTTCCTCTTTATTTCCAATAGTACAAGCTTCCAGTTTTCTTTCAGTTTCCATGGGTTCTCCCACATGAACACTACTAGTATCTGATGATTCGGCCATTTTCAGTTTTGATCTGAAAACAGTAATAGTCATGTATTACATGTTGTTGAACATAAATAAAAATATTATGTATAGCCTAGCACATAGCACCTAGTCCTGCACTATATAATCGGTAATAAGAACAAAAGAAATATAAAACATTGTGCCAATGAAATAACAATTATAATGTTAGAAACATCACACGGAACAAAATTTCAAAGCTTGACTAGACCTACAAAAAAGCAAGACACCAAAATAAAAAACTAGGCCCTAGTATTTCAGGACATGCTCTTTTCATTGTTTTTTTTTTAAGAGTATGGTATGAGCCATCCCACATGATCATTTTGAGCTTTAAAGATGGGACGTTTTTGTCACAAATTAATTTTGGCCATTTTTGATGCCTTATATCTCAGCAACTAGAACAGGTAGGAAGATCTGGATTGAAACATTTTGTAGCATATGGGCAGTACTTTCTTGGTTTCTAACAAAAGCTCACAGAGTCAAGTAGATCCAGAGCTATAATTTTCTAAAAGTGGCTTCCCAGGAATCAAAATGCAATTTGAAGCCTACTTTGGGGATATTTTATGGAAAATCTATACTTCCTAGAGCTCTAGTAATGAGTTTTGAAATCTACAGTAAATTTTGATCCTAGGAGCAAATTTTCAGAGCAGAAGGATTTGTTACTGTGGAATGCTGACTAGCTAAAAATGGCACAAATAATTTGGTACTCAATGTGATGGACAATGTAGCCCATGCTCTTGGAGCCCTAGTGACAGAACCACAAGAGATATGGAACTAACACTTTGCAGAACTTCCTTTAAGGCTTAAAGGAATCTGTGAGCAAAGTTAGAACAAAATCTGACATGGTGAGGTGGGGTACTTTTCCAAAATTGGTCCATGTGACGTGGAATGACCCCAAACTCTGATGAATTGCGTACAGCTTCTCTACTTTAGTAATTGCATTATCTTTGCAGATCACTAGAATTCTTGCTTTCTCCCAGAATTCTGTTACATGCATGATCACTGTTGTTGCACTTTTCCTAATTGTCTTCCCCTCCTTAATGTGAAGGTGCAGAAAGAATGGAAGAACTTGTCCTTTAGAAGGAAGTTTTGTTCCTTCAATCCCATCATCTGGTTTGCAAAGGTAATCCTTAGAACGAGTTGTCATGATCAATCACTGATAGGTATCAATTATTCTGAAAAAATACATGAAATTGATTAGAATTTAATAAAAAAAATTACAGTAAATAATAACTAAATGATAATACTAATTAAATAAATAAATAGATTAATCAATTAATGTAAGATCTGGAGTATAATTGATTTCTTCTTCCCACTGTTAATATGGTCAGAGTTCAACTGATTGTTGGTGGCTTTATGTGGCAGAGAACAGGTTTGTGTATGACTCATTGTCTCCCACTGGTCTACATACACCAGAGTACAGCTGTACTGTACACAATTAACTTAAAAACAACTTCAAAATGTGCAGTACACAGCAAGGTCAACTAGAATGGTCAAAATCACAAGTATAGCAGTGGAGAAATAAATAATCAACTCCAAACATTTATGTGAGCCACATATGTGAAATTACAAACTCTGTGTGCAACCCCTAAATTTAGTCCAAATGACTTAAAATTTCACCACAAGGGTTTTTTCATACATACAAAACATTTTAAGGGTTAGGAGCATGACTTTTCTAACTTTCATTTTGAAGAACCACCCTAAAATACACGTGGTACAGTATTTGTTCAGTGTATTTGTTTGGGATGTTTTTCAGCACAAATTTCAGATGGTAGATGGGTGCCTGGAGTGCAGGTTTGGTCGTGTCTGTGATTCAATTGACCATATGATGATTGCTGTATAATTCAACTATTTTTTGGTGTAATTTAACTATTTTCACCAAATCTTCTGAAATTTGCCTGATATTTCGACACAGAAAAATAGCCAAAATACTGTCAATTTAGCAGGGTCTGAGTGTACTTTGATTAATGATTTTAGCCATAGTTACAGATATCTTATTTTTAAGAAGTCTCAACATAGGTAGAGGAATGTTATTTTTTAATTTACCAATAATATTCCAGACCTCAGTAGAGGTAGCAGGAACAAAAGAAAATTAATTTAGTGGGTTGGGTGGCATATGTTCTAGAGGTGAGTGATCATTATCTAGTAACAGTGAGCAAAGCTTATCTGCTATTGAAGTAAAATGGATATTTAAAGAGTCTGCAATAGAAGTATCATCAGTAATTTATTATCAACATTGTTTCTTTATTGAATTTTCCTTAATTTAGTTTCTGAGAAGACTGTTTATGGTTGTCCAAGTGTTTTTCATGTCTCCTCTGTTTGGAAAATTGATTGTTATAAGCTACATAAATTGTGAGATTTTGATTTAGTTAATTTGTTTCTATATTGAGTATATCGTACTTCAGGAATTTTGCTTTGTAATTGCAATTTGAATAATTTATCTCTGTTCTTTTATTCAAGTGATAATTCCTGGAGTGATCCATGGATTTGTGACACTTTTGGGCAAAACTGTTTTCCTCCTTAAAGGAAAGCAAGTATTAAAAATATGGAATATGGTGTCATTCAAAAACTGAAACATATGATCTGGATTTATAGTCAGCGATGCTAACCAATATGTGAACATGCATAAACATTAAATACAGGGTGTCCGAGAATTATCTGTACAATTTTTGGCTGTTATTAAAAGTCAACCATGAAGTGTAGAAATTCCAGTATTGTCCCATTTTACAGAGAATCTCTAAGTTTTTTCTGATAACAAGTTTTGACAAGTTTTTTAGAAATTCCAGTGTGTCCGAACATTATCTGTACAATTTCATCTTTTAATAAAATTCTTGATAACACACGTAAAATTCTTAAACAAGATTATTTAGAATCTGTATTTTCAAAAGTTTCTTTTATTAAAGTAACGTTGTTACAAACATTCGATATGTGCACCATTAGTGATTCACAAAACACCCAATCGATACTCCAAATGTTGCCATGTACGCTGCAGCATATCCACATCAATTCGCTCAATAGCAGCTGTGATTCTTGCTTTTAAATCATCAATGTCTGTCACCCGCGTACATTTCTAAAAAACTTGTCAAAACGTGGTATCAGAAAAAACAATGAGATTCTCTGTAAAATGGGACAACACTGGAATTTCTACACTTCATGGTTGACTTTTAATAACAGCCAAAAATTGTACAGATAATTCTCGGACACCCTGTATATATAAACAAACTATAAATAGTTTCATGCCAGAGAACATTTATAAAAAATGATACCCTCATGCTGTAATTGGGTCATGATTTTTTTTATTTGAATGATTAGTTTTCTTATGTTTAAATTTCATGTGAACTTATTTATTTGGATTTTTACTTTCGTGTTCATATTTATTGAAGTGATGATTAATTTGATTTAAAGATTAGCCAGATAATTGGAGGTTAATGTATGTATGGAGATTAATTAACTTAATGCTTCATCTCTTAGGTGAAAATTGGGAATGAGATAGACCCTGGAAGTCTAGGAATAATTAATAGGAAATCACCAGAAGATTGGAGTACAATCCCATTCAAAAATTATGTAAAACCCTCATTGGTCCAGTGCATCTACCTTCCATTGGCCTTAATTAATCCTACTTGGAGACCCATTTATTGCAGAGAGAGCATCTCCTGTCTTTAATACTTCCATCACTGCATATATTCCTCTTTTATAAGATATGATTAAGTGCTCTGCATATGGAACCCTTTGAAAATAATCTATTTTGCAATGATTTTATGTATCAGTTTCATGAACCCATATTACTTTGAACTTTTTTATTGCTCTCTCTGCAATAAATGGGTCTCCAGGTAGGATTAATTAAGGCCAATGGAAGGCAGATGCACTGGACCAGTGAGGGTTTTACATAATTTTTGAATGGGATTGTACTCCAATCTTCTGGTCATTTCCTTTTATTCCTAGACTTCCAGGGTCTATCTCATTCCCAATTTTCACCTAAGAGATGAAGCATTAAGTTAATCTCCATACATACATTAATCTCCAATTATCTGGCTAATACCTGGTGGTATGTACAGTATATCACTGATGGTACACAGAGCTCTAAAATGGTCTGCAAGAGGGTTATAAATACAGCTTGCTAATTGCTAATTACTTTCATGATAGTTTTAAAAATTAATATTAGTTGTAGATAAGTAACTGGCAACTTTTCCAACTGTTTTCATTATTTTTACTCTATTCTATTTATCGCTTGCTTTCTCTGTACACTCATTTTCACTGTACCGTATAAATTCATGGTAGCCATGCTGAATCTCTGAAAAACCATCAGACCACGCGAAGGGGGAAGGGGGTTAATTACACACTTCATTACATTTTGTGACACTTTATTTAATTCTGAAAATGCTTTAATTTGGGGGGACGCGAGTGGGAGATTTTACTATAGTATTTTACGTCAGAGAGGGGGCACAAATAATAATTTAATTTTAAGCTTACATGACCCCAACTTTACGCTTACCGCGCTGCTGAATGACTGTTGGGTATTTTTAGAAACCCAGCCTTCGTGGGCTGACTCCTTGTGTTGCCCATTTGTATTTAATAATTTTAATAAACAAACCATCATTTATCTTAATTTTTACATATTACATATTATTTTCTTCATTAATCAAACATTATTAAAATTCTTAATTATACACTACTATACTCAACCATAATTTATTGTAATTACATCCATTAAATATTATTGTATTATTTTAATTTGCACTCCCAACTCGTATTTTATAAGTTTAATATATTTGAACATTAATTTATAAACAAACATTTAATTCTTAATTAGACATTAATATAGTTTGCATGATATCTTATTTGCTATCCAGGTAGATTTCAAATTATTTATTGATAGTGAAAGGCCAAATTCAAGATTTTAATTTAGTACAAATGTCCATGCATATCATTAGAATACTGTAAATGCATTATAACTTTAAATAAGGATGAAATTTCAAGATTGAACACCACAGTCTCCTCCCTACAGTTTTGGTTAGGTTGTACCACCTTCCCCTCTTCATGATGGCACTTAGGAAAGCATGGAAGCAAAAAGTAATATATTGACCTAAGAATGTTGGAAATCCCTGTTCTAAACCCCAATTTTTTCATTAGCTATACAGTATATTGGTACATCTTGGTCAACAGGTGGGTGCATTTCATGACCATGGGTTTTAAGGCCTTGTCAAGGTCGAAGATCACTAACATCATCAACTTTTTCCTATTAATTTTACCATTTTTTTTTGCATGGAATAAAAGTTGAAATTATATTGGTAGTACAATTAGGTCCTGAGATATGGTGCTTTGTAACCTGAAAGTTACATTTCTATGTCAGATTTCCACAGTGTTGTATTTAAAGAACCAAATGAACTAGGACACTAAAGTTATGCATGATAAGTTATCTTGGATGCAATACCCATGTACCAAATATAAAGAAAATTGGAGAGATTGATGTTAGATAGTTGTATAAACTTGACATGAATTTTCCCTTTAGCAGTTTTATAGTGTTTAATAAGTGTTTCTTCATTTGAATAGGAGCTCAAATAGAAAAGACTACTAACAGGGAAGCTTGTAGAGACCTTAGCGGAAGAAGGCTGAGAGATATTAATGAAGAAAAGCGGTATGATGCTAAATTTTTTTATTTTTTTCTACCTATATATCCTGTGGTTTGTTTTTAATATGTGGATGCTTCAGTTTGAATAAAGTTTTGATTATAATAGTTTATTTCATTGTTATTTAGCTGTAGATCCTTCAAATATCTACACTAGTTATTTTTAAGTTTGATGTAATTTATACTTATTTCATTCAATAGATTAAAAGAATATTTGGCCAAAAAAGTTGAGAAAGAGAAGGGAATGCTGGAACAGAAGAAAAAGAAGTTGGAGCAGTTGAAAGAAGGACCAAAACACACATTTGAGGACAAAATGTACTTTGAACAGAGAGAAAAAAGGGAACGTGACATTTATGACTCTCTTGATAAAGGTACGGTATGCATTGAGAAAATTATTATGCAACAATTTTTTTGTAAACATGAGAATCAACCTTGTATACCGTATTAAACAAACAGTTAGACCACCATAACTATAGTACTGTATGGACATAAACAATTGCTATTATTGTTGTTATTGTCTTTCTTACAATGTATCCCATGCATCTTGTGTACTGATCTCCAATGATACATTATAACCTGCGCCACAGGTTGAATTCAAAATTTACAAGGTTTTTAGTTAGGATAGGCCTTGAGTGTAAAGAGTAAGGCCTACTTTGAGAGGTAGGCTTATTATGTAAGGTAAAGTAAGGTGGGCCTACTAAGTAGGCTTATGTTTTGGGCCTACTAAATAGGCTTAGGTTGAAATTTTGCCTATTTTTTATAGAACCTAAAATGAGTTAAGCCTGTTAAATGAACAAGGCTTTCTTTGTTTATGGTTAGTATAAAGGTAAAGTTTGTGCTAGTGTAAAGGTAAAGAGATCGGTTCCCCAGTTACATTGGCCACCATATGAAAAAAACTATATAGGGCTATGGGTTGATTGCCTGTTACCCTCATCCATTGGAAATTTCCAGCAGATTTCAGTGGAGAGAACAACAAAAGCCCTACGTTTTTTTCGTTAGAGAGTTACGTATATGTCGGTCTTCAAAGGACCTCTTTGTTTATTTGCCTTTGGTATTTGCACTGCCTAATGGTAAAGAAAGGAATTGCCTTACCTTATTATTTTGTTGGATCTTGCTTCTGTTTCGATGTAGGGCTGTGGTACGATAGAGTTACACAATGAGTTGATTTGATGTAACTAATATAGGCAGTCACTATTTAAATACCTGAAGGAATAGGCCTATCCTTTTTATAGTTATTAGGTTTTATATTAAGAGGATTTCACTCAGAACTTATAGGAAGATAAAGTACATCTTCCTTGCTTAAAGCATCGCTGTAACATAAGCAAGCTCCGAGCGAGTCACTAATAATAAATCGTTAGGAATCTGCTGATTCTTCAAAGTTCATTGACTCTTCACTTGATATAATTTTCATGAGTCAGCAATGGAAAATGAACATGAAATAATAAATTTGGTTTTCTTGTTGTCAAGCAGGCCTGATGCCTACATATGGGTTCTATGTATGTATGGCAATTATTTTCATTACCAATAGGCTATGTTGTCAATCCCGAGGCAATTTTGTAGATATTTAATTCAATTAATTATTAATTTGTATTTAATTATGAAATAAAGGTACCACATACGATACCATATTGTAAACATGTATAGTTTTTCCATAGTTTGAGTGAAGAGTTCAGCTTTATCAGGAGAAGAGACGACAACTCAGCATCAGAGTGGAAAAGAGGAGGGAAAGAAGTAGTAAAGTTGTTGGAGAGGTTCTTTGCTAGGTACCAGAAAGAGAGAAGAAATAGAATTGGATAGGTTTTCACATTTTTGTCTGATGAACTGATGAAGGAATTTTTGAAAAGTTAAAGGACAGATTTTGCATGATTCCAGGCAGAAATATAGGCAGAGTGAGCGTCAGGAGTTGGATGGTGACAGTACCTTCTGAAAGCAGCCTCTCTGTTGCAGACAGCATAAGAACAAGCAAAGTTAAACAAAGGTTTTTTTTTGTATTAGGTAGGTGAAGAATGTAGAATGAATGCCTCCATGCATGAGAGAATTACCTTCATAATGTGCTCAGCTCACTCAGATGTGCCCAGGCACAGAAGCAGTTAGTCATTCCATGGGAAATCAGAGAAGTACTACCTAAGGGACTGCCAATTAGCAGTGCCAATGTGCCTTTTGGGAGGATCCAAAGGCCAAACTGGAGTGGTAAGACTGGAAACAGATATAAGAGTGTGGTCAGATGGAGAAAAAGCTTGATAGAGTAAGAAGCAGGATGAGTAGTCAGAAATAAATCCAGAATGTTTGGCCTATCTCCAAGGCAATCGGAGATATGAATCGGGTGCTGTACAATCTGCTCTAGGACATTTAGGATAGAGAAGTTGTAAGCTACTGTAGTTTGCCAGGGTTGTCAGTGAAATGGGAGGAAAGCCAAAAAAGGAGAGTAAAATAGAGAGTATTCCGCTTTTGAAGTGAGGTAGTCAAAGAATTTTGGATAGTTGGTAGAATTTGGAGAAAGGTAGACAGTGCAGATGTATCTAGTAGAGGGTGTTTTAATGGTACAATCTGGTGAAGATTGCAAATGGAGGTTTGGTATTCACCAGAGCAAATTCCCAGGGAATATGATGGGCTTGTGTTACCACTGCAGGAGGGTCTGAACCCACTCAGTGTCACTAAGGAAATCTACATGAAATAGTTCTGTCCTGTCAAGCAGTTCACAAAAGTGAAGAGAAGCTCTAGGCCCAGAAAAGAAAGGTTCAAATTAGTGAATAATCATAGGCTGATAAAAGGCTGCTATTGGTACATGAGCAATTTTGAGGACACCAGACAGAACAAGGAAAAAGCACTCACCTGGCGAAGGAAACTAATTTTCTTTTAAAAGTATGCAAATAAACCAAAGCAGGTTTAGCAGGAATCACAAAGGTGAAGCAAAGATTTTTAACAACTCCACAAACCATTTATATGCAAAAAGAAAAGAAAAATGATTCAGCAGAACTTGCTTACAGAAGCTGAAAAGAAAGGAGTTACAAAAAGGGATTTTAAAATTACTGAAATGGATAGGATAGGCTTGTCAGGATTAAAGAGCCAGGCCATTGTCACTCAGACAACCCAGGGAACTTTTTTAAAGGTCAAGGACCCTGAATCACCCAATGTAATGTCATTTACAACTAAGCCTAGTGATATTGAAGTGTCCTTGCTCAAAATACTTAAGTTACAGTATAATCCAAAGGTATTATACCTCCATCTTGGTTGCAGGTAGCATTGGATAATAACACTGGTCAACAAAGATTTTTCATCAGAGTAAAATTTGTGTTGGCTGGATAGCACTTTTCACGCTGATCCCAAAACTGCATTCAGATTTTTTCTAGCACGTATAGTTTTCAAGATGAAGGCATATATATAAAAACACAGATTTAACCATTTTAAATAGGCAAAATACTACTATTTCAACATTTGATTGTGTTTATTTTATTGTGTTTTTTTAGTTTATTCATCTTATTTATTTCAATTATCTTAATTATACATCTTATGTATTTCAGGTGTGAGCTTTTACATCTAGCAGCATTGTGATTCAGGCAACAACGCCGTGCTTTGTGTGTCAAAAGATCAGTCCAGTCCAAGAACTTGTTGTGTCAAGTTGGTGTACATTTTTTTTGAATTTATAGTCTGCTCAGGTCAGTCAACATGCCTCGACAATGTAAGAATGACCCCGACAAGTTCTGTTTCGTATGTGGCCAGTTCACAACTAAAACACAGTGACGAAGTATTACAACCGACATTAAGAAAATATACAAGCTATACTTTGGTTGCCATCTAGGTGACCAAGATAAACCATGGGCGCCACATCAAATCTGTTCTGGCTGTTCAAATGGATTACGTGATTGGCTTAACAAAAATAAAGCTTCAATGCCATTTGCCATACCCATGATATGGAGGGAGCCGAGAGATCATCATGAAGACTGTTATTTTTGTAGTGTGAACTTAATGGGGTTTTCTGCCAAGAACAAACACCAGATTGTATATCCAAACTTGGATTCAGCACGTAGACCAGTAAAACATGATGAAACATTGCCCATTCCAATTCCCCCAAGTGATAGGCTAGATTCTATCATAGATGACATGGAAAGTGATGAAGGTGCAACTGGCGTTTCCGGACCATCTACAGAACCAGAGTACACTTTTGAAGGTAGACATTTAGAGCCTAAAAAGTTAACCCAAGGACAGTTGAATGATCTTGTTAGAGACTTATCGCTGTCTAAAAAGAAATCAGAGCTTCTCGCCTCAAGACTAAAGGAGAACAATTTACTTGAGAACAATGTTCGTATTAGTTACTACCGAAAGCGGAATTTTGAATTAACAGCATTCTTTTCAGTAGCCGGTCCTCTCTGTTATTGCCATGACATTAATGGACTATTTACAGCCATATCTCAGACGTATGTGGCATCTGAGTGGCGCCTCTTTATTGATTCGTCGCAGAGAAGCCTGAAAGCAGTTCTTTTGCATAATGGTAATATAATGCCATCCATCCCCATTGCCCATTCCGTCCATCTAAAAGAGACATATGACAATATGGATATACTACTTAAGGCAATCAAATATGACAGTCATCAATGGAATGTTTGTGGAGATCTAAAAGTTATAAGAATGCTTATGGGTATGCAGTCAGGATTCACAAATGGATATGTGAAAACTTTCTTGGAAGCAACAAGTCACCTGCGTATAAGGATGGAGTCAAGAACCTCCTTGATGCCTTCAAAGAAATGGAGTGTCGAATGTCGTTAAATGTTCACTTCCTGCATTCCCACTTAGATTTCTTTCCTGAAAACCTTGGTGCAGTGAGTGACGAGCAAGGAGAGTTCTTCCATCAAGATATTCAGATGATGGAGAAGCGCTACCAAGGATATTGGAATGAAAGCATGATGGTGGACCATTGTTGGATGCAGTATCGTGACAATCCAGGCCAAATTTACAAAAGGAAATCACACTCAGCGCTTTTAATAAAATAATGTATATATTCTTTATTTATAAGTACATTGAATAAAGTATATGATGTATTTGTTGTTTAGCATTCCTAAGTGTGATCTATACATCCATAAATTTTCTTATAGCAATATCAAAAACTTAAAAATATAAAAACCAGTGTATCTATATAACTCTACGTGCTAGAAAAGAAATAAAACCAGATTCGGAATCAGCGCGAAAAATGCATTAAGAAAAGTGTGATCATGTTTGTGATGAGGAAAAAAAGTTTCATTTTGTTGGCCAGTGTAATTATATAAGTATCTTCACAATTTGACTTCTTCCTCAAAGATTAGTTCCTCACCAAGCAAGTTTGTGAAATCTTCTTTGTAAATTGCTATTGATTTTCTTTCAATTTAATTTGGCTCAATTTGATTTATTTAATATTGTAATTCAAATAAAAGGAGAAGTTAGTATTGCCAATCAAGATCCTAATGTTGAAAAATTAGGATTCAAATTCAGTAATACAAGAGCAAATTAGGTCACAATATCCACCTTTGTAATGAAATTGAGTATAGAGAAAGTAAGAAGGTACAGAAAAGGGGTTGCTGTCAGTCATCCCAGACACCTGAGTTTCAGTGAGGAAGAGAAGGTGAGGTTTAGAAGAGGCATTGGTGGATCTAGCCCCCATGTTTCGGTGGGTGGGGGGCAGTTTGGGCTAAATACCAAAATAATTATATGGCTCCTACAATAAATAAATTAGAAATGTTATAAGATCACCACTTTGGCCATTCAGCCAAAAAAAAAACAGTATTTAATAAGATAGAAATTACTTTAGTTTTTCGTTTAATTATTAGAAAAATAAGTGAATTATTTGTTCACAGTGATTAACAATTGTTTATACTGAATTTGAGCAATATTACAATGAATGATTATTAGCAATAAGAAATTATTTTTATACAGGATAAGAGTTAAGTGAATACAATAATGACAAGAAACAATCTAGGTAATGAGTTATACGGTACTGAACATACGATAATAAGTAATTAAGCGAGTAATAATTGAAGTAATATAAATATGATACTGGTACAGTAAATGGATTAGACCTAAAACTGCAGTCGTAAATGATGAGTAGCTTGAACAGGATTGAGCACACTTCAAAGATGCCTATTTAGTTAGGCTGGGAGTATATTTAGTTTGTAGGCTACGCAAAAGTAGTTTAGCACGATGGAATAAATGGTAGGCCAAATGAGCTGGTAGCCTACGTGAGGTTTATTGACCTGAGATTTTACTGGCATAAACTGCATGACTAAGCCTTGTAAAAAAAGATGAAGCTTCGCTGATCAAATTGTGGTGAAGGATGAGTGAGGCTAGGGCCAGAATGATGATGCCAGTAGAAATCTTGTAGAAGTGATCAATGTTTGCTTCTGGCAGGATGAAATTGTAGGTAGCCTCAAGTGATGATTTTTCTGGTGTGCTTGAATGGAGTTTTGAAGGATGGTGGGCTGCTCTCCAATGAAAGTCTGGAAAGCAGGTGAAGGCCTGAAGAATGAGCCAGACATTCTTGATCCTCTTCGTATAAGGAAGGATGATGTTAGGCAAGTGATTCATACATTGAAGTCAAATAAGGCTGCTGGACCTGCTAATATATTTGCTAGGATTCTCAGAGAAGGAGAAGAAAGCTTATCTGAGGCACTAACTATTTTGTTTGCTAGGTCAATTAATTATGCAGAAATACCAGATGAATGGAAAAAAGCTAATGTAGTACCCATTTACAAAAAGGGTAGTAAGAAAGAGGTATAGGCCTGTTAGTTTGACATCATTGGTAGGAAAGATACTAGAAAGAATTATAAAGAATAATATTCAAAATCATTTGGAGAATTTTAATCTTATTTCAAGTTCACTCCATGGATTTAGATCAGTAAGTCTTGTTTGTCTGATCACTTAGACTTTTTAGAGTTTATGACTGATCAGGTAGATAGTGGAAATGATGTAGATGTTACCTAAATTTGGATTTTAGTAAAGCATTTGACAAGGTTCCACATAGGAGACCTATATAAATTAAAAGCTCATGGTATATTAGGGTCAGTTATAAATTGGGTAGAAAAATGGTTAGAAGACAGAGAACAGAGAGTAATTCTAAATGGTCATGAATCTGGGTGGCAGAAAGTGAAAAGGGAGGTACCACAGGGATCAGTTTTGGGTCCATTACTCGTTATTTTATATCTAAATGATTTAGAGAAAGGAGTAGGTTGTAAAATTTCTAAATTTGCAGATGATAAGCACACCGGACAAAAAATTAGTCACCCCTCTCAGAATGTACCTAATAACGTGTGATGGCGCCTCTGGCCTTGATAACCGCACGAATCCGGTGAGTTTAGTATGCGGAGGTATGCCTGCTGGTTCAAATTCATCATCACTGGAACGAGAGGGCCCATTTCGTGGTACGAAAAACATCCCCAGAACATCACGGAACCACCACCAGCCTGAACAACACCTTCGACGCATTCAGGATTAAAGGCTTCATTGGACCTGCGATGTACTCATCGCCTCCCATCATTGGAGAACAAACAAAAATGGGACTCATCAGACCAAATTACACGTTTCCAATCTGCTGCAGTCCAGTTTTTGTGCCTCTGAGCCCATTTATAATGTGCCAATTTGTGACTTGCTGTTAACAGCGGCCTCTTCCGTGGTACCCTGCTCCAGATGTCCATCGCATGCAGTTCTCGTCGCAATGTCCGTTCGGAAATTGGTCGCTGGAGAACCTCATTGGTTTCTTGGAGCAATTGTTCTCTGGTTTGAAAACGATTTGCAGTTACTAGACGAGAAACATGGCGGCGGTCCCTATTGTCGAGAATTGTTTTCCAGCCACAGTTACGCCGTCGATTGTCAGTTGATTGCGAACTACACCACTCTTTGTAAACTCGCTGGACAGTACGCGTTGACACACCAACAAATTGGGCTACTTCAGACATTTTGTGTCCGTGGGCTCTGCCAAACACGATGGCTCCTTTTTGCCACTGAGTAACGTCTGCCTCACGACCCATTTTGCAGACTATATCCAACACACACTTTGTTCTTCACCACCTCACGAAACAGATCTGATCCTGTGTGCTATGTCACCACTACTTGTCACTTACCAATGCTACATCAGCGCCCTCTGTATGACCTTGAACTTCCTACTATCGGTGCTATTAGGGGTGACTAATGTTTTGTCCGGTGTGCTAACAAAAGCAGTTACTCCAGTTACAAATGGGTCATTCTCTGTCAGATCAACCAGTGCCTAACACCCTCATCTCTCAGATTTTGCTGAAATTTGGTTTATAGGGAGTTTGTGGGCCCTGAATCCATTTCTGAAATTATAAGGTCAATCCGACCAACGGTTCAAGAGATATGACCTCGGGAAATTTGAGGTCACTTGCGAGGTCACTAACATTTGGCGACCCATAACTTGGGTAATAATGGTCACAATTATATAAAAGTATATATATTTAGAATCAGAAAACGACAAGGAATCCAAATATGCAGGTTTTAGAACTCTAGGTTGAAAAATAAAAAAGTTACACTGTAACCAAAATTTGAGGTCACGATTTGACCTCTGGGGTATCAAATGAGAATTTTTTTTTTAAATGTAAAAAATGAAGGCATAGGCATTGGCTATTAGAATCAGCAAAAAAAAGTTTGTTTGTTAGTATTTTTCATGTAACTAACATATAAGTGAACACCATATTCATAAGTTGTGCGTCAATTCTACCTATTTTTTCACACTTAAGCTCATAATTTGACCTATAGAAATTAAAATTACATTTTTTTATAGATATAAAAACAAAGGCAAAAAATGTAAAATTGTATTTCACTGCTAATCTACACTGGCAATAATAGTTATAATAGTGAAAGGGGAAGACCTACTTAGAGGATTCATGTGCTAGCCTAATACAATTTTTGCATGCTCGATGCTCATCAATTTCTTTTTGTGGAAAAATGTATTGAATTCTGCTGCCTCCTCTTAGGGTAGGACAACTCATTACAGTTAATATATGATGTCCTGGCACTGCACATGAATCCTTGTTTGATGGATAATAATATGCACTTGATCCTGATGACCCAGAGGGATGTAGAAAGTTCACAGTGAAATCATCAAACTCTTCACAATATTCCTCCACAATTCCATACCAAACTTGCATGTCATAAATGCAGCCAACATACTCTCCTGGTTTGACACATTTTAGGTTACCAAGCATTGCAGGTTCATTAGTAAAATGACTTTTCCTTATTCTTTTCTTTTTTCCAATGCCACTTGAAATGGGATACACCATCAGTTCTTCCTTGTTTAGGGGAACAAATCTATGATATTTCTGAGTTCCAGGAATAGCCCTACTATCCTTGAATCGATGTTCCAACCGTTCTTCTGCATCTTTCAAATCAGCTGTAGTTACAAAGAAAAAATTTATCTTCTTGCTCAAGTTTTCTTCACAAAACTGAAACACATGTTCTGGTGTAAGAATTTGCCTCTCTGTAGTTCTCTGCAAACTGGCACGAGCAGTAGCTCTTTTCACTGTTCCTCCAATCCCATCACATGCATTTTTGCCATGGGATGTAGCAAAGAAGTGCCATTCACAAGACAGACCAAAATCCTCTTCATGGTAACAGAGATTTGTGAAGTTGTATCTGTTCTTATATTGGCCAGCACATCCATCTGAGAAATAGTGCACCTTCTTCAATTGTGGGCATCTGAATTTAACATATGTCATAAGCTTCAATATGAATGAGTAAACCATTATAGTGTTGTGTTTTAGTGATGCAAATAAGAAACAGACACTAAAATGGCTAAGTTCCTGGTCTGCAGATGATCTATAATAGATGACAAAAGGGTGAACTGTACACTGTGAATTGTCCCAGTGAAACCCTTGGGCAGCATCCTGGACAATGAAAGAATAATTCTCAGAGAAATCACCTACTATAACTACCTCGCTCTGAGGTGGTAGTGTTTCTTTCAACTGCTTGAAGTACTGTGATTGTTGCTGAGCAACAAAGTGATGATGAACCATGCAGGATATTTTCATGCTTAGGGATGATAAGTATTCATGAAGTGGCTCCACCTTATCAACCATTGTACAACGGTCAACAGTCACCCATTGCTTGTAAGATATTTCATTTGGAGCTGATTTCACACTGTCAAGTAACTCAAGAAAATCCAGGACACCCTCTTCTCTTGGGCAATCATTGCAAAGTTGCATCATGCAAGTCTCTCTTTCTGTACTGCAGACACTGTAATCCATAAGATCCTTGTGTGAAAGACCTCTTTCTCCCAATGCAGCCAGCTGCAATTTTGGATTTTGATGGTATGTGCAGACACAGACAGAATGAGTCCCACCACTACCGGCAAGCACACAATATGATGGCCGTAATTTTGCAAATGTGGAAAATCCTATTTTGGGATTCTTTTCATCATTTTTATATAGCTCAAACATCTCTCTTAAATTCCCGAGGACCAATCGTTTTTGCACCTTCATTGCACCTTCAGCACTGATAACTTTCACACAATCCTTTTGGCCAGGACACATACGACTAACCTCTTCTGACTCATAGAATCTTCTAACTATATCTTTGTGTTCTTCAGATATCACTTTTCCTTTGCTCATTAGTGGAATCTTCGGAAGTATTCCATGTTCTGATTTAAGTGAACGGCTTCTTTTCACCATGTATGTTGTAGTTTGAAAGAAACTAGCTGTTTTTTCAATTGTGTATGGTGTGAGTGTCAATATTTGTAGTTTGTGATGGTGACATTTGCTCTCCAGGAATGACTGTTTCAATTCATTCATTAATTTGTCTAGATGTTTTTCAGATTTAGTTTCAGGTTTTGAAGTATCACTTACCTCCTCGGTAATTTGAACACCATAACTGAGTTCTAGCCTCTCCTTCAGGTGTTTCTGAGCAGATGATAGCTTACCACGAGCCTTGCGCTTTTTCTGGCTTAATGACAGCCCTTCTGAAAAGAACAGAAAAAAAGGTTTCACACACCTGAATATTAGTAATTAAATATTAATTATAGTACCTTAAATGCTATATAACTGGCTATATAGTAGATCAAACAGACCTTGTAGTAAAGTATAAGTTATTATATTAATTTATTACTTACTTTTTTTAACTGGTGTTTGGTCCAGAAATGCTAGAACTGGTTCAACTGAAGTTGAAGGATTTTCCTTTATCAAGCAATCACTGTCATTGTCCAGATCTTGAATTGAAGAGATGTTACTCAAGCCACTGATAGTAGATGATTCATTTGAATCCTGCTCAGACTCATTGTTTTCAGTGGTACTAAGTATAGTGGGGTTTTTCATTATCAGTGTCCAGCAGTTCACACACAACAATGAGTCTTTTTTCACTCTTCCAGCACATTTTTCAACAAGTACATCAGTCACTTTTCTAAGATTGATTGTTATGCATTTCTTGTGTTTTTGAATAGGGTCCTGGCAGTATTTCAAGTGCCGAACCATTGTATTTTGATCTGTAAAGATATAGGATTTACAATTAGGTAATATATATTTTTTAGAAAATATATAGCTATACACACTTAATATTTTAGGCCTTGATAGTCTCTGAGGCTCATTAAAACACCATACCCACCAGCCACCCACAGTGCTGGCTGGAACTGTACTAACCTGTAGACAAGGAATTTTGCAACTATCTGTGTTGATTCTGCACTTAGACAAGTAGCAATATGTTTCAACAGGTTTGTTTAGGCTACATGTGAGCTTAGTCTTCCCCCTTTCACTATTATAACTATTATTGCCAGTGTAGATTAGCAGTGAAATACAATTTTTATTAAATTCTTTGAGCTTGAGGTCAAATTGATAGCTAAGATATAAAAATTCCTTGAAATGACAAGCAATTTATAAATATGGTGTTCACTTATAAGTTAGTTACATGAAAAGTACCAACATAAACAAACTTTTTATGATTGTTTCTATTAGTCAAGAACTCTGACTTTGTTTTTTATATCTATAAAAAATGTAATTTTAATTTCTATAGGTCAAATTATGAGCTTAAGTGTGAAAAAATAGGTAGAATTGACGCACAACTTATGAATATGGTGGTCACTTATATGTTAGTTACATGAAAAATACTAACATAAACAAACTTTTTTTGCTGATTCTAATAGCCAATGCCTATGCCTTCATTTTTTACATTTAAAAAAAAATTCTCATTTGATACCCCCGAGGTCAAATCGTGACCTCAAATTTTGGTTACAGTGTAACTTTTTTATTTTTCAACCTAGAGTTCTAAAACTTGCATATTTCGATTCCTTGTCGTTTTCTGATTCTAAATATATATACCTTTATATAATTATGACAATTATTACCCAAGTTATGGCTCGCCAAATGTTAGTAACCTCGCGAGTGACCTCAAATTGCCCGAGGTCATATCTCTTGAACCGTTGGTCGGATTGACCTTATAATTTCAGAAATGGATTCAGGGCTCACAAACTCCCTATAAACCAAATTTCAGCAAAATATGAGAGATGAGGGTGTTAATTTCAATTTTTTTTGGTTGATCTGACAGAGAATGACCCAAATACAGAAAATTCCTATAAACTGCAAAAGGATTTTGATAGATTAGTTGCTTGGGCTAGTAAATGGCAGATAGAATTCAATTTTCAAAAATGCAAAGTCATGTTTAGAGGCTAGAAATAAGGCAAACAAAATGTTAGGTATTATTAAGAGGAATGTTAGTTACAAGAGTAAGGAAGTCATCTGTAAATTATATAATTCTTACGTTAGGCCTCACTTAGAATACTGCATTCAAGCTTGGACCCCTCACCTTAGACATGATATTCATATGCTTGAAGGTGTGCAACGTAGGGCAACCAAGCTTATCCCTAACCTAAGAAGATTGGAATATAGGGATAGATTACAGGAATTAGGTATGTTTAGTTTTGAGAGATATTGTATGAGGAGAGATAGGATACAGATGTTCAAAATGTTTTCAGGTTTGGACAATTTAGATGTATGTAACTTTTTTTCACTAGATACTGATGGGATAACTCATGGGCATAATAAGAAAATTAGAAAACAGACTTGTAGACTTGATCTACGAAAATATTTTTTCAGTCATAGAGTAGTAAATTTTGGGATGACTTGCCATATGGTGTGGTAAACAGTAGCTCATCAGTTAATTTTAAGAAGAATTTAGACACTTTCATGAGTGGAAGATAGTTTGTAGATTGTATATAGTGTATATTCTTTGCTTCAATATATTTTGTATATTTGATAAGTTATAAAACAAGTTGAAACTAGCATTGCAAAACTAGTTTAAGCCAGTTCAAATCGGATTTTTCTCTTTGCTTGCGTTACTTTACACAAACCCTGTATATATATATAAAACTAAGACCTTCAAACATGATTATTCAAAGCAAACTTCTCAGAAATTTTTTCCATCAGTGCAGTTCCTTAAGTGTTTTAATGTCATCCACCCACAACTTCAGATAATGTCCATGTGTTTATGTACAGTGTTTGAAGAAGGTTCACTGAGAAGCAGATGGTTTATAAAAAGCAGAAAAATTTACTGATCAGTAGTTCTTTAAGAAATTTTTTTAGTGTCACCAAAAGGAATAAAATATCCATAAAAAAAATGGAATATTACCAGTTAGTAAATTTTTATGCTTCTTTGAAATGGTTTCAAGATGAACTGTTTTTCTGAAACTATCTTGTCCATGTTTACACTCACCCTTTTCTTTTTCTTACAGATCATACATAATATTAAATACATTTTGCCTCAAAATAACACTAGTAGGATTACTTTTGTTAACTGTCTCCTTTTTTTTTTATTAGCTTTTTCTTCAAGCGCTGGAGGAAGTAAGGTGTCGCCACATAAAAACGATGATACTGAATCATGGAAAAAATTAAAAACGAAGCGAATGATTAAGTAAGTTCATTATTATTATTATTATTATTATTATTATAATAATATAAATAAATACTGTTTAGAGTTGGGAAGGCATTTGCATACCTGAAAGAAGTTGGTAAGTAGCGTATATCAGCAATGAGAAAAATTAGAAATAATTAAAAACTAAAGGAGGGTTCCAGCACAGGTGAAGCAAAAATTTTTCATTTTGACACCCGACCATCTCAGATCTTGCTTATTTTTGGTGTATAAGGTACGTTTGTGCAAGAAAGCCAGCTGTGAAAGTTTCAGCTTTCTACGACCATTACTTCACGAGTTATGAAGGTCAGAAAAATCAAGGTTAAGGTCAAAATAGCTCAAGGTCAGCATCTTTGGATGCACCTCACACATTCACTAATTATCGTAACCATATGAAACTATATGTTTTTGGACTCAGAATGAGCTGTAGAATCCAAAAACGCAACAAAATCAGCAATAGGAGAACAAATAAAAATGTTCACCCTTTTTCAAGGAACGAATTGACCTTTTGACCTTGAAGTTCACACATTTTGGGGAAACATTTCTTTATACAAAATGAAGTTCCATCATTGCACTTTTAATATAAACAATAAAAATGTATCTTATTCACCAACTATACTGTCTTAAAGAATTTTTCAAATTGGCTATTTTTCAAATTTCTGGCAAAATCGCCATATGTACCGTATATGCATATTAGGGCAGAGTGAAAAACTCATTTTTCGAATTTTCAAATTGGCTAGTGTGGAAAATGTGTGGAGTAGTGAGGAAATAAGCTGGTATAAATTTGAAATCATAACATTAATATCTTCAGGTGCCACAATGACCTTCAATATTGAAAAAAATTGAAAAAAGCGGATTTTAACCAATAATTACAGAAGAGTCCACGATGCACAATAGACAAGAATTTATTCACACTTGTATAAAAATAGCTCAGTCAACCTTTAAAAAAAGTTTCTATTCTCTAAAAACAGTTTTCTATAGTCAGCTCACTCAGCTGTCACGTGAGTACCTCGGTTCAGTGTAGCTGTCGCTCTCGTAGCAGGTGGGTGTTCTGTTGTTGGCGTTACTCAGATAGTCTAAACTATATTTCTTATATATTTTGCATTTCTGTATTGTGTTGCCCTAAGTTTGCCATGTACTATTAACTGAAATTAACGTATAATTGATATTAGCTCTTTCTTTTTCAGATTTTATACTTTCAAAATGTCTCGAGTTTGTGCAAAATCAACCAGGGCCTCAACTGAGTGCCCCATGTTTGGTATGGGGGAAGATTTGTGGCACAGGAATCTTCCTACATACGAAGGAGTTTTTAAATATTACTTGTTTGTAAGAAACGATTTGAAACAGAATACTAATAAAGATCCTTCAATATCTCAAATATTAGAACAAGTTGTTGATAAATTGAAAACAATTTTGGAAAGTGCTTCCGTCCCAATTCTGTCAGACAGGCGAATTGAAACGATGTTCAGAAGCTACCACGAAAAGTATCGTGTCATTATGAAGCCATACCAAAGCAGAAAAAATTCTGAAGCTTACAAAGCAAAGATTGATATGTTCAAAAAAGAAGCACACACGAAACTTTTTGACATTGCAGCGTGCAAGTGCAAAGTACTAACACAATGTTCTTGTCCCAAAGAAAAAACGGTTCCAAAGGAAGAAGTGACGTTCCTCTTAGATCAAAGGAGTGAAAGAAAACTGTTTATTGATAGAGTAGATATTACACTCTCAAAGAAAAAAGCATCTACGTTGCTAAGAAAGCAAAAAGAAGCTGTGAGGCTCACCAAAGAATCTTCACAGGAGAAATTGCAGGATACAAATGTTGAATTATCATCATCGACATCAAATAGTGAAAGTGAATCTGGCGAAATATCAGACAATACATTTCCAGAGCCAGTTAGCTCGAACAACCTGAAGAACAATTATTCAAGAAAAGGAAAACTACAAATCTACCTTCAGTGGCTACTGCTTGTGACAGGACTGCAGTTTCAGATTGAGCTGCAGCATTCATTGTTAGTGCAGTATTGCAAGATATTGGAGAAGTTTCTATTGACAATACATCTGAAGTAGTGGATAGGAGTAAAATCAGAAGAGAAAGACAAAAGAAGAGATCAGAAATTATGAAAGATCAAAATCAGGTCCCAATCAGAGGAATCTATTTTGATGGTCGAAAAGATTCTACACTCTTCCAAGAAAAAAAAGAGTCCAAAGTATATCAGAAGAAGGTAACAGAAGAACATATCACTTTAGTGAGAGAACCTGGTTCAGATTATTTGGGCCATTATTCTGTGAATTCTGGATCAGCTGAAGAAATATGTAAAGGAATGTTTGAGTATATTGGAAATAATGACATGAACCTGGAAAACCTTGTTGCCATTGGATGCGATGGTGCAGCAGTCAACACTGGAGAAAAGGGAGGCGTTATAAGGCTTATAGAATTGAAGCTGAAGAAGCCAGTTCAACATTTAGTGTGCCAGCTCCATGCCAATGAATTGCCATTACGCCATTTAGTTGCAAAGCTGGATGGAAAAACATCTGGCCCCCGCGGATTCACCGGTCCTATTGGCAGGGAATTAGAGAACTGTGAGAGTCTTCCTATTGTCGAGTTTGAAAGGATTGATGCTGAGGAACCAACTGTAGACTGTGAAGATCTTAGCACCAACCAAATATATCTAATTGATATTCATCAGGCCATAACAAAGGGATATTGCTCTCCAGATCTTGCTCATCGTAGTCCAGGCAAAATGGCACATTCACGATGGCTGACTACAGCAAATCGTTTGCTTCGTCTATACGTTTCAACTGTAAGTCCATCTGAGAACCTCATGAACATTGCTTCTTTTATAATGAAGGTCTACATCCCAATGTGGTTTTCTATTAAGCAAAGTACGTCTTTTGTCAATGGCTCAAAACATGTTTTCAAAACTATTGAACTAACAAGAACACTGAATGACGAAGTAAAGGATATTGTAAACCCTGTCATACCGTACAAAGAAATGCATTTTTTGCAAATCCAGAAAATATTCTAACATCAATGATTCATGATGATCGCAGCGCCATAAGAGAATTAGTGTGGAGGCGAATAAAGAAAGCAAGGCAAACAAACAAGGAAAAAGTTGTGAGGCGTTTCACAGTACCTGTTATTCAATTTGAAGCTACTGATTATACTGATTTAATTAATTGGCAAAAATGCATTGTCACTGAACCACCTGTGACAAGACACCTGACAGAAAATGAGATTGAAGAATTCATAGAAAACAAGAGTACCCCTCCATTCGAGAAATTCCCTTGTCATACACAAGTAGTAGAAAGAATGGTAAAATTAGTGACTGAAGCATCATCAAAAGTATTTGGATTGAATGCGCGAGATGGCTTCATAAGATCAACACTTCAGTCACGTAAAAAAATGCCATCATTCGAAAGTAAAGCTGAATATAAAGTTTAAATAAAACGTTAATAGAAAAAAACATGCGCAAGGATGGGTGGTTGGGAGGGCATGGGTGGAGCTCGACACGCAGCCACCTCCTCGTGGTGAGTTCTGGATTATTTAGATCATTAATCAAAAGAACATTGATCTAAATAAACTAAGAGCTGCATAATTCAGTAACTATTTTGGTAATTGGAACACTTAATATATAATAATAACAAGTAAGTTTCAGTTATTGTACTAATGCAGAATATAAGAAAATCATTATATTTCACTTTTTTCGACGGCTTTGTGGCACCTGAAGATATAATTTTGCAGGACTAATATTTATGCACAGTCATTATCTATAGCACCCACATATTTTCCGCACTAGCCATATTTGAATTTCGAAAAAAAGTTTAAAAACCTCATTTTCGATCCGCCCTAATGCATATATGTACTGTTAAAATCTAGAGATATTCATTATTTAAACTACTTAAGCAAAAATAAATATTATTAGAAACGTGATACAAAATCACTTAGATATAAGCTAGGTACCATAGGTATAACTATGATATAGATCTCCATTTTATTGTGGTCTCCTCCACCCCTACAACCACACCTTTCCACCCTTAGAAATATTTTACTTTTTTTTTTATAATTACTTTTATTAATAATACATTAATACAAACATATATATATATAGGAGTATCATATAAAATAGGAGTAAAAAAGGAGTATCATATTATGTAGACCTGTATTCTATAGATACATATTAAACTAGAGCTCTGTACACTTTCGACTCAAGAACAGGAAACTGTGGCAAACAGGTCTGCATGATTACCCTCAGCTGTTAGCATCTCATGATCATCAAAGGCATACTGAATTATTCTTGAACCTGCTGTCAATGATGGAGCAGTCATTGTCTGGATAATATCAGATGATAACATCCAACATGAGTCAGGATGAGAAGGGAAACTATGTTTAGAACGTCTTCCATGTGGAGACATAAAATTGACCTTATAATCACTAAATTCTTCTGATACTTCAACCACTAATCCAAACCAAATTTTATTATCATAGTTACAAGCTACATATACCCCAACTTGTATATCTTCAGTTGAAATGTGCTTTTGCTCATGTAAATTATCTTTAAACGATGGATGCACAACTGTCATAATTTTTGTAGGACCTGAGGAAATCTCACCAACCTCCAACTGGGTATGACTAATAGGCACAAATCTATGAAATCTACGAGTACCTGGGATGGTTACAGAATTTTTATATCTATTTTCCAGGAATTCAGTTGTCTGCTGGACATTTTGTTTCGATAAGAATACAAATTTTGTGCTGGTATCTTTCTCATCCAGAAATTTCATCATGTCAAGTGGTGTCAGAATTTGGTCTTTAAATGTACGTTGAAGACTGGCACGAGCCGTCATTCTTTTTGCTGTGCCTCCGACTCCATCACAAGCACTTTTGCCATGTGAAGTTGCAAAAAAGTGCCATTCAGCATCCAGTCCAAAGTCCTCTTTGTGGTGACACAAATTGGTGGTTATATTTATTCTTATACTGCCCTCCGCAACCATCAGTAAAGTAATGAATCTTCCGCAGGCCTGAGCTCTCTTCTTTTATCATGGGGATTAGTTGCTTTAAGAATGCAAAGACAAGGTTTGTACTATGTTTCATGTCATCAGAAATGAAACAATAACTTTTAACTTTAATTTCAACATCATTTTCATTTACTTTATAGTAGAACACAAATGGATGAACTGTTGCCTGACTATTTTCCCAATGGTAACCTTGTGCAGCATCTTGTACAATAAATGAGTAGTTTTCAGAGAAGTCTCCTAGGAGAATACCTTCACTGACCATCAGATTAGCTTTCGTTTTTTTTAGGAAACTTGCTTGTGCATCAGCCACATAAGTGTGTCTTGTTAGTGCACAAATTCTAGTTGCCAAAGACTTAATGAAGTTTTCAAGGGATTCACCGATGTTAATAAGGGTTGTTCGATCCGTGGAAGTCCACTGCTTGTATGTAATTATGGTGCTGACTGCATCCTGAACAGATTCCAATCCTTCAAGGAATGCAATAACACCTTCTCCTCCTGGACACAATGCACATTTTTGTAGCATACACACTTCCTTTTCACTGTCACAAACTGCATAGAGAATGAGGTCTTTATATGATAGTTGTTTTTCCCCCAAAGCTGATAGCTGAAGTTTGGGATTTTGGTGGTAGGTACAGACACACACAGTGTGTGTTCCTCCAGCTCCTGCCAAGACACACCACTTGGGTCTCAATGCAGCAAATGATGAGAAACCTATTTTTGGATTAGTGTCATTTGCCTTGAAAACAGCGAAAATCTCACGTAAATTACCAAGCACCAATCGTTTCTGCTGTCGTTGCTTCTCTCCTTCATGATTCCTAATTGATAGACAATCCTTCTTGCCTGGACATATTCTGCTTATTTCATCTGATTCATAGAAAGTGCACACTGCTTCCTTCTCTTTCTTTGTTATAACCCGACCTTTGCTAATATGTGGAACTTCTGGTAATATGCCATGTTCTTTCTTTATTTTGCGGCTGGTTGAAACCATTCTTGTAGATGCATTGAAGAAAGATGCTGTTCTGTGAATGGTGTATGGTGAGTGTGTTAGTATTTGAATCTTCCTCTTGTAGTCAGTCGTCTCACTGAAGGCATTCTTGAGTGCTTGCATCACTCCTGCATGCCTGCGAAAATGATATACATGTTTGAGTAAATTTATATGCAAACATATGATCTATATATAGGCTTAGTATACTTTAATGAAGGTACTACAGATATATATACAGTACTCACAAATTATTGTCATCCATTTTAGATTGCTTTTCTTCACTTTCTTGTGTAAAATTGTCATATGAAGTTTCTAGCTTTCTCTTCAGGGATGTTGATGCCATTTCAAATTTTGTTTCAGCCTTTGAAGATCTCCCTTTTCGTGACAGACCCTCTGAAAAACAAATAAAATAAATTGTTATAACTTTTTTTAATCAACTGTAGGCCTATAGATGTACATGTACATTACATATGAATTTGGTAAATACCGTATATATAATCATAACTGTATTGATCTTCATTATATAAATTGATATGCATACATCTGAATTTGTCAAATATATAAAGGTTGTAATGTTCATACATGTAGTTATATATATTGATGTTTTGTTGCTATAATATCTACATAAATTAACACTTTAAAAATACTTAAACTTACTTGTCTTCACTGGTGTCACATTCAGCATTGGAAGAATTGTGTCTAAATCTCCTTGGAAATCTTCAAACATTATTTCAGTAGTACACCCATAGGCAGAGGAACATTTTTCTGTGGCAGTGGCATCAGTGTCTGAGTTCGAATCTGAGACAATATCAGAGACTTTTTTGTCTTCAGCTTTGATTTTATTGATATCATTAACACAATTTTTACAAATGTAATCCATATATTAATCCGTGAATTCCTTGCAGTGTATTACGGACTGGCACAAGTGCTTTTTCGATCTTCTTCTTATGTTTTCTAAGAGGATCAGCACAAACTTTTCTACCCATCTTGTTTATCTGTAAGAAAGGCATAAAATAAGTAATTAATTTATGTTCACAAAATATATTATTTAACAGTACAGTACATATATGCATATACATATGGCGATTTTGCCAGAAATTTGAAAAATAGCCAATTTGAAAAATTCTTTAAGACAGTATAGATGGTGAATAAGATACATTTTTATTGTTTATATTAAAAGTGCAATGGTGGAACTTCATTATGTGTGAACTTCAAGGTCAAAGGGTCAATTCATTCCTTGAAAAAGGGTGAACATTTTTATTTGTTCTCCTATTGCTGTTTTCGTTGCATTTTTGATTCTACAGCTCATTCTGAGTCCAAAAACATATAGTTTCATATGGTTACGATAATTAGTGAATGTGTGAGGTGCATCCAAAGATGCCGACTTTGAGCTATTTTGACCTTAACCTTGATTTTTCTGACCTTCATAACTCGTGAAGTAATGGTCGTAGAAAGCTGAAACTTTCACAGCTGGCTTTCTTGCACAAACTTACCTTATACACCAAAAATAAGCAAGATCTGAGATGGTCGGGTGTTAAGCACTGATTCACCTGTGCTGGAACCCCTCTAAAATGGAAACAAGAAAATTTGAACATATGAATGCACAAAAGGCTTTAGTGGGAAAATACTTCATTGTAATAGCTACATGTTTGCATGATTTGTAGACTATACCCTTTTTATACCAACCTGCCAGTCTGAAATTAGAACAGTTCAGAAATTCGAGGAATTTGAGAACTTGATTGGTGTAAGAAAATAATCTAAAAAGATCGATGTGAGAATTTGTTTCATTGGTAAAAAGTGTGCAATAAAAAAGCTATCAGATGTAAAAACTACATAATCAGTCGCATTAGGATGGCCACCAAAATTAAATGATTGATGATAGAAATATTTGTACATTGTGAATATGAAGGTATAGTACATAGAGGGTCTTTTGATGTGTGTGAACAAGCGTGGAGTTAATGTGATTGTAGCAAAGTTAGAAAGTAAGTATTGTTCTTCTATATTGTATTTTGTTTCCTTAACGTATGAGCAAAAAATAACTAATTTCGCAATGTATGTCATCCAACTATTATAAATTCTTCAAATGAATAAAAAGCTGGTAAATAAAATATTTATGATAAGAATGTTGTATGTTCCGTAGTTCAATGAATGAAGTCTTTCACTTCTATTTGCCTCTTATTTTCAAATAGCACTTTAGAAGAATCGAGCGACGAAGATTCGGAGGACGATAGCCCGGAGCAGCCCAGTCTGACAAAAGAAGCCACAATTGAAGAGGAAGATAAAGCATCTGATGCGGAAGAAGAATGCCACATCGGGACAAAAGGAGAAAACTTAAAGAAAAAGAAAGAAAATGCAACTAGTAAAAGGTTGAGGATTAGTTGATAGGAAGTGGTTTATTAAATGTTATGGTATTCTACGTGTCTCCTAAAATAAAAAATAAAAAAGTTATTTAATGAAAAAATTGAATGGGAAAATGTAGCCAAAGAAGCAATTTCTCTTCATTTTAGCACTAATGAGTTTGTATTTTTGTCCCTCATTGTACTTTACTTCCATGAGTTCTACTGCATGAGTAGTTCAGCCAGAAATAGCTGGAAATGTTTTCTTTTCCCTATCAGAGAAGGGATTTGGCCTATGTTAACTACATTTTTCGTTAGGAAACTACACTTTTGCACCTGGCCATTAAGGAAACTACTTTTGCATACAATTATGCAGTGCTGGGCAGCGCAAACGAAAATTCACTTGCGCAAACCCAAACCCATACCTTGCGCAAATGCGCAAACTTCTCGAAACTTACGCAAACTATTTATATATACAGGGTTTTCCAAAAAAAAAAAATAGGTGCGTTTTTTTTGGGGGGGGACCGTATAAAATTAAATTTATAGTAAATCAAATCAAAAGACTTTATTAACAGACACACGATCCATAGATATATCAATAAAGAATAGATACAAAATTACAATGTTAAATAAATAAATAATAAAAAAAAAAGAAATTACAATATTACAAAAAAAAACACTTCAAAGCTCCTCAGAGTCCTCCTCCAACTCCATCGTGAGCAGGTCCATGTTGCCTTTCAGGAACACAAACCTCTCAAAGTTCTCAGAGGTCAGGCTGGACCTCTTGGGCTTCATGATGTCAGCCCTGGGAGAACACCCTCTCCACAGCTGCAGAGCTGGGGATGGTGTCTGAGGCTGTCCATGGTTCACTAGTTATAGACAGTAGTTATGACTTACGAAGTTTCTAGAAGTTACTAGAGTAGTTAGTAGTTTGAACTCTGAAATAAAATTAAAATCAACTAATCAAACAAACGTGTTTCACTAGTGTTGTTGGTATACTGAGTGCTCACTGCTGTCTGGCGGCGCCACCTGTCTGGCAGTCACGTGTTTATGAGCTAGGCAGTCACGTGTTTATGAGCTAAATCCACTATTTTTAATTTTTTTTTTTTTCATGTTTGCGCAAGAATTGGCGCAAACGCAAATGCGCAACCGAAATCACACTTGTGCAATTTGCGTTTTGCGCAAGTGTTTGCGTAAGTGCCCAGCACTGCAATTATGATACTTGTGGCGAAAGGGTTAATAAAGGAATTTTCTTTGAAAAGTATAGTTACCTCCTCAAATATGTGAAAGAGTAATAAAAGTGTGAAAGTTTGAGTTTTATTTTAAAGTGTCATCTGGAAAATGTAGAGCGGTAGAGGGTGTGTGCACGCGTGCACACGTGCCTAGGCAACTGAGCATAAGTGAGGTAGTGTGTGTGATAATTCATAGATTTAGTGGGGTATTTTAATTTGCGAGGTAACACTTTTGATACTTAGAAACACTAAAAAAATTGCATAAAAATGTATCATTTTTTATTTTGGTAAAAAAAAAAAAAAAAAAAAATGGTCCCCAATTAGGTTAGGCTAGATTAGTGAGTACCTCGCTATTTAATGGTTTAACAGAAAATACCCTTCCAGACTTCAGTTGCATTGGAAACAAGTTTATCACACACTTCTCGGTTCAATGACGCTAAAGTTAGGTGAGGTTAATTAGTTTTCTGGATATACAAGTTTTAAAAAGTTTGTATCTCGCTTATGTGGAAATGGGCACGTGTGTACATACGCGTGCATGCAAGGGTCCACCCAATAACACTAGAAACCAATAAAGCCAACCTAATAATGACTGATACCCAATAAGACCAAACACGAACCCTACTAACAATCTCGGTTAATATACGCTGCTTTTTCTCTGGAAAGAAAGGTTCTGCACACAAAAAACCAATTCCTGTCTCCCCCCCCCCCAGTACACACTATACAGTAGGCCTGGTCGAAAATGGGAATTTTTTTATTTCTTAAAAAGTACACTATGTGAGAAGTTTCATTTTATCTTAACAAAATATTAAAATACCAAGCATGTGCTACCCCGAGCACATAACCTCCCCCCCCCCTTTTTATCCTCATATTTGCATATATTTAAATGGGAAAAAAAATTATTTCTTAAAAAGTACATTATGTGAGGGTTTTTTGTCACGAACAAAATATTTAAAAAAATCAAGCACGTGATACCCTACTACTACTATCACATGCCCCTCCTCCCTCCTTTACCTTCATATTTGCATGTGTTTAATGTTGTTATACTGTTACATGATAAGTTTTGTTTAATGCTTGATATTTTTATGTTTCAGATAAATAGAAATAATTTGCATTTGCTTTAATTATAATTTGAATTATTATAAATTACATATAATTTGATTTTACTTCTGAATATAAATTATGACTACTAGAAGCAAGTCCTCAAATGCAGCCTTTGGATATCCTTACGGAATCCCCAGCAGCCATGACTCCTTCAAAAGTAGATGTTGTGAGACACTACCTTTTTGTGCGCCGTTGTGAAGAAGCTAAATCAAAAGGATTAGCAACTGCTAATGATTGTTACAGGGTTGTTGTAAAAGATATTGAAGATATTTGGCTGAAATTTTCTTTTCCTACAATTAACACCAAAGGTATCTCTCTTAAAGTCAGTCGACTAATAGAAGCAGCCTCCAAATTGAACAGGTGCCATTACATCGAAGAAATGAAAGTTTTGCCTTAAAAGCAGCTCAGTATGATGAAATGTTTGATATATCTTCTTGTGAATGCTATGATAAGGGAATTGGTAGGAAGTCTTGCAGGTGTAAGGATAAAATACCAATGGCAGAATGGGAGTCTTTTGTGGGTCAAAAACAAAGAAAAAATCTGTTAGGATGAATTGATTGCATAGCTAGTTCAACAAAGAAGAGATCTTTAGCAAGAGCCCAAGAAGCACAAAACTGTCAACTAAAAGCACATGAAGAAATGACTGAAGCCACCAATGTTTTACTATCGGAATTTATAGAAAATACTGAAGAAGACATGGATGTAGATTATGAGGCTGATTTAGAATTGACTGAGAATATTCAGAACAGGCACTCCTATAAAAACCTAGCATTAACAGCAGATCGTTATCGTGTAAGTTGTAGAGCTGCAGCTGCAATAGTCAATGCAGCTTTAAAACATATGGGGATCCTTAACCACACCAACATGCTTGACAAAGAAATTAGAAAGAGAAAGAAATTGCATGGGTGAAACAAATACTTTTAGGTCTAAATCCAAAAATCTGAAGATGGACAGAAGAGTTGATAACTGTTATTACAGACTCGAACAGCACAGATACTATCAAAGCTTTACTGTGTGATGGTACTTCTGTAAATACAGGAAAAATTGGTGGAGCCATAAAACTGGTTGAAATTCATCTTCACAGACCAGTCCAGTGGTAAAACAACAGGTCCAAATACTTTTGTGGGTTCACTTGGGAATAAACTGAAAGAAGATTTAACCAAATTGGAGGTATTCAAATATTCTCACGTAAAGGGAAACATTAAAGAAATTCCAGCAAATGTTGTGAAGGAGCTAAGCAGTGATCAAAGATATCTCTATGATATGTGTCTGGCAGTGCAAACTGGAGACACTTCTCAAGATCTGTCCACTAGATCCCCAGGTACCCTTCACCACGCTTGCTGGCTAACTCTTGCCAACAAGGTTCTTCGATTATATATTTCAATGCCAAATCTGGATAAAAACCTTCAAGATATAGTCAAGATTATTATGCAGTTCTATGCTCCAGGGTGGTTTTGGATAAAATTCATCCTAATGCAACTGATGGTGCATGTAACTTTTGGCATTTAATGTGCTTGCTTCAAATTTAGATGAACAACGTAGATCAATCATAGAACCAGTATTAAAGAATAACGCCTACTTTGCCCACCCAGAAAATATACTCGTATCAATGGTAACTGACAAGAGACTAGAAATTAGGGAGCAAGCTATTCAGAAAATCATCCTTTCAAGAACAGGATTTTCAGGTACCAGAAACTTTGAGTTGCCTCGAACCCTCAATTTCCAATCTACTGACTACACCGAGATGATCGATTGGTAAAAAGAGATCATTACTCGTCCACTGCTGCTAAACAATTTTAGCGATGATGAGCTACTACAGGCTCGATGTAAGCCACTGGAGATAGCTTCTTTTCCATGCCACAGTCAGTGTGGAAAAGGCAGTGAACCTAGTAACAAAGGCATGTCAGGAAAGAATAGGATATGACAACCGTCAAAAGTTTATCTTAAACTCATTAGAATCAAGGCAAAAATTGCCCAAGTTTGAATGGAAGGCCCAATGGAATGAATAAGAAACATGAAATAAAATTTCCTAATGATATTGAAAATTTCTTCCCTTTTGATGTGATAAGGAACAATGAAAAAGTGAATTGAATTTTAGTACATTTATTATGCCTCTAATTTTTTCTTAATATATTGTACTTAATTAATTTTCCTAATACTGTACATTATTAAATAAAACATTATCCGTTAATAAAGATTTATGTCATCAAAAAACTTGAATGTAGAGTAAGTTTCATATAAATGAAATATTCAATATAGGTCAAAAAGTGAAAAATTGTGCCAGGGGTAGGAGGCTTTAAACAGTGAAAATAATTTATGAGGGGGGTCCTGTGTTCCATTCAAACGCCTCACAATATGTACCTTTTCAATATAAAATTTCGACCCGGCCTACTATACAGTATCCCTTAAAATTCGCAGTTTTGAAAATTCGTGGGTTTTTGCCACCAGAGGTCTCCACTTGCAGCCTATGTCATTAGGGTCATAAAGGAGTCTTCCCACACCAGTTCTCTGAGCCGTGCCTCCGCGAACATTTGCGGGATCTTAACATTCATTACATCACAGGCATTAAACCCCAAACACATTCAACATGGGCACCATTTGTCACACGTAAGACGTCCAAATGGTATTCTATCTCCATCCATGTACGCTGCAACATTTCAACATAAACTCTTGCAACAGCAGCAGCAATTCTGGTCTTTAAATCGTCGATGTTGGCCATTGGAGTTGTGTGTACACAGTCTTTTACATAACCCATAGAAAAAAGTCACAGGGTATTATGTCTGGTGATCTGGCTGGCCAAGAGATGGCCCTCCCCACGGCCAATCCATCGATTTAGGAAATGCATGTTAAGGGAATTTTGTAATTTGTGTACACCCTGTACAGTAATATGACATCTGACAACTACCATATGAAACTTTATTACTTTCTCTCACAGATGGTATAAAAACGGTATGTGTACCTCGTTTTCTAATATTTTTATTTGAGAGAAGTTGTAAAGGTAATTTGTGTACACCCTATAGGCTATATATCAAATTGATGAAAATAAAAAAAAATTCTTCTGGCGGGTTCTACCAGAAACACACACGTGCCCAAGTATGGGAGATAAAAAGGTAAAGTTTACTGGGGCCCAGCAGGGCCAAATTCAGAAAATTATGTAAACCCTTTTTTTGTAGATTTTTTTCCGATGCGTGTATTAAATCTCGTATCATTTCATCCGATCTGGGTGTAATGCATTTATTTCATTAAAAATATGCATGAATGACAGAGGCGTACCGAAGGGGATGGCGACAGGGGGCGATCGCCCCCTCCCCCTTGAGCTAATAAATTATTATTTTGATTATTTTTATGTATTTAATTTACATATTCAATTAAATATTTTACATATTTAATTTCATTATTATTTTTATTATTTTATTAATTATTATTTTGATTATTTTTGCATATTTAATTTACATATTTAATTTCATGGCACCTGGCAACTGGAGTTTATCGATTTTTATTTACATTCATTTAATTTTTTTTATGTCAATTTTTTTAGCATATTTAGGTACACCTGCGTACTCTAATATTATATGTATGTATGTATGTAGGTGTTTTCTAAGAAATTCATGCATAGTATAAGGAAGAAACCACAATTACTGAAGCTTGTACTTTTTAACAAGACTAGTTTCTTTTTTTAATTGACCAACTCAGTTTTATAATCAACTGATGAATTGGCTGATTAGCCAAAGAAAGTAGTCTTGTTAAAAAATGTAAACTTTAGTAACTGGTTTCTTCCTTTTAATATATATGTATGTTAGTTATTTTTTTACAGGTATTTGCTATGTGCCTAAATGAGCTTTTATTTTGTCTATGTGGATAAGTAGGTACCTAATCTTGAATACCTATATAGCTAATAAGATTAAAGTAACTAATATTGGAGCCAAAAATATTTAAATTTTTCATATTATTAATGTACTTGAAACAAGAATAAGAAATTGGATCATATTACTGAAATTAAAACAAGAAATTATAATAATCTTTAAAGGTGAGGAATTGTCATTTTCTAACATAATCAAATGCCACCCCCTTCGGCTTTGAGTTGGTCAAGCTCATATTTTGCCACCACCTTGAGCAGAGGTGGGGAGTCGGGAGTCGGGGCTTTTTTGAAGAGTCGGGAGTCGGTAAAAATGACCGACTCCCAACTCTTTGATTCAATTTCTATATGCCAACAATTTACCAGAATACTACTCTGCCCTAAATAAATATCTTCCTGAACTAATTCTAGATTCACATTTCCACATTTGATTTATTGTTCTGGTAAATCTTAGCAAATGAATTTCATATTTCTATTTTAGGATACTAGGTACCATATAAAAATTAGCAATATATTAATTATTAATTTAATTAGCCCCTATTAGTAATGAGTCGTGGGCCTAGTAGAAAATCAGCAGTCTTTCAATATTTTAAGCTAAATGAGGATGAAAGTATTTTTATTTGTCAAGTAGAAAAGGATGGTAAAGAGTGTAATGCAAAAATTAGTGCTTACACTGGGAAACATGCTAATGCTCCAACTAGAGCCTCAAACTTGAAACGCCATCTACGAAACAAACATCCCAATATTTATAAGGTTGTAGATCAGCATGATAAGGAAAGAGTCGAGAGTCGGAGTTGGTTTTTAAAAATACTGACTCGGGAGTCGGTTGTTTTTGGCCGACTCCCCATCCCTGACCTTGAGTGATTTCTGGTTATGGGCCTGAATCAGCTGCTTATATGAGCAATAGAGTAGATAATAGATATGGTTAGGGAACTGTCATACAATTCGTTCACTTCCAACTAGGCAACATAAGCACACCGGACAAAAAATTAGTCACCCCTAATAGCACCGATAGTAGGAAGTTCAAGGTCACACAGAGGGCGCTGATGTAGCATTGGTAAGTGACAAGTAGCAGTGACGTAGCA
Source organism: Bathynomus jamesi (assembly GCA_023014485.1). NCBI lineage: Eukaryota > Metazoa > Arthropoda > Malacostraca > Isopoda > Cirolanidae > Bathynomus > Bathynomus jamesi. Next base: position 161,183 of record JAJOZX010002400.1, on the reverse strand, counting down.
CACAGGATCAGATCTGTTTCGTGAGGTGGTGAAGAACAAAGTGTGTGTTGGATATAGTCTGCAAAATGGGTCGTGAGGCAGACGTTACTCAGTGGCAAAAAGGAGCCATCGTGTTTGGCAGAGCCCACGGACACACAATGTCTAAAGTAGCCCAATTTGTTGGTGTGTCAACGCGTACTGTCCAGCGAGTTTACGAAGAGTGTAGTAGTTCGCAATCAACTGACAATCGACGGCTAACTGTGGCCGGAAAACAATTCTCGACAATAGGGGCTGCCGCCATGTTTCTCGTCTAGTAACTGCAAATCGTTTTCAAACCAGAGAACAATTGCTCCAAGAAACCAATGAGGTTCTCCAGCGACCAATTTCCGAACAGACATTGCGACGAGAACTGCATGTGATGGACATCTGGAGCAGGGTACCACGGAAGAGGCTGCTGTTAACAGCAAGTCACAAATTGGCACGTTATAAATGGGCTCAGAGGCACAAAAACTGGACTGCGGCAGATTGGAAACGTGTAATTTGGTCCGATGAGTCCCGTTTTTGTTTGTTCTCCAATGATGGGAGGCGACGAGTACACCGCAGGTCCAATGAAGCCTTTAATCCTGAATGCGTCAAAGGTGTTGTTCAGGCTGGAAACAGAAAGTGAAGCGCAGGAATAGACACCCACGGACTCTGGCGGAACTTCGGGACCGGCTGATGAATGAGTGGCAGCAAATCGATGTTCAGTACATGCACAACCTCGTAGTCTCTCTGCCTCGCCGGATTCGTGCGGTTATCAAGGCCAGAGGCGCCATCACACGTTATTAGGTACATTCTGAGAGGGGTGACTAATTTTTTGTCCGGTGTGCTTATATCCTGGATACTTATGTTTTATCCCCCTCAGTGCATATTTGCAAAAGATGCTTCAAATTTCTTAAGTAGGTAACTGCAGTATCATTACCTTATAGGTACCTCATCTAATTTTTGTAGATAAATATGCATATATTCTTATAATTAATAATTTTTTTAGACATATTTTAGGTCTGCTCAAGTAACCTAATCCTGTTGATGCTAACAGTAGTTAGTGAAAGCTAGATTTATTTATTGGATACCGTGTTCAAATAAAATATATAATCATTGATTTTATTTTTTTTATAGGAAAAGTATATATAATGAAAAATAATACACTATTCTAGATTGTTGAATATGGGGCCAAAGAATAAGTGCTGTTTTCAACTTGCGTGGCTGAGGATGCCAGAGTTATATTGGCTGGAAGAGGTCCAAGGAGATGCTCATTCAGCGTCGTGCAACATTTGTAAAAAAACTTCAATATCGGAAACATGGGCATTTCAGCAGTAAGAAGTCATGCAAATAGTAAAATCCATAAGAGTTTGTTGCCCCCTATAAATACCCAAATGAGACTGTCAAGTTACTTTACAGTTTCCGAAAGTAGTAGTAATTCATGAGCTGGCCTAAGCACTACCAGTACTGCTTCTAATAGCAATGATATAATACCTAGCCAAGACCAACAGATGCTTGTAAATACAATAGTAGCTGCTGCTGATGACACTAGAGCAGAAATGCTGTGGGCAATGAAAATGGTAATGTCCCATTATTCCTATAATTCATGCAAAGATATTGATAAATTATTTGTTAACATGTTTCCTGATAGTGAAATAGCCAAAAATTTCCAATGTGGTCTGACTAAATGCTCTTATGTTGTATGTTTTGGTTTAGCATCATATTTTGAAGACATATTGTATGATGAAATTAATTCTACTGATTGTTATGCACTCTCATTTGATGAATGCATGAATAAAGTATCGCAAAATGAACAGATGGATATTTTGGTTCGGTTTAGGAATAATCAGCAAAATCAAATTTCTGTGCGTTATTTAACATCAGAGTTCATGGGTCACACTATGGCTAAAGACCTATTAGATCATTTTAGAAATGGAACTAGAAAGTTAAACTCCAATAAATTGCTTCAAATATCTATGGACGGACCTAACGTCAACTGGAAATTTTATGGAGATTTGATTCAAGAAAGACAGGAAAGCGATTCACAATTACCCGAGATTTTAAATATCGGCAGCTGTGGATTACGTCATTCATGGGGCTTTGCAAAAGGGCACTGGAGCCACTGGCTGGCGATTAGACTATATATTAGTCACTTTTTGCTCTAGTCCATGACACCCCTGCCAGATGAGATGATTTTGAAAATATAACAGGGACATCCACCTTTCCACTCAAGTTTTGCTCCCATCGATGGGTTGAAGATATAGAAGTGGCTAAGAGAGCCATTTCTATATGGCCTTTTATAAAACAATATGTATTCACAGTAGAAAAGAGTAAGAAGTGTAAAAAACCCACTTCAGATTCTTTTAAAGTAGTGCAAAATGCTCACAATGATAATTTCATAATTCCAAAATTAGAATTCTTTATATCTACTGCAAAACACTCATGCCCATTTCTTATTCAATTTCAAACAGATCACCCGGTTACTCCTTTCCTTGGAGATAAGCTCGAGGAGCTGTTAGTAAATCTTTTGTCTCGCTTTCTAAAAAAAGAAATATTGGAATCTCTCAATACTTTTCATAAATTAGCTTCTGTCAATGTTTTGGATAAGATCAATCAGTTGAAACCTAAAAACATTGACTCGGGATTTTGTGCCCAAAAGAGTCTGAGGGTATTAGTAGAGGAAGAAGCAGTTTCAGAGATTTCTTTGGAAGGATTTAGAACTCAGTGTAGAGAATTTTTAGCTAAAACAACAGACAAAATTATAGAACAGTCTCCACTTTAATATCCACTGTTCAGTCATTTAAAATGTTTTGATCCAAACAAAATGATCTCCAGCCTGAATGATTACGCGAATAAATTTAAAAAGGTGCTCAATTTATTAATGGCTAATAAGTGGCGTAGCGGTACATTATGCGATCAAATCTTAATAGAATTTAAAAGATTTCTGATAGACATGAAACGGGAAAATCTTGCTGAATTTTGAAGTTTTCGTCCTAATTTGGACAGACTTGATACTTTTATGTTTCAATATATGAGCGATGCTAATTATAGGAATTTGCTTAGTATTTTTAAAGTGATATGCTGCTTATCGCATGGACAAGCTTTAGTAGAGAGGGGCTACTCTGTAAACAAATCCGTACTGGTGGAAAACCTCCAAGAAAAATCTTTTGTAGCCCTGAGGATGGTTTATGATGCTGTATCAAATTGGAAGTGTCCTCTTTATGATATTAAGTTAACTCAATCCATGAATCGTCATATTATGTTTGCCAGGAAGAGGTATGGTGTTTATTTAGAAGACAATAAAAGAATAGAAAATGAAACTAATAAAGAGAAAAATAGAAAAGCTGATCTAGCTGAAATTAATGAACTGTGCAGTAAAGAAAAGAAGATCAAACAAACTGCGCATGACTTGGAGAAGGAAGCTGATCAACTCGCTAAGAAGGTGAAAATAAAACACTATTTCACATTGCTTTCATCATCAAATGCTTTAAGATTGAAAGCATCAGACAAGAAAAAAGAAGCAAAAGAAATTGGAGAAAAAATTCAATCCCTAAAAGAAAAACAGAATAATCAGTGATTTGTGTTGAACCTACAGTGTACCAGAAAGAAAATAAAAGAAATTTTAAAATATGAAGAATAATTCGCAATAACGTGTCACAAACTAAAAATAAAAATAACTGCACTTATCAATTTTTTTTAGGAAAAAATCGAAACAAATTGCTGAAATAAGAAATCTGGTTAATAATGACGACTTTACATAGGTAGGTACCTTGTGTACAGTATGTGCAATTTTATTTTTATTTCGGTGTGTGCAATTTTATTTTTATTACAATATATGCAGTTTTATTTTAACATAGGTATTTGGTAAAAATAAGGGATTTTGGTGTGCTCACCTATGTATGATTTGGTAAAAATAAGGGATTTTGTGCGCTCACCTATGTATGTGCAATTATTAATGTTAATAAGGTACATAACCATTTTTCTATATACTTTTAACTTGTAATTACACATTCATTTAATTGCTATTTTATTTATTTTTATTCATCAATCAGCGATGAACATAATCTATATTCCTTTACCAGAACTGGGGTGGCTGGAGAGACCACAAAATTGCAAGTTATTTGAAGTATGGAGGAAGATAAGCTCTGTAACAGCAACCGTTTTCACTCAAGGAAAGGACTTTCTTGCATTATGCATCTATATAAATTATAAATTTGTGAATTCTTTATGAAATTTTTTTTTAAAATGTTCTGGAAGAGTCCTGAATTTTTTTCTTAAATATCTGTGGGATTCTTGCATGTGTGAAGGCTGCTTGGTCTCAAACATGTAACTAATAAATGAAATGAAACATTAAGTATGTTACTTTTAAAATTTGGTGGTCAGTTTTTTACACATTTTTAAAATTTAGTTTCAAAGTTTTCATTTAATTTACAATTTTTCACATTGTATTGCACACACAAAATTTTGTGTGCATTTTGTTCGGATTTTTTATTTCATTATAATGGACTTTAATGTTATGGTTAGTAATAATTCCTATTTCTATTTGTAACTTTGTAGAGTACTATTTGCAGGTGTCACAGGACTAAAGATAATGGACCTTTATAAATTTTTCAAAAGAAAAAATGTTCAAACTGACAGGTTCTACAGAGCATGATGATCAAAGTACTGTTAATCCCAGTAAAATTGCTAGGTTACAGCAGGATGAGAATGAAAGTGAAAAAATTTTGGCGCCTTCGGCGCTAGCTCTTCCCTCCCCTACTACTAAAAATCTAAAATGTCTTAGGATCCCGAAAACTCTTAATCGGGCCCTAAGAATAATTTTCTTTTATAAAGGTAACAGTGCAAGAAATGCTTAATCGCGAAATTAGCACTTTTTTATTCTTGTTAATACAAATCTGAGCATCCTAATCATGGTTTGCACTTTGCATTGAATATTATGTTACTAATCAGATTTTGATCATAATTTTTATATTTTTTATAATATAATTTTTATATTTTTATATTTTTATTCATAATGTGTCTTAGCAGTAGCTAGTTAATCATCTCTAACTGAACGATAAGCTCATCATGAACGTACATAAAAATTATTTATCTCTTATTTCAATTATACTTCTACGATTAATTCCAAGTCCCCCACCCGGAAAATTTCTGGTACGCCCCTGATGAATGACCTGTTTGAAACAAGGATGTAGGGGCAAGGGAACCCTGCATGTGATTATGTACTGGGCACGATTGGGGACACACCACACACACACACACACACACACACACACACACCACACACACACACACACACACACCACAACACGGTGAGTCACGACTGAATGTCATAATTTTGGGAGCTTATAGCTGAGGTCATTCCCAGCCAAAAAATTCATATGAACATAGGTCCGATTCTTAACGGTTATGGAACTATGGATGTTTGAATGTTTAAGAATAAGCGAACAAATAGCTGCTAAAGTTTTTATTCATGAATTTACAATAACTGCTCAAAATGACTACCCTCGGCCTCAATACACATCGCGGCTCATCTGTGAATCAGGCGTGTAGCTCGCATTAGTTCATTACGATTGTCCTTTATGATGACTGCAGCATCCAAAATGCGACGGAGCAATACATCTCTTGTTTCCACTTTTTTCTGATATACAAACACACTCATGCGTCCCCATAGATAAAAATCTAGAGGGGTTAGGTCCGGAGAAGTGGGTGGCTCCGTCTTGTTGGAAGTACATACGCAATCGTGTTGCCAAAGGTAGATCTTTTAACAGTAGCGGCAGTTCGTTTGGTGGAAATCATAGATAAATGTCACCTGTAAGACCACCACCGAAGATAAACGGACCAATCAGCTGACAGTAGAGAATATCACACCACACATTGACGCTGAACCGACGTTAAAAACTACTTTCCACAATGGCATGAGGATTCATTTCTGACCACACTTGTGAATTACGAGTGTTGTTGACATGTCACCGTCGCGGGTAAATTGAGCCTCATCACAGAACAAGACGTATCGATACAATTGTCGATCGGCATTGAGCCAATTACAAAATTCCAGCCATTGGGCACGAACCCCAGGTTGGAGGTGCTGAACGTGCTGTGGATATATGCCTTCTTCGTGTAACGTTCTACATACTCTCGTTTGAGGAACTCTAAGACGTGTGGAAATCCTTCGCGTACGAACATGAGGACTCCGCTGTACCATGTGAATAATGTTTTCATGTATAGCCACATCTTGTACCGGATGCTCAGATAAAACAGAAACGCCAGGAAATGAACTGCTCTCTCGCAAGCTCCGGAAAACGTTGCTAAACATTCGTCGATCCGGAATTCTTCGATTTGGAAAACGTCGCTGGTATTCAGCGACAGCAGCAATAGTATTTCCATCGCAAAATCAGTAAACATACACCATATCGCCATATTTGGTATTTGAAAACGGAAAAAGCATACTGAACGCACAAAACATCACCTGGGTGCTGTGAAACACAACACACTACTGCGTAGTTAGTTCGGTTCGGTTCGGTAAGTAACTGTCCATTCAGTTCAAGGTCACGCATGCGCATGCTTGAAATTCAAACATCCATAGTTCATAACCGTTAAGAATCGGACCTATGTTCATATGAAGTTTTTGACTGGGAATGACCTCAGCAATAAGCTCTCGAAGTTATGACATGTCGTCGTGATTCAATATATATATATATATATATAATTATATATATAGAGAGAGAGTTACAAGGAAAAGAAGTACCTCAAAAGGCCTTGCGGCCCATACCGAGGAGGTACCAATGGCAATGGGTGCCAGGGAAAATTTTCTACACCCTCAAATAGTGTGCAAGATTTGGTCTAATCTTTTCTTGAACTGATCCACAGAGGAACTGTTCACAACTTCTGAAGGTAACCTGTTCCACGTGTCACAGATCTTATACGTAAAGTAATTCCCACACATACTAGTCCTAAACCGTTTCAAATCCAACTTCCAACCATTGTTGCGAGTTGGGTTATCATTTAAACTAAACATGCTTCTAAAATCGACATCTTTGAACCCGCGTCACGTAAGCGTCGATTGTAGCCCATATGCCTAACGGAAGGGATTAACTTTGTGGCATTCTTCAGCCGGTTTTCAATCCACCTACCTACTTCCCCATCAATACCCAGCACGCGCACTTTAGCCATTAGCCGGCGGTGAGGTACCTTATCAAAGACTTTCTAATCAATCGCCCTACTCTTATCAAACTCACTCAACATGATGTGGAAAAACTCGAGCATGTTGGTGAGACACGATCTATGCCGTCTAAACCCATGTTGGAGTCCCCAAGTAGCTTGTAGGAATCCAAATGGTCAACAATCCTACCCGCTATTATCCCCTCTAATTATTTACCTACAACTGAAGTGAAATGGTATTATTTATAGAGGTTCCAAAGCCTCTCTTCCCACGCATGAGGTAGCAGTTGGGTCCTAATCGTAATAGTAGAGAAAGAGTTAATACTAAGAGTTTTTTTTTTTTTCTGCAGTCAGAGGAGAGCATCATTAACCTAAGCTAAACGGACAGAGTAGGGATGGGAAGGGGTCCTAGTAACTCACGAGACAGGTTTGTACAACAGACTTCACCCGCCCTCCCGAAAGAGAGAACCTAAAGGAATTGGCAGCCAATTTCTCTAGAATCCCACGACTCGGGACCGGAGGGCTGTCACACCCCAAGTATAAAGTTTACTACACCCAGAAGGAACGTGCATAACCTTTCTCTCTCTCTCCGCAGGGGGTATAGAGAGAGAGAGAGAGAGTTACAAGGAAAAGAAGTACCTCAAAAGGCCTTGGCAGCCCATACCGAGGAGGTACCAATGGCAACGGGTGCCAGGGAAAATTTTGTACACACACAAATAGTGTGCAAGATTTGGTCTAACCTTTTCTTGAACTGATCCACAGAGGAACTGTTCACAACTTCCGAAGGTAACCTGTTCCATGTGTCACAGATCTTATACGTAAAGTAATTCCCACACACACTAGTCCTAAACCGTTTCAAATCCAACTTCCAACCATTGTTGCGAGTTGGGTTATCATTTAAACTAAACATACTTCTAAAATCGACATCGTTGAACCCGCGTAAGAGCTTGAAAACCTCGATCAGTTGACCGCGCAGCCTCCGAGTTTCAAGCGAAAACAAGTTCAGGGCACGTAACCGTCGATTGTAGCCCATATGCCTAACGGAAGGGATTAACTTTGTGGCCCTCGCCTGCACTCGCTCCAGCCTCTCAATACCTTTCCTGAGGGTGGGCGACCAGAACTGCACAGCATACTCCAGGTGCGGCCGAACAAGGGAATTGTACAGTGAGAGCACAATCTCCTTGTTCCGAAACTGAAATTGCCTCCTGATATAACCCAATAGTTTCTGGGCTTTCTTTTCCACCTCTACACACTGTTTCGTAAACTTAAGGTCGCTGCTAATTAGCACACCCAAGTCTTTTTCTAAATCAGTCACCTCGATATTACTACCCAACATCGAGTAGTCCGACTTGGGATTGGCGTAGCCAATGTGCATCACTTTGCATTTACCCAAGTTAAACGGCATTTGCCATTTTTCGGACCACTCTCCTATCCTACCTAGGTCCACACTCAGTTGCTCGATCGCTTCGGGCGTCCCAACATTGGCCCCAAGCTTGGTGTCATCAGCGAATTTGGCGATCCGACTGACGATGCCACCGTCGATATCATTTATGTAAATGATAAACAACAGTGGCCCCAAAACGGAACCCTGAGGAACCCCACTAGTGACCGAGGCCCAACCCGAGCTAGCCCCTTTAATTACCACCCTCTGCCGCCTATTCCTCAGCCAGTTTTCAATCCACCTACCTATTTCCCCACCGATACCCAGCGCGCGCACTTTCGCCATTAGCCGGCGGTGAGGTACCTTATCAAAGGCTTTCTGAAAGTCGAGATAAAGTATATCAATCGCCCTACTCTTATCGTACTCACTCAACATGACGTGGAAAAACTCGAGCAAGTTGGTGAGACACGACCTATGCCGTCTAAACCCATGTTGGGAGTCCCCAAGCAGCTTGTAGGAATCCAAATGGTCAACGATCCTATCAGCTATTATCCCTTCTAATAATTTACCTACAACTGAAGTGAGACTAATGGGACGATAGTTCCCTGGACTTTCGTGATCCCCTTTCTTAAAGATAGGGGTCACGTTGGCTTCCCTCCAGTCACCAGGCACCTGGCCCATCTCCAGCGATTTGTTGAAGACTGTAGCCAGGTGGGGAGCCACCTGGTCGCGCACTTCTCGCAACACACTGGGGAGAAACTGGTCTGGCCCAGGAGCCTTAAACGCGCTCAGTTTGTCTATTCTATCGGCAACGACTGTCGCGGTACATCTAACACTATGCAGGCCAGCACCTTCGTGCCTCACGCCTGGCTCGGGGATGACGCGGGTATCCTCCCTAGTGAACACCCCGCAAAGTACTCATTAAGCACATTAGCGATGTCCGCGTCGGAGGTCCGCAGAACGCTGCTTCTGTCCTTATCATGCTTCTAATGGGCTTTCTGCTATTAACATAACTGAAGAACTCCTTAGGGTTCCCCTTGCAGAGGCTTGCCACCCGTAGTTCTTCGTTACGTTTCGCTAGTCTAACCTTCGCCTTCACTTCCCTACACAGGCGGACATACGCTTCAGTGTTCTCGTGGGAACGATTGGCCTTTGCCCTCCTATACGCTACTTTCCTATTTCGGATAGCCGAAGCGATGTCACGATTGAACCACCTAGGCTGCGTTGAAGCAGGGGTGACCGGTTTTGAGGGTATGGCAGCAGACTGCAGCAGCACAAACTCGGCCCGGAATGCACTCCACACACCCTCAACATCGCCGCCAACCTCTAACCCCATCTCTCCTACGCTATCCCTGAGGCTAACAAAGTTCGCCCGCCGGAGATCGAGCTTACTGCCTCTCGAGTTACTACGCTTCACCCGAGGGACGCACACACGGAACCTATTAAGACCGTGATCACTCCCGCCCAATGATTCGTCAACGGTGAGGCCAATGACGAGGTTGTCTTCGGTCGTGAATACTAAGTCTAGAACGCTTTCGCCTCGTGTAGGCTCGTTGACCCACTGAGTGAAGAAGTTCTCATCAGCAAAGGCAACTAGCCTCCTCCCTTCAGCATCGGCAGTCCTGTTTTCCCACTTTATGCTGCGACAGTTGAAGTCTCTTAAAACTACACACACCCTATCCCCTAGCAGGCTACTGAGTTCGGTGTACAGGGCTGTATCCTCCTCGAGGAGGAGATGCGGAGGTCTGTACACCAAGAGTTACTAGACTTATAGAAGATGCTGATAAGTTAACTAAATGCCCTATGATAAAAAGAAATGAAAAATATTATGAAAAATTAAAGAAATATGATGAGATGTTTGACATATCTCCATGCCACTGTTATGATAAAGGCATAAGGGATAGAAAACTTTGTAGGTGTGAACATAAAATACCTATTATAGAATTGGAAGCTTTTATTGGTCAAAAAGAAAGAAAAAAAAACAGTTAGGAAAAATTGATAAAAAAATCATTTCAAGTAATTTGAGAAAGTTGGGCAAAATCCAAAAAGCACAGAAAAGGGAAAAGAAATCAAAAGAAAAATTAAGAGAAGCAAGGGAATTTGTATCATCAGAAGTGATAATGAAAATGAAGATGTCGATTTTCAAGACAGAGAGGACGTAGGAAAGAATTGGTTATATTAATCGGCATAAATTTATTTTAAATACTTGAGTCTAGAAAAGAACTGCCTACTTTTGATTGGAAAGGTCAATGGAAAGAATAAAAAAATAGTTTTAGGTCACAAATTTTATTGAATTTGTCTCTTAATTTCTAAATTTCTAGCAATAATAGCCAAAAATTTATGTATTAAATTTTTTTTCATGCATTTTTGTATTTTTTTAAAAAAAATTTCATTAAAAAATAAATATAACTGTTTTATAAACGAACTTTTGTAATAATAAAAAAATTTCGAAGTAAATTGCAAATTATCTCAAATTTTATGAATTTTCTGAAAAAACTGAAACCGGTAAGGGGGGAGTGTAGGGGACTAGGGGTCCTCAGAATTCAAAAATATTTTACCAGGGTGTTACTATGATTGATTGAACCACCTCACACTATGTACGTAAGAAATATAAAATTTCGACCCGGCCTAGCCTGGAACCTTCTATCTAAGCCATCTGACAGTGGAACGAGGAACTGGCACTGTCATTGCGGATGGACTTCAAAATGCGATTAAAGAAATGGGTATTGCAGACAAGATAATTGCAGTGGGAGCTGACAGCACAGCCACAAACACAGGGCACAGAAGTGGAGCAATACACCTGCTAGAGTGCCGCCTGGGTCGCCCTTTGCACTGGTTCATCTGTAGTCTGCATTTAAATGAACTCCCACTGCGCCACTTGTGCAAGGAACTCATCGGCCCAACAGAATCTGCAACTCTGGAAAGGACCAATTGGCAAAGCTTTGGCCACGTGAAAGTTTGCCACTTTCCTCTAGAGGAATTCAATGTATTGCTGATGGCCACACACTCCTGGATGTTGACCTTACTGAATTGAGTCGTGACCAAGCCTACCTCTACAGAATGATGAAAGCGATAAGGACTGGTCATTAATGAAGATCTTCTACGAGAGAAGCCTGGACCAATCTCCCATGCAAGATGGGTTACAACTGCCAGCAAAATTTGTCGGCTATATGTAGCGATGGCGCAGCCAAGTGATGAACTGTATTCACTCACAGTTTGTCGTGTGCTTCAATCTGGTCATGTCTGCGCTACCGGGAGCCCTTCCGCCCTCGGTGCGCTGTTCCATCTACGCCGACGATCTGGCTGTCTATGCCGCGGGGACGAGTCCCCCCCTCGTGGAGAGGCAAGTCCAACTCGCGGTCAATCGGGTTCGAACGCTGGGCGTCGTCGGTGGGCCTTACGCTGTCTTTCCCGAAGACCGTGTGTGGCCTTCCTTCCGTCGAGGAGACGGGGATCCGGCGCCATCCCAGCCTTTAATCTTACACTCGGGGGTCAGCCTCTGGCCCTCGTTCAATCAGTACGTTTCCTGGGTATGGTTTTCGACAGCCGTTTGAGCTGGGTTCCCCACCTTCGCCGGCTGCGCGAGTCTGCAAGACGTACCCTGGATTTGCTGGGACATCTGTCGCATACTACATGGGGCGCGGATAGGCGGACACCTCCGTTTGTACGTGTCCCTGGTACAGTCCAAATTAGACTATGGGAGTGTGGTGTACGGCTCCGCCCCCCGTACGGCCCTTCGGATACTGGATCCGGTCCTCTCTAGAGAACGAAAATTCCACCCCACGAAAATTCCACCACACGAAAATTCCACCACACGAAAATTCCGGGATGGAGGTTGGTATTTCACCGGTTCCACGAAAATTCCACCCCACGAAAATTCCACCCCACGAAAATTCCACCCCACGAAAATTCCACCCCACGAAAATTCCACCCACGAAAATTCCACCCCACGAAAATTCCACCCCACGAAAATTCCACCCCACAAAAATTCCACCCCACGAAAATTCCACCCCACGAAAATTCCACCCCACGAAAATTCCACCCCACGAAAATTCCACCCCACGAAAATTCCACCCCACGAAAATTCCACCCCACGAAAATTCCACCCCACGAAAATTCCACCCCACGAAAATTCCACCCCACGAAAATTCCACCATCTAAAAAAAAAAAAAATTACAGTTTTCAGTTTGGTAATTAAGAACCAACTTCTTCAAACCAACTAAGAAACTGGCATCAACGCATCACAATTGTTTGCCCGAGGCGAGGTCACTATCGTTTAAAGTTTGCAGTCAGTTGTCTTCTTGTCTTCAAGCTTAAAATAAGTTTTTTGTTCATACCCATGTCACTCTCATTCATATCCTCAGAAAAAGGAAAGCGAAAGTTATGTGATGAAGAAAATTACATTTACGAAAAACATAAGGACAATGTGAAAAAGACAAAAAGTTATTGGCGATGTGAAAAGTTCTATAGTGGTTGTACTGCTCGTATTCATACACCTTGTGATTCTAGTGAGCCAACAATGCTTTTTCGTTCTGGTAGTCATTCGCATCCGTCTTCTAGTGCGAAAATTGAAGCTCGAAGGGCTATGAATGTTATGAGAGAGAAAGTGGAAAAATGTGGATCAACAACAACCACGCGTGAAGTGATTGCTGCATTTTTACAGTCGCTGGATGAAGAAGCAAAGTGTGTTACAGCCCGTTAATTCGATTTCCCGCAATATTCAAAACTGGAGAAAAAAAGCATCTGGAATCCCCCCCGCTCTTCCCAACGGTCGCACAGGTTATGAGATCCCTGAATCTTTTAAAATTCTTCCCGATGGTTCGTCGTTTTTGGCATTTGACAGTGGCATTAATGACTTCCCGGATATTGGACTCAACTGTTCACTATACATGCTGTAATGGGAGATACTTCTTTCCCACGATTATTTGCAATGTTACCAGATAAACAGGAAATTACCTACAGAAAACTCTTTTCTATTGTTAAAGAATTACGCCCAAATTGTCAACTCAACTGCTGCATCATGGATTATGAAAAAGCCATTCACATCGCCTTTATGTCAGTGTTCCCGAATTCTCAAATTTATGGGTGTCTCTTTCATTTCGCAAAATCGTGCTGGCGCAAAATATGTGACATTGGTCAACGCGTTAGGTACAACACTGATAGTAACTTTGCCCTTAAAATTAAACGTTTTACGGCCTTAGCTTTTTTACCTATCGATGACGTTATCGAGGCTTTCGAAAACCTATCTGATGACGACGATATTCCGGACGAGTTTATATCATATTTTGAAACCGCTTACATTGGTACATGCCGTGGAAGGGGTTCTCGCCGTAGGAGAAGTGAGCCTCTCTTTCCCATGGAAATGTGGAATGTAAGAGAGAGAATTTTAAATAACCTTCCAAGACGAATAATGCAGCCGAGGGGTACCACAATGCCATTCAATCATCTATAACTGCTATGCACCCAAATTTATGGAAGTTATGTGGCGCTTTGGCAAAAGAGGGAGCTTTACTGCAAACAAAAATTGCCCATATGAGACGCGGTGAGTCAGTAAAGAAAAGAAAAAAATACGAAGTTATCCACGAAAGACTGAAGAAGTTGGTTCTTAATTACCAAACTGAAAACTGTTTAAATTTTTTGACAGGTGTTGCCCATAACCTGCATTCTTTTTAGTTGATAAATATTGAGTAAATTTTTACTTTTATCTGTGATTTTTAATTAAATATTTGTTTTAATTACATTTTTAAATTTTTCTTAACCTGCATTCTTTTTTCGGGGGGTAGAATTTTCGGGGGTGATATCTTCGGGCCACCATTTCACCGACACGGTGACCTCCCTCCTCGATGGTATGGGCACTTCTCCTCCATCCGTTATACCGCTCTCTTTCAGGGGTGTTGCACCTTGGGAGAGCACCCCTGTTGCGTGCTGTGGGGCGTTGCGCCCCGTTCGCAGGGCCGATTCTGACTCTGCCTTGCTTCGGTCTCTGTTCCTTCAGCATGCAGCGTGTCACTCTGCATGTGTTGCGGTCTTCACAGATGGCTCAAGGTCATTGGGGGGTGTTGGGGTTGCGGCTGTTCCCCAGTCGTCTGCCCTTGCTCCCCGATGTACCCTTCTCCCTGATGAGGCTTCCGTTTTCACGGCTGAGCTCTATGCCATTCTGAGCGCTCTGGAGGTGGTGCGGGAGCATCCGGATGGGTCGTTTGTCATCTATTCGGATTCCCGCAGTGCCCTGGATGGCCTGGAGTGTTTTGACCCTGTCCACCCACTGGTCCGACGAATCCAGCTACTGTGCCATATCCTTGTCGCTTTTGGTGGCAAGGAGGTGGCATTTTGCTGGGTCCCTGCACATGTTAACGTGGCTGGAAATGAGGCTGCCGACCGAGCTGCCCGTTCCGCGTGCCGACTACAGGTTTCACCCATGTCCCTCCCCTTTTCCGATTATATCCCTGGCTTCCGTAGTTTTTTGCGTTCCCGGTGGCAGAGTCGCTGGGATGGCGCTACAAATAACTCTGCAAGATTAAACCCAAATTGGGATGTTGGGCCTCTTCCTTCCATCGGTCGCGCCATAAGGTGGTGGCTCTGGCCCGCCTCCGTATTGGCCACACGCACCTGACCCATGGCTATTTGATGGCCGGGGATCGGATGCCCCGATGTCCCACTTGTAACGTCTCACTTACAGTTTCCCACCTCCTGGTGGAGTGTCCACTTTACTCTGCGCTGCGCGCAGAGTATTTTCCCTTTTTGGAGAGCGTCGGGCCTTGGCGCTATTCTACCTGAAGGTCCCTACTTTTCGGTAACCGGGTTGTTCTCCTTCCTTTTTCGCTCCCGACTTCTTTACTGGCTGTGACTCCGCTATGATTTTTTTTTTTTTTTCCTCCTCCTCCTCCTCCTCCTCCTCCTCCTCCTCCTCGTCTATTGTTCATTTCCGTTAGGTGTTCCATAGTATTCGTCCTGTGTTCGCTCTGCTATCCACCTTCCTTTTGGTGGCCATGAGCGGTCATACTTTGAAACAAAAAAATAAAAAATAAAAAAATATTATATATATATATATATATATATATATATATATATATATACACACACACACAGTACTGTGCAAAAGTCAGAGACCACTGTCGATCTGATAACTATTAGATAATCTGTTGTATGAAAATTGGTTTTGATACTAAAATACACATTAACTTGAACCTCTGGTTCATATTAACGTATAACTAAGTTATTACTTAAGTGTATAAAGTTGCATAAGCTGGATGACCCTTTAGTCTGTATAAATTGGACTTGAGGGTTGACTCATTATATTACTTATAACGCATGTGTTCAAAGATCTAGCGAACTATTACTGATGGATCTGCAGTAAATGCTCCTAAGCTATTGTTATATCAATATTTACAATTAAAAGTATTGACATATTCACTTAAATTTTGCAAAACAAATTTATCCAAAACGTTTCTCATTATAATCCTAGTTCATGCTGTTTTTTTTCTTTCACAGGCTTAAGAAATGACAAAAAGTACAATTTCTGATGAGATTAAATATAAAATAATACATTTGCATGGTGAGGGACTGAGCCAAAGAAAAATAAGTGAATCCACAGGCGTTTCCAAAACTGGTGTACAAAAAATCTTGGCTCGTCGCACCTCAAATGGAACCCCAGCTGATCGCCCTAGATCAGGGAGGCCCTCTAAACTTTCTCCATCTAATCTACAATATCTAAAGATTACTTCCCTTCGAAACAGACACAAATCCAGCACTTCACTTGCAGCGGATCTCGAAAAAAACAACAAGTGTCTCAGTTGATCCTTCTACTGTACGAAGGAAGCTTAATTCAGTAGGTCTCAGATGTCCAATACTTGTGTTCCAAAGCACATTTTCTTCTCTTCTATTTATTTCCATTCCTTAAAAGTGGCTCTTTTGCTGCAACACGTCTTTTAAGACCTACTGAGTTAAGTTTCCTTCATACAGTAAAGGGATCAACTGAGACACCTATTGTTTTTTCGAGATCTGCTGCAAGTGAAGTGCTGGATTTGCGTCTGTCTCGAAGGCAAGTAATCTTTAGATATTGTAGATCAGATGGAGAAAGCTTAGAGGGCCTCCCTGATCTAGGGCGATCAGCTGGGGTTCCATTTAAGCTGTGACGAGCCAAGATTTTTTGTACACCAGTTTTGGAAACGCCTGTGGATTCACTTATTTTTCTTTGACTCAGTCCCTCACCATGCAAATGTATTATTTTATATCTAATCCCATCAGAAATTGTACTTTTTGTCATTTCTTAAGCCTGTGAAAGAAAAAAAACAGCATGAATTAGGATTATAATGAGAAACGTTTTGGATAAATTTGTTTTGCAGAATTTAAGTGAATATGTCAATACTTTTAATTGTGAATACTGATATAACAATAGCTTAGGAGCATTTACTGCAGATCCATCAGTAATAGTTCGCTAGATCTTTAAACACATGCGTTATAAGTAATATAATGAATCAACCCTAAAGTCCAATTTATACAGACTAAAGGGTCATCCAGCTTATACAACTTTATACACTTAAGTAATAACTTAGTTATACGTTAATATGAACCAGAGGTTCAAGTTAATATGTATTTTAGTATCAAAACCAATTTTCATACAACAGATTATCTAATAGTTATCAGATCGACAGTGGTCTCTGACTTTTGCACAGTACTGTATATATCAGGTTATAACATAAATTTCGCTCGATAGAAAACGGACGATAGATAATAGAATAACCTCAAGATAATGTGAAATAGTTTTAGGAATGTTGCAAAATACACGCGGCGACAGGTTCGCACATGTTCTATCACGATACAGAATGACTTAGGCTAGTGTAGGATTAGGCTAATGAATATTTTCTCTGGTGTTTTTCATACAGTTACCACGCCACCCCTACGATATTACAGTAATTGAAAAAACATGGAGCCCACGAAAGAGCATGTTTGACATGTGATGCTGTATGAGTTCCGTAAAGGATCTAACGCTAGTGAATCCGCAAGAAACATTCAAAAAGTTTATGGAAATGATGATGTGAGCGAATGAATGTGTAGGAGATGGTTTGAGAAGTTCAGAAATGGAGACTTCAGTTGAAAGATTATCAACGAACAGATCGACCAAATGAGTTAGATGAAGAGTTGCTGAAAGCAACAGTGGAGGAAAACCCAACGGTAACTGTAAGAGAACTTGGCCTGCAACTCGGCTTCAGCTATATGACCATTCATTGTCATTTGAAGCTGTTAGGAAAAGTAGTGAAGGTTGGAAAATGGGTTCCGCATGATTTGCCACAAGCGAATCTTCAACATTGAATCGATATTTGCACATCACTGCATTCTCGGCAACTGCAGGCACCGTTTTTGAATCGGATCGTCACTGGGAATGAAAAATGGGTCCTCTATAACAATATTGAGCGTCGACGTCAGTGGCTTAGTCGTGAAACAAAGCCTGAACCTCAGCCAACGAATGGACCCCATCCAAAGAAAATTTTGCTCTGCGTTTGGTGGGATATGCAAGGAATTATTCATTTTGAGCTTATGCCAGATAACCAAACAATCACAGCTGAAGTCTACTGCCAACAACTCCAACGATTGAAGATGGCATTACAAGAAAAACGTCCTGCATTAATTAATCGCAGAGGCAGAGCATTTTTTAACTTAGTGAGTGTGCGACATGAATGTCACCCAGTGAAGAAAATTTGTCGCCCAGTAAATGAAATTTTAGGGTACTGGGCGACAAGGAATTTTCAAAATTTGTAAAAATAGAATTGTCTTGGAAGCCATATAAATACATATAATACATGCACATATGCCACAATTAGAACTGTTTATCATAAATGTAAATATGAAATTTACATTAGCATTATCTATATATAAATATTCACTATTATTTCAGACCACACGGGGATGGTGGCCTGATTAGGGAACATCCGGATCCATAGTATCCTTAATCCAGGGGTGTGCTCGGGGTTCGCCCGAACCGGTTGTTAAATTTTGATTGGATCACCGAACCGTTTGTTTGTTTTTAACAAATATTTAACAGTCGGTAGAAATTTATTTATATCTAATTTTTTTTTTCATTTTTTTCAGGATTTTATAGAAAAATAAATATAGGTAGTATCACAAACAATGGTCGTTTCAATATTTATTTATTTTTTGATGAAAAATTAGTTTATTTTTAGATAATTATGTCATTAGTGAGTATAAAGAATATGTTAAATAATTTCTGCCAAAATGTTACAAAATGCTGTTTGGAAAAGCTAAAATGCGTTGCTTCCGGGGCTCTGCTCCGGACCCCGCTGGGGGAACTACTGCTCACCCGAGACTCCCTAGCTTAATGACTCGCCGATTTACACACCTATCTGTATCAGAACCGGTTGTTAAGAAATTGGCAGCACACCCCTGCCTTAATCCCCCCACACTTCCCGATTTGCCTTTGTCGCCCAGTGGGAAAAGCTTAAAAAATGCTCTCTGCAGAGGTGTTCTATTCCACCAGGATAACGCGCGCCCTCACACTGCTCGAATCACCACTGCCCAATTGGAGGCATTTGGTTGGAAAATAATGCCTCATCCACCTTATTCTCTGGACATCGGACCTTCAGACTACCATTTATTCAGAAGTCTGCAACACCACCTAGATGGACAAAAGTTGCAATCCAAGGAAGCTATCGAAAACGAAGTGATCGCTTTTTTTTAACTCGAAACCAAGGGATTTCTTCGAACGTGGCATAAAAAAACTTTTCTACAGGTGGGAGGTTACAGAAAAAGAAAGGAATTATATTGATTAATTTGTCAGTCATTTAATTTTTGTTGTGAATAAACTAAAAATTCGAGCAGAATATATGTTAAAACCTTACATATATATATATATATATATACACACACACACCTTTGGTTAGCTTCCGCCCGAATTGTTCATTCTGACGAAGGTCAAGTTTTTCACTCCACCTTAGACCTACAGTTTAACTTGGAATTCGAACCACGCCCGATCAGCATCCCAGCGCCTTAACCACTAGGTCACTTAGGGTACCCATTTATCTACCAACCACTTTCTTTTATTGTGTAGAAGGATGAACAGCTGGGTTTTGCTGCGCGCCGGCTGCCGTCGGGTCTCGAACCCGGGGCCGATGGATTCGTAGTCAGCGACGCTAACCACTACACTACCGAGGCAGGCGCATATTTATTTATTTATTTATTTATTTATTTTATTTTATTTTATTGAAAAATATATTTCTCATGACATTTACCCATATTCCACAACCACTGACGATGTTGGAAAAAAAACTGGATCGATTCGTGCATATTTAGAGGTGGCGCAACTCGAAGCCTCAAGTGGTATCATTATACAGTTTGGGGTGGCAAATTTATTCAAACTTCGGCCACCCTTAAATATTAATGGGTTTAACTAAACTTTTATGTTCCACTGACTGCGCATGGAACAAAGAACTCTTCTGGGAAAATTAAATCATGACCCGGTCATGACCCGTTGCTCACGTTGGGCTTCCATCACGAAAAAGAAAAACTTTAGTATTTGTCATTTACCATTATTTATTCAGATTATAGTGGATTTAATTTTCCCAGAGTTCCTTGTTCCATGCGTGGTCTGTGTGTAACGTTTATATATACGAGTATTAGGGATGTACCGAATACTCAAATTTACCGAATATTTGGTGCAAAACTATTCGGCCGAATACCGAATTCTGGATATTAGTTTAAGTTGGGTTATTTGGCGTCACCATAAAAAACTGGAGCCTTTATCAGTTTGACAGCACATAGAATTAATAGTAAATGTGAGCAAAAGCAGCATGTTTTAGCCACCAAAAATCTGCCAGATTCCCGTACTCGTGAAAAATTTGCAACTGCATTGACTTATATATTGTAAGAATGGTCAGTAAAGAGCGATCGTGTGCATACAGTTGTGCATGACAATGGCTGTAATATTACTAAAGCTGTCAGCGTTCTCAAAATTACTCCTGTTGCTTGTGCGAATCATACTTTAGCACATGCAGTTGATGAAACCCTTTTTAGCCAGAAGTCTGTTTCAGAGATATGTGCAATTGCGCGCCCAATCTATTGCATTTTGTTTATTCATCTCCAGCCTTTGACAGACTTAAGGAATTCCAGAAGCAACATAATTTACTCGAAAACAAACTTAAGAGACATTATCACCCAATGGAACCCTACATTCTATATGCTACAACGACTTCTTCAACGAAAAGTTGCGGTTGCTGCATACGCCTCGGACTATGACATACTGTAGTAACCTTCAATAATCATCAGTGGACTCTAATTCAATGTTAAAAAGCTTTTTAGTCGATGTGAAAAATTAAAGAATGACTTTCTCTTATTATTCTTGTCTTCACATGGTGTCTCCCGATGTAACAGGTCTCGTGGTATTTTTGCCTAACATAACTGATGATGCAGGTGTTCATACTATGAAAAACGATTTAATAGAAAATTTACATAATCGTTTCAGGCAGTGGAAGGCAGGCATTACTCGTATGATTTCTCACGTTTTAGATTCTCGTTTCAAATTTGCTTGCATAACAGTGCCCGAGTTTGTGAAAAATGAGAACCATTGTCTGCATCACCTAACGCTAGTCCTGCACGTAATTAACCAGTGATGGGCATCGTTACTCGTCGAAAATGTACTCGGCATTACCGTTACATCGTTACTTTTGAAAATCCTTAAAGCGTTACCGTTACTCGATACATGTAACGACGTTACAAGTAACTAGTTATATTTGATATTTGTTTATGTGCCTTCACACGTGTTTTGAAACTACAGATAAACTTACAAATGGCAGCCATACCACAAAATGAAAATGAAAAGGTTTATTGGCAGACTATAGTCCATATGACAAATATTATTAATACAATGACAGTTCATACACTAAGGATAAAAATATATACAATTGATTAGAAATAATACTGCACTGTCGAAGTTAAGTGGAGCTACAGACAGACGTTTTCGTACCAAAAAGTCCATAGCTTAGAGGATAAATGGCAGGACTCATGGATAGCTTGGATGATCGGGTTGGTTGATTTTTTGATTTTTTAATTCTTTGCATTAGACTGTGTTGAGCACGTCTTGTTACCTCCGGGAAGCTCGGAACATTGCGGGTTGCAAACATTTGCGAAGCTGAGCATCTCGGGGGGTAATTTATGTAAGAGTCTAAACGACCTGTTGTACAGCAAATTTAGGGTTCTGCCAGAACCTTTTTTATAATTCACCCAGAGTTGCTGACCGTATATATTACTGCAGAAAGTACGAAAGAGTGTCTTTAGCTTCACTTGTACAGAAACGAAAGTTCCTTATGGTCATATTCGCTTTAGCACACGCTTCGAGATTGTTTTCTTATATCCGAGTCATCACTCAAGGAGCTGGTAATAGTTTGACCCAAATACTTACTCTTGTACTTCCTCAATTACTTCACCATTCATTTTAAACCTTATATCAGCTGGCTGATTACAGCTTTTAGGATGAAATTGCATAACCTTAGTTTTTGTCACATTAAAAAGAATATCATGTTTCTGCGAATACACTTCGCAGACTTTTAGTAGCCGATCCAGACCTTTAACAGAGGGACTTATTAACACCATATCATCGGCATAAACTAAGTTATTTATCCTTGTGTTATCTATACAACATCCTACTGTTGCCTCATTAAGTGAAGCAATTAATCCGTCAATATACACATTAAACAGCATAGGGGAGAGCAAGAAGCCTTGTCTCACCCCACAAGAGGAGCCAAAACACTCGGATAGTACATTGCCCCACCTAACAGTGAAAGATTGGTGGGAATACCAAAATTTCAATAAATTTAATATGTACATGGGAACCTTCCTGTCTTCTAGTTTTGCAAATAAAATATTGTGGTTCACCCTATCATATGCCTTACTTATATCAAGGAACCAGCTATAAATGGTTGAATTACTGTCAATGTATTTAGATATTGTTTCTTTAAGTACATAGATACACAGGTCAGTTGAGTGGGACCTTTTAAAGCCAAACTGATTAGATGTCCATAGGAAATCATTTAATCGGAGTAACAAGAGTTTTTCTAGTAGTTTCGAGAAGCAGGAAGCGACAGCAATAGGCGTGTAATTATTGCTGGACAGAATGTCTCCATACTTATTTTTGACCAGGGGCAAGATATATACCCTCATGAACTCTGCAGGGATATAGCTATGAGCAAGCATGGCTGATAGGAGCAATGATATATGCAGACACTACGTCATTTGCATATTTTAAGTGCTCATTCGATAAGTCATCTACCCCTGACGCAGAACCAGTCTTTAACTCTTTAATTAACCTCTTTACTTCAGAAAATGATATCAAAATATTTTCCCTTGTCCCTCCCACAATCGTTTCGCTGCAATCTATCTTAAGATTATCCCTACTCACACTATTAAGAATGTTAGAGTAGTGGTTTTTCCACAGCTTTGCAATTTCATCGTCCCCCGACACCCCATCGATTGTCGGAGGGAGGACATTTTTGACACCCGTTTGATTCTTAACGAATTTCCAAAATTTGTTGTTATCGTTATTTATGCGAGCTTCACAGGCTTTTGATGCTCGAATAGACTCTTCTTCCTGTTTACGCCGCCTTATACTGACCCCGACTTCTACACATATTTATGTATACTGGTCCTAATCTGGGTCTACCATGAAAGCACCACAAATCGTAGGCGTCTTTCGATTCCCTCTTCAGGGGGGCAATAAAATCATTCCATCCAGGAATAACCTTAGTATGATAGTTGTAAGATTTAATCAAGGGGCTTCCTGCTTCTCTTAACAGGGATATTATCTTACTATAATACCTATCTATGAGTTTACAGTGAGAATCATTTGAGCAAGGATTATTACAGCCAAGGTGCAAAATTTCTAAATTATTAAAGAGGTGACATGTTCTGTCTTTGTATTCTATTCTCTGCTGCATATTAACATTGGACCAACCGACGCGATTATTCTTACCTATTGAGTTCTTGTTAAGTCGTGTTGCGCATAAATTGGTAACGTTAATTAATATTTGTAATAAATTCTAATAAATTCTAATAGCTACTATTATTGACTATATAAATGTTCTTCTTTTAAGAACGATATATTGCACAATGATTTTTGGGAAAGATGAGACAGAAAATATAAATTTAGTTGTCACTAACACGGAATAGTGAATTGCATTTGATAGTCCTCATGAATGGAATGGCAATGTTATCAAATTCTTGAAGTATCGAGTAACGAGTAACGAAAAAATCCGTTAGTGATAAAAAAATTTGCAAAGCGTTACCGTTACATTGATACATTTGAAAATCTTTCAGGCGTTACCGTTACTCGTTACTTTCGTAACGTTCGTTACGTGACGTTACATGTAACGCGTTACTGCCCATCTCTGAATATAACCTATGGCGATGAAGCAACTGATTTTGTTTCACGAGAAGATCAAGAACCTTTGAAAAAGAAGCCGAAGGTTAATTTATGGAGTTATTTCGATGAGGTTGTGCCTCCACTATGGATGCAACGGGTAGCACTTTTACCTGGCACTCAGGTACGGGTACCCGAAGTGTAATACCAGAGCTGGGCACTTCCGCAAACACTTCCGCAATTGCGGAAGTATGTTTTTCGTTTGCGGATTTGCGTTTGCGGCAAAGTCATCGCAAATTAGTGAATTTGCGTTGCGGAACTAAGACCGCAAACGCAAATCTTTCCGCAAATTTCCCACGTGGCCACTGGCCAAGAACTTGTTGACAAAGCCAGAGGCGTACACTTGTAGAGGCTAGAGGGGTTGAGTTGTACAGTGAGTTCAAGTTGTGTACAGTCACAGTGTTAACTTAATTTAACTTGTGTAATGTAATGTGTGTACAGTTACTACAGTTACAGTACAGTCTTCTCTAACGTGTCTAAGTCTCAAAATTTATGAAATTCAAATGATTAAATTTATTATTTAATTTATTTACTATTTACTTGCAGGAGGTGTTTTTGTTCAATATAATATATCAATATATGTAGTATTTTTATTTCTTCTACAATAGTGATTTATTGTAATAAATTATTTAGCCTTGTTTTTAATAAAAACAAGGCTAAAACATTAAACATTAAAAAGATATAAAAACTTTTTATACCTCTTTAATGTTTTGGATACTTTTTATAGTTAAAATTGCGATTGCGGAATTTGCGGTTTGCGGAAGTGCCCAGCACTGTAAAAATTGGAAATATGGTTTGCGTTTGCGGCACCAAAAATGGCAAGCAGTTTGCGGATTCGCGGTTGCGGAAGGTAAGGTTTGAGTTTGCGGATTTGCGATTGCGGAAGTGATTTTGAGTTTGCGGTGCCCAGCTCTGTGTAATACCCGATCGGGTATTGAAGACGTTCCAAAATTTGTTGGTTTAGTACAGCGACTTATTAACTGTGTGCAGTTCAAGCACTTGGCTTTACTATTATCTAATTTATCATACAAAATAGTCTCAAACCATACTAGGATTTGCCATTTTGAATGTTTTGTTAAAAAATATTATTCAAGAAATATATCGAGAAAACCTGCAAAACAATAAAATTAAAATTAAATTAGAATTTGGTTTTTACTACCCGTACCTGATTTTTTAGCAATTACTCAATCGGGTCGGGTATCATCGAGTAGTACATTACCCGATCGGGTCGGGTACCCGTGACATCCTAGCCTCCACCTATAAAAAATAGTCAGGAAAGTTATCAAAAAGAATTAGACATCTATTTAAGAGCCACGAGTCAGTCCCGACACGAACCCTCTTGACTGGGGTCTCCATAATGGTGAAAGATTCCCGAAGCTACTGAACAGCTGGGTTTTGCTGCGCGCCGCCTGACGTAACCGGGTCTCGATCCCGTGGCCGATGGATTCATAGTTAGCGATGGTAATCACTACACTACCGAGGCGCATATGTGCTGTATATATATTATGGAAAAACTATACACGCTTACAACATAGTATCGTATGTGGTACCTTTATTTCTTAATTAAATATAAATTAATAATTAATTGAATTAAATATCTACAAAATTGTCTCGGGATTGGCGGCATAGCCTATTGGGAAAGAAATGATTGCCATACGTACATAGAACCCGTATGTAGGCATCGGGCCTGCATGGCAACAAGAAAACCAAATTTATTGTTTTGTGTTCAAAATTCTCCTCTGCTGACTCGTGAAAATTACATCGAGAGAGGAGTCAACGACCTTTGCGAAATCAGCAGATTTCTGACGATATGAAAGCGGCTCGCTCGGAGCTGCTTAGTGACAGCGATGCTTTAAGCAAGAAATGTGCTTTGTCTTCCTATAAGTTCTGAGTGAGATCCTCTTGATATAAAACTTAATAACTATAAGAAGGATAGGCCTGTTCCTTCAGGTGTTTAAATAGTGACTGCCTATATTAGTTACATCGAGTCAACTTGTGAAAAATCCTCTGTATGAATTGGTCCGCAATTAACCCACCCCTTATATCTCCAGTCTAACTATAGAGCAGATTAAGTCTAGCCTTGTAGGGGTCAGCCTAGAGATTCCGGAAATGGTCCAGAGCGGGCAGATAAATTGAGGTCCACAGTAGGATTCCTCACCAAATTAGGTTAGGGCAATCTACCTTCACCTTTGTTAAGCTATGAGTTGATGCTAGGTCTTAGACCACAATGTAGGCCTAATTTTCTGACCCAGCTTAATTTACGGCGTTTACTTCTAACTGGGTTAAAAACACAATTAGTCATTTACTGCTAGTTATTAGAGAGTCCCTTTTCCCTTTTTGTTTAATTGTTGAGAGCGTACTTGCTGGTGGGGGGTCTTTTTCCGTTGTTTGTTCTCCCTTCTCTCGTTCCGTCTTGTCGCCCCGTTCCTCGTTTTCGTTCTCCCTTGTCCTCCTTTTCGCGGGGCTTTTTCCACCAGCGTCGTCTTGGTTTTTTTTCGGTTGGTTGATCGGTAATGTATATCTATTACCGAGCACGCTCTTGTCACACAGTATATAAATACTAGTGTGGAGAATAACTCTGGTGAGCAACCAATTGGTTTCATCCACCAAGTTATTGACATAAAAGGAATTTAATAATTGTTAGATTAACTACCTACCTACTCAGTGAACCATTTTCGTTACCTCCCAACTACCCACACATCAGTTTTTCATACAACTCATTGTGTCGCTTCATCGTACCACGGCCCTACATCGAAACAGAAGCGAGGCCCAACGAAATAATGAGAAGGCAATTCCTTTCTTTACCATTAGGCGGCGCAAATACCGAAGGCAAATAAACAGAGGTCCTCTGAAGACCTACATATACATAACTCTCTAACGAAAAAGCATAGGGCTTTTGTCGTTAATTCTCCACTGAAATCTGCTGGAAATTTCCAACGGATGAGGGTATCAGGCAATCAACCCATAGCCTTATATAGTTTTTTCATATGGTGGCTCGTGTAACTGGAGAACCGATACCTTTACCTCTACACTAACACAAACTTTACCTTTACACTAACCGTAAACAAAGCCTTGTTCATTTAACAAGCTTACTCATTTTAGGTCCTATAAAAAATAACCAAATTTCAACCTAAGCCTATTTACTAGGCCCACAACATAAGCCTATTTAGTAGGCCCACAACATAAGCCTACTTAGTAGGCGCACAAGATAAGCCTACTTATTGGGCACACACAATAGGCCTATTCAGTAGGCCCGCCTTACTTTACCTTACATAGGCCTACCTCAAAGTAGGCCTTACTTTTTACACTCAAGGCCTATCCTAACTAAAAACATTGTAAATTTTTAATTCAACCTGTGCGCAAGTTATATAAAAAAAAGTTATTACAGTAATTTAACTCTCTCAACATCATAAAATTAAACTCAGAACTCTAACACTAACAACAATTATGGAAGACTTGGACAAAAGGGTAAAAAACCCAGACCAAGAAAACAAAAACACAGACCTTGTAGCTATGGCACCATCTCAAAACTACAAAAAATTAATGAGAAAAAAATCAGCACGTAAAGGTATCATCACCAAACTGTACAATGATTACAAACAGAAAGAACCTACAAGATATGATCTTGAAACATTAAATTCTGTTACTCGTTACAAACAAGAAATTCTTACACTAGATGAGAACATAATTACAGAAATTGATGACACAATTGAACTAACAGATGATGAGTATTCTACTCTCCTACTTGACAATGAAAATTACATTACAAAAATTAATTCCTATATTTCTGAAATTCAAAACCAACTTAACGAGTACAAAAAACAAGACACAAATGAAAGCTTCTTAGAAGCTACCCGAAATGCTTCATTTAGCTCTCCCAACGTGGCTGAGGGCAATGAACTAAAATCAAAATTTCCTACACTTGAAGTACCCACTTTTGAGGGAGACAGCCAAATTTCAATCTTTTATTGAAAAATTTCATAGCCTTATAGGTAATAAAAACTACATTACAGATGTTGATAAATTTAATTATTTAATAAAGTATCTGAAAGGCCCTGCCTTAAGATTAGTGGAATCACTGCCAGCCACAGGTGCGTCCTATTCTGTGGCAATAGAATTACTTAACGGAAATTACATGAATAAAGATGAAATTATACATAATTTGGCTCTTAAAGTAATGAACATGCGAACCCCAAAAGACAACTATGGTGACCTCTTTGACTTTTACTGTGAGTTTGAATGTCTCGTGGGACAACTTAAAAAATAAAATTTAAATATTACAGAAACAGCTTGGATCATTCAAGCTGTTGTTTTTGAAAAACTTCCTTCTAAAGTCAGAGATATTTCATCAGAGAACAAGTGACATATACCCTAGCCTTAATAAGCTGAGAGAAGATTTCCCAACTGTACTTGCACTTTACAAATCGAGTTACATACTCCTAAAATTTAACACAGCACAAGAAAAAACCAACAATGCAGAAAACCAAAAACCGAACAAAAGATTTCAACACTTACCAGTTACATTCAAACACAACCGCAAAACTCAATTTGCAGAAATTAAAGTGACAGAAAAAGACTCAAAGACCCCTACTCTACAAAACTTTAACGTAACTACTTTTGAGTATAACCCTGTACCATGCAAATTTTGTTTTAGCAGTGAACATAGTTCTACAAACTAATCCAAATACACAGACTTTACAACAAGGTCAAAACGTTGTGAACAACTAAACTTATGCAAAAAATGCACTGGATCAGGGCACCATAAGTTAAACTGCAAATCATATTTGAAATACAATTGCAAGTTTTGACCATGTTACCTCCATGTGTAATACACACACACACACACACACACACACAGACATTGAAAAACTTACAAACATTATGAACAAACACCCAAATCAAACCAAAACAAACAGAAACAAACTCAAAATGCTATGAATGGGCATATCAGTTCATCTAGCATTAACCACAATTCAAAAATTCTCTTACCAACCACAACCTTAGAAATCCAAAACAAAAAGGGACAAATAGTACAGGTTAGGTGTCTCTTAGATACCTGCTCACAACAAACATTTGTAACCAAACAACTGATAGAAAAATTGGGACTTCAGAAGCAACAAGGAAATGAAGATCTCTCTATTTCATCATTTATTACTAAAAACCCAGTACAAGCCAGTTTTAAAACTGCAAATGTAACTTTAACTCTTGATGGAACATTTGAAACCCTTAAAGTTGTTGTTGTAGACAAAGTAGAACAAGAAAAATTACCAATGCTGGGTTAAAACAAACTTTCCTCCAACTTCAAAACAAATATCCTTAATGCAGATGTAGTTGATGATATACATATGCTCATAGGGGCTGACTATCTTCATCTGGTCTAGAGAGGCATCATTAAAATTGGAGATGGAATAGCCATACAAACTCCCACAGGTATTGCACCTTTGGGTGACATAACTAAATACAATCTTACTACTAACACAGACCACGAACAAAATTCACACAAAACAAAATCACCACATTCACAAATTTCTGACTGTGACAAACTCGAACAACAAAAACATTGTCATAATCCCACATCATTTGAATGAAAATTATTCCACGTTGGATGAAGGGTTACAGCAGTTGTGACTATTAGAATCAGTTGGCATAAAGGACCGTACAATTACGCATGAAGACCAATTGATGACAGAACAATTTAAGGATACATTACAACACTGCTAGAAAATCCAGAAGATGAAGAGCCATTGTTGTCCCAAGGCGATATGATGACTAAGCTGATTGATGCAGCATTGCTTGTATATATTAAGTTAAGGTGTATATATATCCATCTCATAATTGTAAGGTTAGTGAAAAATTCACTTAATTTAGAGCTAGCATTTTTGGGCTGTTGTGGTATCATTGTTTGGGCACAATTGTGGCATCATTTTGGCATCATTTTTTGGGGGCACTGCGCGTCGTTCCTACTCGTTTGTTGAATGCGGCACTTACAGATCGTGGTCTTATAGAGAGCTCTCTTGCAATTCAGTTTGGTTGTTTAGATACAAGATTGTTGCATCGTGCAATGGTGCACGTTGTGTTGTTGCAAGGTTTAGAAAGAAGACCATAAATAGTGCCCCTTTTGTTTTTTATCTTAATTTTATATGCAACTGAGGCCTAAGGTAGCCCCCACATCGAATCAGCAACCCTGAGGTAGGACCTAATAGGACATCCAAGTCCGTAAGTTTTAGTCTAGCTTAACTTGGGCTGTATGTTAAACTGGCCCTTCAGAGCTTGGCAGTTCACGGCTCAGCTGGAATTCTGAACCCAATAAATGAAAAAAATAACATGGTCCTTCGAAACCGGATTCCAGCCCAAGACTGAGTCAGTGACTATTTTCCGGCAAAGTTCTGATTGTGCAAATTGTATCCATAGTTAGGCATAGACGGATTGAGCATAATTGAGTTAAGGTCCCAGGGTAGAAAGTTTGGTCGCCCAATTGCGAAACTTGGCCACTCGTCTGTCGTTGTTTTGGGCCTACATTTTTACTGGTTTGGTTAAATTTTGCTTATTATTCGTAGGTGAAGGTTGCAGACTTCAGTGCGCCAGTTACTTGGGTGGAAAATTTGGTATTCCATACTGGTGGTTGGTCAGTACCCGAACCAAGCAATTCAGTTTATTTGAAAAAAGCAAAATTTGAGTTTGATCAGTTTGATTAAGTATTTTGCCAATTCAGCTTATTTGGCATTGAGCCCAATTGTTTGCATTAAAGATGAGTGCAGCTGAATTGAACAAGTTTACAAAAAGGAGAAGCGCCTACAAAGGTCTAATTACAAAGGTCATTGCCACTATAGATTCTACCATAGAGCAAGAGGATTTAAGCTTAGTGACTGCGCAGCTTTCCATATTAGAAACAAAAAAGGTTGCTCTAAGCGAAGCAAATGTTAAAATTGAGGCTCTTATAGAAAAGGATGAAATAGAAAATAACATAATTTACTTTGAAGAGATTATTGATGTTATAATTAAAGTATGCCACAGAGCAAAAGAGTTTAGCAGCTCAGTACAGTTAGAGACCAGGTCTAATAATGAGACACAACCCTCAACAAATGGTGTTTGTGAAGTTAAGGTTAACAGATCTGCAGTTTAATTACCGAAGTTTGTACTCAAAACATTTTCTGGGAGTATTCAGGAATGGCAAGGATGGGCAGACAATTTTCAATCAGCAGTTCATTCTAGTCAAGTGTTAAGTGCTGTGGAGAAGTTTAATTATTTGCACTCCCTCTTGGAAAGGGAGGAAGCAAAGACAATAGCAGGATTAGCATTAACAGAGGCTAATTATAATGTGGCTTGGGATATATTAAAGAAACGGTTTGGTAAGCCAGAGATCTTAATTAAAAGCCACATCCGGGAACTTTTAGCTGTACCTCCTGTTAATAATCCCAATAGTGCAGGGCCGGATTAACCATTAAGCAAAATAAGCCCGTGCTTAGGGCATCAAGGGAAGGGGGGCACCACAGAAATTTTCCATTGTCGCATTTCTTATCACCACCTTTTACACAATTGTTGACAAACTTGAAACTGAGATGAGAAGAAGAGGAGAGATATACAAAGAAATAGCAGAGATATTTTCTTTTCTAAGTGATGTGCCACATAATGTCACCACTTCATCATCTACTGAAATTGAAAGGTATTCTCAGGGTTGTAAAAAGATGATTGATGCTTACCCAGAGTACTTGAACACTAATTTCTCTGCTGAGCTTCAGCAGTTTCACTCATATGTGTGCCATAAAGTTCAGTGCAAAAAAAAATGTAAAAACAAGATTCAGTCATGCTGAACTTTATAAAATAATTGTAGAAGACAATATTGAGTGTGCCTTCCCAAATGTAGAAATTGCCTTTCGTATATTTTTAACATTTAATGGTCACAAATTGCTCAGCTGAGCGTTCATTTTCTCAGTTGAAGTATATTAAAAATACCAACAGAACAACTATGCAACAAGGGGCTGGATGCCTTATCTCTACTAAGTATAGAAGATGTGTTACGTAAGATTAGTTTTGAGGATCTGATCAAACTTTGCAATTAAAAAAGTAGGAGAAAACTTTTCAAATATAAATGAAGTGGAAGTATACAAAAATAAACATTATTTTCCATCTTACTGTAAGTTTTGTTTCATTTCAAAAAATAAAATTTTATGGTTTATTTTTGTTTATATTTTAAATTACATATATATGGGGCACCAAAATCTTTTAAGTGCTTAGGGCCTCTAAAGGTCTTAATCCGGCCCTGCAATAGTGTCAAGGAGTTCCGGCAGTTATATGATGAATTTGAAGTTAGAACTAGGTCCCTGGACAACTTGGGTGTAGGAATGGAAAGGTATGGTGTAATGTTGATTACTATACGGGAGTCTAAATTGCCTGGCTCAATTTTGCTTAAATTAAGTAGGGGACACTCTACAGAACATATGTACATCCCCCTACAGCAGATGTTAAGCATTTTAGTCACAGAATTAGCAAGACGAGAGGGAAGTGAGTTTGCACAGTGGAATGTTAAACAAGGGGACAAAGGCAGGCACAGCATCAAAGTTTCTACAAAAAGGAATATCCCAGGTACAGTGTCAGCTCTACATGCATCCTCTGAGAATAAATTAAAGGGAATGAAGGAATGCATATTTTGCGAAGGCAACCAGAAGTCATATAAATGTGAGGTGGCTGAGGCTTTCCCTGTTGAGTGTTAATTTATTTATTTGTTGGGTTCAAAATCCCAGCTGAGCCGTGAACGGCCAAATTCTAAAGGGCCAGTGCTACCTACAGCCCAAGTTAAGCTAAAATTAAAACTTACGGATTTGAGATCCTATTAGGTCCTACCTCAGGGTTGCTGACTCGATGCGGGCCTACCTTAGACGTTTGTTACATGAATTTAATATAAACAAAAGGGGTACTATTTATGGTCTTCTTTCTCAACCTTGCAACAACAACGCAACCTGGACTATTGCACGATGCAACAATCTTGTATCTAAACAACCAAACTGAATTGCAAGAGAGCTCTCTAACAGACCACACCCTGTACGTACGACATCCCACAAACGAGTAGAAAGACGCGCAGCGCCCCAAAATGATGCCAACAGTGTGACCAAACAATGATGCCACAAGAGCTAAAAATGCTAGCTCTAAATTAAGTTAATTTTTCACTAACCTTACAATTATGAGATGGATATATATACACCTTAACTTAATATATACAAGCAATGCTGCATCAATCAGCTTAGTCATCATATCGCCTTGGGACAACAATGGTTCTTCCTCTTCTAGATTTTCTAACACTCCCCACCGAAGAGGCATTGTTGTCATTACCTTCTGCAAGGTTAGCCAAGCCTTCTCCATGAGGCTGTAACTCAAATGTTTCATCTTGACTATCTGTGTTTTTGCTGATTTCTAAAGCATAGAGTTTTTGTATAGGTCTCTTTAACTTTCCTCCTGAAGTCTTTACCAGTGCAGACCTAACTAAATTGTCTTTGCCAACAAACAACTCTTCAATTATGCCAAGCTTCCAGCATTGCCTTGGTCTTTCATCCCCAATCATTACCACTTCTCCCACCTTGATACAATTTGCATTGGAGCCCTTTACCTTGCCTGATGGGTAATAATTGAGTTCTGGCAAGTATTCCATCTGCCACCTCTTCCATAACTGATCTTGTAGCTCTTCAAGGTACCTGAACCGTCTGGTTAACTCTCCTTGAGTGCTCTGGATAGGCTGCAAGTCTTCTGGCACACTGGGGCTTGATGTTAATCGTTTACCAAAAGAAAATGATTTGGTGTCAATGGCTCTGCATCCTGCATACTGTTGTAAACAAAAGTGATAGGCCTACTGTTCACCATTGCTTCTACTTCACATAAAACAGTAGAGAATTCTTCTTTGCTCAAATGAGCATTAGCTAAAAGTTTCTTTAATGGACACTTTACACTTCTCACTAGCCTTTCCCAAAATCCTCCCCACCATGGTGCTCTCTCAACAATAAACTCCCACTGTACCCCTTGGTGTGAAAAGTAGGATTGGAATCCTTCCTCTTTTAGCAAGGACCAAATTTCTTGGAGTTCCTTTGCAGCCTTTTTGAAGGTTTTTGCATTATCCGATATGATTTTATTTGGGAAACCCCTTCTGTTCACAAACCTTTTAAAGGCCAAAAGAAATACATCACTACTTAAGTTGCTTACCAACTCCAAATGGATTGCTCTGGTGGTAGCACAGGTGAAAAGACATATATAACCTTTGTTAGACTCCCCGCTCATACACATAGACTGGCCTGCAAAGTCTACTCCCACTACATCAAATGGGGCAGTATAGACACACCGTTCTCTTGGAAGTGGAGCCACCTTTTCATAATAAGGCTTTGCACTCCAACGCTTGCAAACCACACATTTATGCAAGACCTTTTTTACTACTTGTCTAATTTTGGGAATCCAAAACTGTTGTCTGATCTCTATTATCACTTCTCTAACTCCAGCATGTAACAGCTTATGATGAGTATCCAGGATCAAAAGGTCCACAAAGTGCCCCCCAGAAGGTAGCAAAATTGGATGTCTTTTCTCCTCTGGAAGCCCAGAAAACTGTAGTCTACCTCCTACTCTCAATAAATCCTGATCCAAAAACACATCCAAACCCTTGAGCGCAGAATGTGTTGGTA
Organism: Bathynomus jamesi; assembly: GCA_023014485.1. Lineage (NCBI taxonomy): Eukaryota > Metazoa > Arthropoda > Malacostraca > Isopoda > Cirolanidae > Bathynomus > Bathynomus jamesi. The sequence continues at coordinate 126,562 of JAJOZX010002400.1, read as the reverse complement.
GAACCTGTAATGGATGGCTGGTGAGCAATTCTCTCTCTTCACCAAATTTTTCCTTCTGCATATATACCACCCAGTATTTCCTGGCTTGCTGAATCTCATTACTGTTCAGAATTCCTTCCCTTCTTGTTTCTCCCTTAATGTTGTTGGTAAATCTATATACCCATGCTGTCACTCTTAACAATCTTTTCAGACTGCTAATGTCCTCAAGCCTCAATATGGGGTCCTGCTGCATAACTTGACAACTGTTCACAGCGCATTTTCTCACCTCACTCACCCATGCTTCTTCAGCCTGGCATTCTCCTACAATAGGCTGATTAGAAGGCCAGTTTTCACTTCCAAGTTTTAGCCACTCTGGCCCATTCCACCACAAACTTGACTGTGAAAGATCTTTCACTGAAATTCCTCGTGTTGGTAAATCAGCGGGGTTTTGGATGCCTGGACAATGCTTCCATTGCTTGGGATCTGTGTGCGCTTGAATTTCCTCCACCCTATTGGCAACAAATGGTTTCCATTTCCTTGCCTGGCTTCTTAACCAGTGCCAAACTATAGTGGAGTCTGTCCAATAATAGCTTGGAATTTCAGAGAGGGCCAAAGACTTTTGCACTATAACTGCAAGCCGACTAGCAATAACTGCACCCATCAATTCCAACCTTGGAACAGAAAGCCTTTTCAAAGGTGCTACTCTGCTCTTTGCAGCAACCAACCTGCAACTTACTTCCTCTTGCAATGCGCCTCTTATATAAATACAAGTTGCATAGGCTTCCTCACTTGCATCACAAAAGATGTGCAGCTCCAAATTGTCTGGACTATTGTTCAACTCTCCAAAGTACCATCTTGGGATTTCAATGTCTCCAAGATGTGCCAATTCTTTGAACCAATATTTCCACCTTACCACCATATGATCAGGTAACTCTTGGTCCCAACCAAGTCCAATTTCCCAGAGGCTCTGAAACCAAATTTTTGACTTTATCACAATGGAGCCAGGAATCCAAGAGGATCAAAGACCTTTGAAGCCAAACTAAGAGCTGTACGTTTTGTCCACCTTGTCTCATTCTCAGCCAGCTCTACTAAAGATTTCCCATTGAAGGTAAACAAATCATCATCTTGCTGCCAAACAATGCCTAGCACCTTTGCGTCTATTGCCCACAACTCCTTAATACCAGAATCCTCAATACTTTCTGCTGCATCAGGTACTACACAGGAATGACTCATAAACTCTTGTAATTGCGAATGATTGGTCTGCCATTTTCTAAGCTCCATGCCAGCCTCCCTCATTATAGCTCTAGCCTCCATGAATATCTGTTTAGCCATTTCTGTATTATCCACGGAACACAGCAAATCATCAACATAAAAATTTTTCCTTATGTGTTCAATAGTGTTAGGATAGACTTCAGAATATTTCTTAAAATGGTACTGCATAGTAGCTGCCAACAGAAATGGACTAGAGCTGAGGCCAAACAACACTGACTTCATTCTATATGCTTGAACCTTAGGTTCATTTTCCAACAAGTCTTTCGTATCCACCCACAGATACCTTACTGCATCTCTGTCCTCTGGTTTTAACTTTATCCGCAAAAAGGCTTGCTTCACATCTGCAGTCAATGCTACTCTACCAAACCTGAATCTCAGTAACAAGGAAAATAAATCTGCATTTAAATTTGGCCCAGCATCCAAACAGTCATTCAAGGACACACCACCTTTGTCCTTGGCTGAGCCATCAAAAACTACCCTCAGTTTGGTGGTAGTTTTGTCTCGCCGTACCACTGCATGGTGTGGCAGATAATGTGCCTCCTGGCTCACCAGCTCACCTTGCACCCTTTCAGCATAGCCCTCCCTTACATAACTTAGGATGGCCTCATTGTATTCAATTAACAACTCCTCATTTTTTCTTAGCCTGTACAATGAAGTCTCCAACCTCCGATTAGCTAGCTGAAGGTTTGAACCGGGTTTGCAAGAATCCTTCCATGGTAGCCCAACTTCATAGCCAAAGCTGGGCACTTGCGTTTTTTTTTGCGGTACTGCGGTACTGCGGTACTACCGCACTACCAAACCGGTACCGCATAACGCAGTCCCGCAAAGGATCGCTGAAAGTACAGCAGTACCGCTACCGCATTTTTTGGGGTACTGCGTTATGCGGTACCGGTTTGGTAGTGCGGTAGTACCGCAGTACCGCAGTACCGCAAAAAAAAACGCAAGTGCCCACTTTGAATCATAGCAACCATCTCTAAACCCAATCCCTTTTTCAAATTGCTCTAAAACATCATTGTTCACTGTACTTGCCTGTTTGTCCTTTAAGCCAATAGATTCAAGTTCCCAAAACGCTTTCAAATGCCTTTCCAGACCATGGCTGTTCTCCTCAATCTTAACAAAAAGAGCCTTAACTTCCATTTCATTGCAATAACTACCATGTAGCATCCAGCCTAGCTTACTTTCAATAGCTACCGGGCCTCGAGATGTGCGGACAATATTACCAGTGATGAAGTCCCAATAATAGTCAGCTCCAATCAAAAGACTAATATCTTCTGTTCTTTCAAACTTTATTATTGCCCAAATTAATTCCTTTAACTTGCAATTCTTGGACACATGCCATATCTAAACAAGTAGTGACTGGAGCACAAAGTTCCTCAATCTCTACAGCTTGGACCTTGATAGTGGGACTTTGCGGTAACAACCCTTTAACCAGAACTTCTACCTTCTTAAATTTGGTTCGGTTTTGAACGGAACTCCCAAACCCAGAAATTCTTAAATTTTCCCTCTTAAGTTCTTTAAACTTCAATTTTCTGGAAATTCTGGTCTTAATAAAACTACACTGGCTACCACTATCAAACAACACTCTTACAGTAGCTTCTCCCTCATTCCCAATTAATAAGGCTGCAGTTGTTTGCAATAATCCCCCTTTACTTTACTCCCTTGCATAGCAGTGGCATGTGCCACTGATGTCTCTACTTCTGGGGTAGGCCTACTAAGAGTGTTTTCACACAATAATGGCTGATGCCTACCATGACATTTTTTGCACAAAATTTTAAACTTACAAAACCTTGCTCTATGACCTTTCAAAAACATTTAAAACATGCTGTGGACTTAGTTACCCTGTCCTTTCTCTCCTCAAGGGGTAAAGCCTCAGCCACCTCACATTTATATGACTTGTGGTTGCCTTCGCAAAATATACATTCCTTGATTCCCTTTAATTTATTCTCAGAGGATGCATGTAGAGCTGACACTGTACCTGGGCTATTCCTTTTTGTGGAAACTTTGGTGCTGTGCCTGCCTTTGTCCCCTTGTTTACCATCCCACTGTGCAAACTCAACTCCCTCTCGTCTTGCTAATTCTGTGCCTAAAAGACTTAACATCTGCTGAAGGGGGATGTACACATGTTCTGCAGAGTGTCCCCTACTTAATTCAAGCAAAATTGAGCTAGGCAATTTAGACTCCAGTGTAGGAACCAACATTATACCATACCTTTCCATTCCTACACCCAAGTTGTCCAGGGACCTAGTTCTAATTTCAAATTCATCATATAACTGCCGTAACTCCTTGACACTATTAGGATTATTAACAGGAGGTATAGCTAAAAGTGCACGGAGGTGGCTTTTAATTAAGATCTCTGGCTTACCAAACCGTTTCTTTAATATATCCCAAGCCACATTATAATTAGCCTCTGTTAATGCTAATCCTGCTATAGTCTTTGCTGCCTCCCCTTCCAAGAGGGACCGCAAATAATTAAACTTCTCCTCGGCACTTAACACTTGACTAGAATGAACTGCTGATTGAAAACTGTCTGCCCATCCTTGCCATTCCTGAATACTCCAAGAAAATGTTTTGAGTAGAAGCCTCGGTAATTGAACTACAGATCTGTTAACCTTAACTTCACAAACATCATTTGTTGAGTGTTGTGTTTCAACTTTCATTATTAGACCTGGTCTCTAACTGTACTGAGCTGCTAAACTCTTTTGCTCGGAGGCCTACTTTAATTATATCATCAATAATCTCTTCAAAGTAAATTATGTTATTTTCTATTTCATCCTCTTCTATAAGAGCCTCAATTTTAACATTTACCTCACTTAGAGCAACCTTTTTAGTTTCTAATATGGAAAGCTGCGCAGTCACTAAGCGTATGCGAAAAATGCTCTGTATGAATTGGTCCACAATTAACCCACCCCTTATATCTCCAGTCTAACTATAGAGTAGATCAAGTCTAGCCTAGAGGGGTCAGCCTAGAGATTCCGGAAATGGTCCAGAGCGGGCAGATAAATTGAGGTCCACAGTAGGATTCCTCACCAAATTAGGTTAGGGCAATCTACCTTCACCTTTGTTAATCTATGAGTTGATGCTGGGTCTTAGGCAATTAGAAGAGAAAATATACATCCATAGGATGAAACTGTCTATGGTCTTTACCATAAGAAAAGAAAAAGTGAAAGTTAGAAGATAAAATTAAAATTCCCCAGCATCTATTTTTTGTTGTAAAACTAGTCGCGCCTTTAATGCTGTTTGTCGCTGAGGTCTTGTGTCTGTCAATGTTGTAGTAGGATGCGTTACCACTCCTACTTTCAAAGGAATAGTTACTGGAAGTTCAGTGTCTCCAGTTGTTACTGTCAGTGGAGAAGGTTCTCCAAAGTCCATTGTTTTGGGTCCAGACTCTAAAGGGTACAAAAGAGAAATGTCTCTTGTTGTGTCACCCGTTGAAGTCCTTAATTTGACCACTCTTGTTACCCCGTCTGCCCCTGGTCTGAGTTCTGAAACTCTAGCCAGAGGCCAGTATTGTCTTGGAGTACTGTCATGTATGAGAACAAGGTCCCCTACCTTAATTGTGTCAGACCAATCCTTCTTAGTCATTTGTTTATGTCTCTCCCTTAGACCCATCAAGTACTCAGTTTTCCACTGTTTAATGAAATGAGCTTTAACTCTAGTTAAATGTTGTAACTTAGTCTGTAGCTCATCATGTCGTTGAGTCCAGTTTGAGTCTTCTGAAGAGTCTATATTGTAGTCCGGCAGGAGACTAACTTGTTCTCCCCGAATCAAATGATTTGGAGTAAATGGTTCCGGGTCATTAATGTTGTCACTCACATAAGTGAGTGGTCTATTGTTAATGATGTTCTCAATCTCAGCCAGGAGAGTGAGCAACCCAAATAAGTGTATCTGTTTTTTGCCAATTGCTTTCTTCAAGCAATTCTTTACTGTTTGTATATTCCTCTCCCAGATAGAACCATACCAAGGAGAGGCAACCGGAATATACTTCCACTTTATGTTTGAATTTTGTATATATAATTGTGTGATTTCATCGCTTAACAAGTCGTGGATGACTTGTTCACCAGCCTTTCAATATGTAGCATTGTCAGTCCAAACTGTCTTGGGTACTGAATGTCGTGCACAGAATCTCTTAAAGACAGCAACAAAAGATTCTGCTGTAAGGTCCTCCACAACATCCAAATAAACAGCTCGTGAGGCAGCACATGTAAACAGTACAATGTACATTTTTTGTTCAGTGTCAACCATCCCTACAGTCAATGCTCCTGTATAGTCAATGCCTACAGTCTCAAAGGGTCTGTTGAGAGTAACTCTCTCCTCTGGCAAAGCAGGAGGATTTGGTTTCCTATAGGGCCTAGCATGAATAGGCCTACATGTGACACACTCACTCAGGACTGTTTTAACAGTGATCCTTCCCTTGGGTATCCAATAAGTTTTTCTTAATGTAGTTAGTGTCTGTGGTACCCCCATATGATGTATATCATTGTGTGTTTGTCCTGATGATTAATGTGGTCAAATAGCTAAATCTAGGTTAAAAGGATTGGATGTTTGCTTTTGTATGACAGTTTGATTTGTCTAATCTCCCTTTACACCTTAGAAGCCTTCCTCATCTTGAACAAGTTTAGATCCACAACTACTGATGGTACAGGTTCTTTTGTTTGTTTCCCATTAGTTAAGAATTCTAACTCTTTATTGTACTCTTTTTGTTGTGCATGGCCTATCCAGTATTTGGTTGCAACTTCTGTATAATTATGATTGTTTTTTATTTAGCTGTTTGTTAATTGTGGTTAAACAGTTGTGAGCAAACCTCAAACAGTAGGCTGTAACCCTGAGAAGTTTACTGAAACCAGAATACTGTTCATAATTAGTGATTGGGTTCAACCTTTTCATTTGAAAAGATTAAATTTAATGTCAAGTTAACTTGTTCCACAGGCCATTGGTCTGTATTACAGAGCCACTTAGGTCCCATAAACCAGTTTTGTTTGACTTCAACAACTTGTAGGATAAACCTCTGGTCAGAAAGTCTGCTGGATTTTGTTTAGTTGGAACATAGTGAAAGTTTACTTGTAGGCTTTCATTAGCTTCAGCTATTTCTTTTAGCCTATTTCTTACAAAGATATTCTTACTATTAATGCTATCATTCCGTATCCAGCAAGACAATCTGACTGTCAGCCAGATGTGGATATGAGTTAGTACACCATGGTAAGCATCCTTAAGCAATGAAATGGTTTTAATGGCTAAAGCAGCCAATAGTTCCAATTGATGTATGGTTCGGGTAGGTTTGAGAGGTGCAACTTTCCCTTTTGCATAAATTAGATGACTTTCTGTAGGGCTTACAAGATACGCACAGCACCCATAAGCTTGTGTGCTTGCATCAGCAAACACATGAAGTCTCTGGGGCTTATCCCTAAACCCACTGCACCTTTGAATTTTAATGTTCTGCACTTTTGTTAAATCAGCAGCTAACTTCTTCCAAGATTTTTGATTTTCATTTGTTATTGGATCATCCCACCCAACATTTGTCCTCCAAATTTCTTGGAGGAGAATCTTTGATTTTATTGTTGAAGGCAGGAATAGACCCATGGGATCAAAAATTTTGAAGCCTCTGATAATATTTGTCTTTTAGTATTTGCTTCCTCATCAAGTTTAAAACCTTTAGTACAGATTGAATCATGACTGTTAGAAGTTGCATCCAAATACCAGTTCATACCTAAAGTTTTAACTCTGTCTGATGGCTCAGTAAGACCATTATTATCCTTTAAAATCTTTTTGTTTAAATCCTCATCATTTGAAATCCACTCTCTAAGTTCAAAGTTACCTTGTTGCATAATGTTTTGAGAGTGTTCATAGACTTCAGATAATTCAGATTTTGTTGTTGTTGAGCCTATTAGATTGTCTACGTAAAAATGTTCCTTAAGGAAGTTCAATGTTAAAGAGTTATTAAACTGGTTCAAATGATGTCCAATTGTCAATGCTAATAGGCTAGGTGAGCAATTGGCTCCAAACAACACAACATTAAATCTATAGGTTATGAACCCTTTATTCAAATCAAATGGATCCTTGAACCATAAGAACCTAAGTTGGTTCTTATCATATTCATTTTTAAGATTTATTCTCAAAAATGCCTTTGAAATGTCACTTTGTACGGCATATTTGTCTAACCTGAACCTCAGTAAGATCTTCACAAGGTCAGAAATGAGATTAGGAACCTCAATCAAGCAATCATTCAAACTGTGTTTTCACTGTCTTTGAGGCTACAGTTATATACTACTCTGAGTTTTGTTGTTGGGGCATCTTGTCGATAGACCCCCCTGTGGGTTAAATAATGACAACCATCTTTTTTAAAAGGTTATTTGTTACTTCTTCAATGAAGCCTTTCTGTAGCTGTTCTTTGAAGACATCATTATATGATGGAATATTATTATCTTGTTTGAGTTTTTTCATTACTTTATATAAATGTCCTTTAGCTACTTTGAGATTGTCTCTTAAAGTTGGACAATTTATTTTCCAAGGTAACTCAACAAAATAACTATTGTCTTTGCACTGAATGGTGTCTTCAAATCTTTCTACCATTAACTGATCTTCTGAAGTTTGATTTGTGTCATGTATACCCACAGATTCTAGCAACCATAAAGTTTGAATTGCCTCATCCAAAGTTTCATTTGATAATGATGAATTAATGTTCTCAGTTGAGATAATATTATTCAAAGTGTTGCTATTCTTACAGGTGTTATGTAGGACTGTGTTGAGGCACATAGTATTTGTTGGTCATGAACTATTTTGGTTTAGGTCTAGGTTGTATTTTGATAGGTCACCCAAAGGGGCTATCCCTGATGGAGTCTGAATAGCTATACCATTACCTATCTCTACTATGCCCTTATGAATAAGATTAATATAATCTGCCCCTATTAGCATTTCAATGTTAGCTACTGTGTTGTTAGTGATATGTCTATCAGCTATTTTGTAGTGTTTTCCCAAATGATTTATGGTTTGTTCTAGTTTGGGTATAACCAGTTTGTTTTGTCCTACTTTAGAAATAATAACTGCTTCAATTTTCTCTAATTTATTTTCTAAATGTAGTTCCAGGTCAATTGTCTTATAGCTATTTTTGTCCGAGTTATCCTTAACAAAGGATGCAATATTGAGGTTTTGTTCATTCGGGCTTGGTGTCAAACCCAATTTATTAACTACATTTTGTGAAACAATGTTTGTTGAGAACAACAGTCTATAAGACATCTCACTGGAGTGATGCTACCCTCACTATTCACTAAGTCCAAAGTAATAGTTGGTAAAGAATCTCAGTGTTTCTTGTTACGTTGTTTGAACAAACAGAATGTCCCATGAAAGTGGCATTTTCTTGATTACCTTTGTTTGGGGGAGGTATCTTTTGAGTTTGAGTACTATTGTTTGGACACTTTGGTGAATCACACATTGATGAGACATGTCGTAAACTTTTACAAAACTTACACTTGAATCTTAACCTAGATTTACAGTCTTTCTTATAATGTCCCTGGCCAGTACACTTTTTACATAGGTTCAACTGTTCACATCTTTTAGCTCTTTGGTTAAAGTCTGAATATTTGTCACACCCAGTACTACTGTGTTCATTACTTGCACAAAATTTGCAATGTGGTGTGTAAGTTGAGGCAGCAGTTACATTAAAGTTCTGTAATGTAGGTGTTCGTGTATTATAGTTGGTCACATTTGATTCTACAGTATCAAGTTTTGTCTGTTTGGCTGTAGCTAGTTGGTCTCTGGGAACAGTCTTTGGTTTATCCATAGTCTGGGTCTTATGTGTTGGAAAATCTCTCAATTTGTAATTAGTTAGGATATTGGGGAAGTGTTTTCTTATATCTTCCAGATTAGGATAATTTTCTCCCGTCTTTAGAATTAAAATATCTTTAACCCTCAAAAGAAGGCACCTAAGTACTATGCCTTGTATAATCCAAGATGAAGCTTTAATATCTATCTCATTGCTAACCAGTTGTCCTATAATAGCTTCTAATTTTGTATAAAAATTTTCCATATCATATCACTATGGTTATCTTTTATGGGTGCAAATTCAAAAATTTGTTGAGATAATTCATATACAATCTCATCTTTATTAATGTAATTACGTTTTAAGAGATCAATAGCTACTTCATATGAATTCCCTACGGCTGGTAAATAGGCTATCAGGTTATAGGCTGGGCCTTTAAGGGAACTAGTTAAGTAACTAAACTTTTCAACAGTTGAAATATAAGGTTTATTACCTATTAAATTCTCAAATTTGTCAATGAAAGATGGGAATTGTACCGTGTCCCCTTCAAATGTTGGTACTAGCAAAATGGGTAACTGAGCCCTCAATTCTTGTGACTCAGGATTTAGCATGCCACTTAAATTTTGTTGAAGGTTAGCTCTACTTTGATTAAAATCAGAATTAGGTTTTTTTGGTGTTAAGTCAGTCAAACGAGACCGTAGTCTCCTTATTTGCTGTTCAATTGAGATTACCTGATCATCATCATCAGCGTAAAGGTCTATCAATTGTTCTTCAGCCATTTCGGATTCAACTAACTCTGAAATACTCTCATTAATGGCTATTATTTCCTTCTTTTTAGTTTCCAATTTAAGAATTACACTCTCTAAATTTTCCTTACCTGGTTGTGTAATATTGTTAAAAGTGTTCACAGCCTTTGTAACAGCTCCCAACTTTGCCCCCCTTTTCTTTTTTAACTTTTTCAATTCCGCACTGTCCATGTCTAAGTCAAAATTGTTTAACTGGGGATCGTAATGAAATAGAGGACAAGAAGAAATTACCAGAGAAGAGAGAGCACAGACAAAACAGTCAAGTTTAAATTTGGTTTAATCCCCACCAAGTACTTATGTGTCACTCAGGTCTAAGCTTATAAGAGAATGAGACTCCTTAAATGTAAATGTTTCCTAGTTAGGCCCTAGGTTGTAGACCTAATTAGGCTTGATTAGGTTAGGCTTAGGCTTAGGCTTAGGCTAGACCATTTAGCCTAATTCTGCAATTTTTGTTAAGTAAGATTAAGGTTTGTAAATTCCCCACACACGGACCACCAATGCGAAAAATGCTCTGTATGAATTGGTCCACAATTAACCCACCCCTTATATCTCCAGTCTAACTATAGAGTAGATCAAGTCTAGCCTAGAGGGGTCAGCCTAGAGATTCCGGAAATGGTCCAGAGCGGGCAGATAAATTGAGGTCCACAGTAGGATTCCTCACCAAATTAGGTTAGGGCAATCTACCTTCACCTTTGTTAAGCTATGAGTTGATGCTGGGTCTTAGGCCACAATGTAGGCCTAACTTGTCTGACCCAGCTTAATTTAATGTGATTAAATTGCTGGGTTAAAAACTCAATTAGTCATTTACTGTTAGTTATTGGAGTCTCTGTTCTCCGGTTGTGTAATTGTCGAGAGCGTACTTGCTGGTGGGGATCTTATTCGGGCTCCGTTCTCGTCCCTTCCCCTATTTCGTCCTCTCGCCCCGTTGTTCGTTTTCGTACCCCTTTGTTCTCCTCTTCGCGGGGCTTTTTCCACCAGCGTTGTCTTGGTTTTTTCCTCGGTTGGTTGAGCGGTAATGTATCTATTACCGAGCACGCTCTTGTCACACAGTATATAAATACTAGTGTGGAGAATAACTCTGGTGAGCAACCAATTGGTTTCATCCACCCAGTTATTGACATAAAAGGAATTTAATAATTGTTAGATTAACTACCTACCTACTCAGTGAACCATTTTCGTTACCACCCAACTACCCACTCATCAGTTTTCCATACGTAAATCCTCTTGCTCTATGGCAGAATCTATAGTGGCAATGACCTTTGTAATTAGACCTTTGTAGGCGCTTCTCCTTTTTATAAATTTGTTCAATTCAGATGCACTCATCTTCAATGCAAACAACAATTGGGCTCAATACCAAATGAGCTGAATTGGCAGAAATACTTAACCAAACTGATCAAACGCAAATTTTACTTTCAAATAAACTGAATTGCTGGGTGGGGTACTAACCAAACACCAGTATGGAATACCAAATTTTCCACCCCAGGACCTTAATTCAATAATAACCCAAATTAACCAAACCGGTAAAATGTAGGCCAAAAACAACGACAGACGACTGGCCAAGTTTCGCAATTGGGCAACCAAACTTTCTACCCTGGGACCTTAATTCAATAATAACCCAAAATTAACCAAACCGGTAAAATGTAGGCCAAAAACGACGACAGACGACTGGCCAAGTTTCGCAATTGGGCGACCAAACTTTCTACCCTGGGACCTTAATTCAATAATAACCGAAAATTAACCAAACCGGTAAAATGTAGGCCAAAACAACGACAGACGACTGGCCAAGTTTCGCAATTGGGCGACCAACTTTCTACCCTGGGACCTTAATTCAATAATACTCAACCCGTCTAGGCCTAACTTGGGCTACAATTTGCACAATCAGAACTTTGCCGAAAAATAGTCACTGACTCAGTTTTGGGGGAGAATCCGGTTCTGAAGGACCATGTTAATTTATTTATTTGTTGGGTTCAAAATCCCAGCTGAGCCGTGAACGGCCAAATTCTAAAGGGCCAGTGCTACCTACAGCCCAAGTTAAGCTAAAATTAAAACTTACGGATTTGAGATCCTATTAGGTCCTACCTCAGGGTTGCTGACTCGATGCGGGCCTACCTTAGACTTTTGTTACATGAATTTAATATAAACAAAAGGGGTACTATTTATGGTCTTCTTTCTCAACCTTGCAACAACAACGCAACCTGGACTATTGCACGATGCAACAATCTTGTATCTAAACAACCAAACTGAAAGAACGCGCAGCGCCCCAAAATGATGCCAACAGTGTGACCAAACAATGATGCCACAAGAGCTAAAAAATGCTAGCTCTAAATTAAGTTAATTTTTCACTAACCTTACAATTATGAGATGGATATATATACACCTTAACTTAATATATACAAGCAATGCTGCATCAATCAGCTTAGTCATCATATCGCCTTGGGACAACAATGGTTCTTCCTCTTCTAGATTTTCTAACATTGAGAGAGAGGACAGGGTAGCTAAGTCCACAGCATGTTTTAAATGTTTTTTGAAAGGTCACACAGCAAGGTTTTGTAAGTTTAAAATTTTGTGCAAAAATTGCCATGGCCGGCATCAGCTATTATTGTGTGAAAACACTCCTAGTAGGCCTACCCTTGAAGTAGAGACATCAGTGGCACATGCCACTGCTATGAAAGGGAGTAAAATAAAGGGGGATTATTGCAAACAGCTGCAGCATTATTAATTGGGAATGATGGAGAAGCTGCTGTAAGAGTGTTGTTTGATAGTGGTAGCCAGTGTAACTATATGAAGACCAGAATTTCCCGAAAATTGAAGTTTAAAGAACTTAAGAGTGAAAATTTAAGAATTTCTGGGTTTGAGGGTTCCGTTCAAAACCGAACCAAATTTAAGAAGGTAGAAGTTCTGGTTAAGGGATTGTTACCACAACGTCCCACTATCAAGGTCCAAGCTGTAGAGATTAAGTTACTTTGTGCTCCAGTCACTACTTGTTTAGATATGGCATGTGTCCAAGAATTGCAAGTTAAAGGAATTAATTTGGGCAATAACAAGTTTGAAGGAACAGAAGATATTAGTCTTTTGATTGGAGCTGACTATTATTGGGACTTCATCACTGGTAATATTGTCCGCACATCTCGAAGTCCGGTAGCTATTGAAAGTAAGCTAGGCTGGATGCTACATTGGAGCCTTTGCAATGAAATGGAGGTTAAAGCTCTTTTTGTTAAGATTGAGAAGAACAGCCATGGTTTGGAAAGGCATTTGGAAGCGTTTTGGGAACTTGAATCCACTGGCATAAAGGAGAAACAGGAGAAGCAGGCGAGTACAGTGAACAGTGATGTTTCAGAGCAATTTCAAAAAGGGATTGGGTTTAGAGACGGTTGCTATGAAGTTGGCCTCTCTTGGAAGGATTCTTGCAAGCTCAGTTGAAAGCTTCAGCTAGCTAAGAGGACGTTGGAGACTTCATTGTTCAGGCTAAGAAAAAATGAGGCGTTGTTAATTGAATACAATGAGGCCATCCTAAGCTATGTAAGTGAGGGCAATGCTGAAAGGGTGCAAGGTGAGCTGGTGAGCCAGGAGGCACATCATCTGCCACACCATGCAGTGGTACGGCGAGACAAAACTACCACCAAACTGAGGGTAATTTTTGATGGCTCAGCCGAGGACAAAGGTGGTGTGTCCTTGAATGACTGTTTGGATGCTGGGCCAAATTTAAATGCAGATTTATTTTCCTTGTTACTAATAGTCAAGTTTGGTAGAGTAGCATTGACTGCATATGTGAAGCAAGCCTTTTTGCGGATAAAGTTAAAACAAGAGGACAGAGATACAGTAAGGTATCTGTGGGTGGATACGAAAGACTTGTTGGAAAATTAACTTAAGGTTCAAGGATATAGAATGAAGTCAGTGTTGTTTGGCCTTAGCTCTAGTCCATTTTTGTTGGCAGCTACTATGCAGTACCATTTTAAGAAATATTCTGAAGTCTATCCTAACACTATTGAACACATAAGGAAAAATTTTTATGTTGATGATTTGCTGTGTTCCGTGGATAATACAGAAATGGCTAAGCAGATATTCGTGGAGGCTAGAGCTATAATGAGGGAGGCTGGTATGGAGCTTAGAAAATGGCAGACCAATCATTCTCAGTTACAACATTTTATGAGTCAGTCCTGTGTAGTACCTGATGCAGCAGAAAGTATTGAGGATTCTGGTATTAAGAAGTTGTGGGCAATAGACACAAAGGTGCTAGGCATTGTTTGGCAGCAAGGAGAGGATTTGTTTACCTTCAATGGGAAATCTTTAGTAGAGCTGGCTGAGAATGAGACAAGGTGGACAAAACGTACAGCTCTTAGTTTGGCTTCAAAGGTCTTTGATCCTCTTGGATTCCTGGCTTCATTTGTGATAAAGTAAAAAATTTGGTTTCAGAGCCTCTGGGAAATTGGACTTGGTTGGGACCAAGAGTTATCTGATCATATGGTGGTAAGGTGGAATTATTGGTTCAAAGAATTGGCACATCTTGGAGACATTGAAATCCCAAGATGGTACTTTGGAGAGTTGAACAATAGTCCAGACAATTTGGAGCTGCACATCTTTTGTGATGCTAGTGAGGAAGCCTATGCAATTTGTAAGTTGCAGGTTGGTTGCTGCAAAGAGCAGAGTAGCACCTTTGAAAAGGCTTTCTATTCCAAGGTTGGAATTGATGGGTGCAGTTATTGCTAGTCGGCTTGCAGTTACAGTGCAAAAGTCTTTGGTCCTTTATGAAATTCCAAGCTATTATTGGACAGACTCCATTATAGTTTGGCACTGGTTAAGAAGCCAGGCAAGGAAATGGAAACCATTTGTTGCCAATAGGGTGGAGGAAATTCAAGCACACATAGATCCCAAGCAATGGAAGCATTGTCCAGGCACCCAAAACCCAGCTGATTTACCAACACGAGGAATTTCAGTGAAAGATTTTGCACAGTCAAGTTTGTGGTGGAATGGGCCAGAGTGGCTAAAACTTGGAAGTGAAAACTGACCCTTCTAATCAGCTATTGTAGGAGAATGCCTGGCTGAAGAAGAATGGGTAAGTGAGATGAGAAAATGCACTGTGAACAGTTGTCAAGTTATGCAGCAGGACCCCATATTGAGGTTTGGGGACATTAGCAGTCTGAAAAGGTTGTTAAGAGTGACAGCATGGGTATATAGATTTACAAACAGCATTAAGGGAGAAACAAGAAGGGAAGGAATTCTGAACAGTAAGGAGATTCAGCAAGCCAGGCAATACTGGGTGGTATATGTGCAGAAGGAAAAATTTGGTGAAGAGAGGGAATTGCTCACCAGCTGTCCATTACAGGTTCTACCAACACATTCTGCTCTCAAGGGTTTGGATGTGTTTTTGGATCAGGATTTATTAAGAGTAGGAGGTAGACTACAGTTTTCTGAGCTTCCAGAGGAGAAAAGACATCCAATTTTGCTACCTTCTGGGGGACACTTTGTGGAACTTTTGATCCTGGATACGCATCATAAGTTGTTACATGCTGGAGTTAGAGAAGTGATAATAGAGATCAGACAACAGTTTTGGATTCCCAAAATTAGACAAGTAGTAAAAAAGGTCTTGCATAAATGTGTGGTTTGCAAGCGTTGGAGTGCAAAGCCTTATTATGAAAAGGTGGCTCCACTTCCAAGAGAACGGTGTGTCTATCAGAGGCGTACCAATACTTTTTGTCGCTTGGGGCGAAAATGCCCCCCCCCCCCCCCCCCCAACAATTTTCAATTTTAAAAACAATTCCTTTACAAAAATACACTTCTAAACAAAACTTTTTTTGGAAGAAAAACTTAAATAAAGCAACTTCAATTTTAACAATACCACATAATGTACCGTATCAGTTTAACGTCTGTTGTAGGTAAGCTACTGGAATCATAATTAGGGATCGTATAGTCGAACACTTAGAAGTGCATAATCTGGTCCGAAATACGCAGCACGGTTTTAGGCGAAACAAATCTTGCTTAACTAATCTTTTAGAATTTTTCCAAAGCGTGGTTAACGTTTACGATAGACATCGGGCGGTTGATGTAGTGTATTTAGATTTTCAAAAAGCGTTTGACACCGTGCCGCACAAAAGACTGATTGAAAAAACTAAGGCTCATGGAATCAGGGGTGTAGTAATAAATTGGCTAGAAGAATGGTTGCGAGGTAGGAAACAGAGGGTGGTCGTTGATGGAGCGGAGTCGTGTTGGGCTAATGTAGCGAGTGGCGTTCCTCAGGGTTCTGTATTGGGCCCCTTGCTTTTTCTTATATATATTAACGATTTAGATGTCGGCCTAGTCAGTACAGTTTCAAAGTTTGCGGATGACACGAAGCTGGGTGGTAGGGCGATTAATGACGAAGATAGAGGTAAAATTCAGGAAGATCTGAATAAAATCGTTGATTGGTCAGTCACATGGCAAATGAGATTTAACGTGGATAAGTGCAAAATTATGCATATAGGTTCGCGTAACGGTAATTTTGCGTATAGTATGTCAGGGAAAGATTTAACAAGCGTAGAGCAGGAAAAAGATTTAGGAGTTATAGTCACTGGTGATTTAAAAGTAGCGAAACAAAGTACAGCGGCGGTCAATAAGGCGAACAAAGTGTTAGGTTTTATAGCTCGAAATTTTGAGTACAAATCGCGCGATATTATAGTTCCTCTTTATAAATCATTAGTTAGACCTCATTTGGAGTACGCGGTCCAATTTTGGAATCCGCATATGCGCAAAGATATAGACAAAATCGAAAGAGTTCAAAGACGAGCAACTAAGATGATTCCGTCTCTTAGGTCAAAGTCGTACGAGGATAGGCTTAAAGAGTTAAAATTGACTACACTCGAGACTAGGAGGTTAAGGGGTGATCTAATCCAGGTTTTCAAAATTATGAATGGGTTTGATAACGTAGATAGAGATAGCTTTTTCGAAATATCTCAATATAATAGGACTAGAAATAACGGGTGTAAGTTGACAAGTAGAAGGTTCGAGACAGCAGTTGCGAAAAACTTTTTTACGCATAGAATAGTAAATAGCTGGAATAGTTTGCCGGTAGAAGTAATTAGTAGCACGTCTATAAACATGTTTAAGAATCGATTGGACGCGCATGTTGATAGAAAGGGTATAGTTTAAGGTAGTAAAATTAAGGCTTTGTGGGGATAGATCCCACAGCTCAACACGAGTGTTGTGGGATGTGGGGAGGCGGCGTCTTGGGTTGGGGGATGCTCTCTGTCCTTACACACCCCATTTAAAGAGATTCCTCTGCCGAGCGGTGCCCCCCATAGTGCTGTGTAGTGCTGTGAGGTGTTGAAAAACTCATGATCTTCACTTGCCCCGCAAGCACCTTTAAGTGGGGGACCCATAATGGGTGCGCACACATTTCTGCATTGCTGTGCAGTCTTTACAGCCACACCTACACTTTTCCTCGTGAGTGTATATATTGTGGTGTATATGGTTGTGAATTTGACTTGGTCCGCAATCGATGTGAACCGTGACTTAATGGATACCATAATGAAATTGACTGGATTCTTTGGATCTGATATGTTTGCATGTCCGTTATATAATAGATATAGAGTGTAACATATTTGTAGATAGTAGTCTATTATGACTTGGTCCTCTGGATCGAGAGATTCTATCTTTAGTTTTAAATCGATAATTAATTATTTTTAAATTGATAATGTATATGGTTGTAAATTTTGACTTGGTCCGCAATCGATATGGACCGTGACTTGATGGATACCGTAATGAAATTGACCGGATTCTTTGGATCTGATATATTTGCATGTCCGTTATAAATAGATATAGAATGTAACATATTTGTGGATAGTAGTCTATTATGACTTGCTCCTCTGGACCGAGAGATTCTATCTTTAGTTTTAAACCGATAATTAATTATTTTTAAATTGATAATTATTTAGTTTCGTAAAAATTGGTCGTTGCCAATTTACCCGCAGTTTTTAAATAAGTTTCTTATGTTCTTGTGGTTCGGAACCCACGTAAAATTGTAGGTCCCCTCCACCACCACGGAGGACATACAGTTAGGTAGACCAGCCATGAGTGGATCCTAGGGTCTTTGTTGGTCTGAAACATTATAACATTATAACATTATTATAATTTTAACAATAACTATATAATGTATAATGCCTAGTTACATTTTCGGACTTTCATAACAGAAAATTCATGAATGATTTTTTCTATGTCCATTGTCTCTGCAACTTCGCGTTCAATTGAAATAATCGCCAAATTGCTCAGTCTAGATTGACTTATAGTTGACCTGAGGTAAGTTTTTATAAGTTTCAGTTTCGAGAAACTTCGTTCGCAACTTGCCACGGACATGCATGTAGTTAGACAGATCCGGAGGGCAATTGTTATATGAGGCAAAGATTCCACTAGATCCCATTTAACGATCCACTGAAGTAGTTTTAACATATCCCAGTTCTTTGGATCATCGTCGACGCTTATGCTTTCGAAACTGAGCAAATGTCTGCGCAAACGCTTTATTTTTTCCAGTAGACTTCCTGGATTAATGTCATTGTAGATGGAAGAAAAATTATTGACCTTGGTATTAATTTCTTCATCTTTGGACTGATTCAAAAGGTACGAAGGAGACAGAAATTCAAAGCGATCATTCATGTTTTTAAGACAAACTGTGCGTTTTTCAATTTCTGCTAATAAACGATCCATGATTTCAAAAAATTCTCTGCGTACATCCTCTTGCACGGTCAATCCAGCATCACGAGCTTGCTCTCCAGGCATTCTTCTCCGTCTCCTGACTCTGCGGTCTATACTGATATTCATTTCATTACAGAACTCTTCGGCGGCATCTGCAGCGTTTGATACTACTGCCTCTCGTTCATTAGTTAAAAACACGGATAAAGAGTTCATTTTTAATGCACACTGGTCCAAAGCAAGTCCCTTTCTTTGAAAATATAGCTGAGCATCATTGATTTCTTTCAGCACTGGATCCCAGAAAAATAAGTACACAATGAATATGTATGACATGATGGAGGTCAACAGAGCTTCAGCATCGCCCTTTGTGTCCAGATTTTCGGAGACCCCTTCACTCAGTTCTTCCAAGGCACTAACAACGTGAGTCAAGTTCTTCTTAAGACTAGAAACAGCATCATACTTAGCACTCCATCGCGTATCAGAGACTCGCTTGACAGTGATTTTGGAATGAGTAGAAGAAGAAAAGTAGACGAAAATTCGTTCAATTGTTCCAAAGAAAGTTACAGCATTAGGACTCAGTCCCGCGGCATGAACTCCAGCCAAGTTCAGCGAGTGGTTATTGCAAACCCAAAATTTTGCACACTGCGCCCGCCTGACAGTAATTTGCTGCCCCTCGGGAAGTGCCGCTCGGGGCGGTCGCCCCTCTCGCCCCTCCCTTGATACGCCACTGGTGTCTATACTGCCCCATTTGATGTAGTGAGAGTAGACTTCGCAGGTCCAGTCTATGTGTATGAGCAAGAGGAGTCTAACAAAGGTTATATATGTCTTTTCACATGTGCTACCACCAAAGCAATCCATTTGGAGTTGGTAAGCAACTTAAGTAGTGATGTATTTCTTTTGGCCTTTAAAAGGTTTGTGAACAGAAGGGGTTTCCCAAATAAAATCATATCAGATAATGCAAAAACCTTCAAAAGGGCTGCAAAGGAACTCCAAGAAGTTTGGTCCTTGCTAAAAGAGGAGGGATTCCAATCCTACTTCTCACACCATGGGGTACAGTGGGAGTTTATTGTTGAGAGAACACCATGGTGGGGAGGATTTTGGGAAAGGCTAGTGAGAAGTGTAAAGTGTCCATTAACCCTTTACGGACGAGTCCGCAGCATATGCGGTCACTCTTGTTACCAGAACGTATAGGTTTTATTGTTACTGAAAACTAAATATTTTAGTAACTAGTCACTGAAATGATACACATTTTGGGTTCCTTTCCCGACAACTAAATGACATCTATATATAAACACGTAGAAACATTTATAGAAACGAGGCATTGTAGTACAATTTATATTATTATTTCTGGTGGACCTTAAGGTACCATCCGTCGTTAAAGGGTTAAAGAAACTTTTAGCTAATGCTCATTTTAGCAAAGAAGAATTCTGCACTGTTTTGTGTGAAGTAGAAGCAATGGTGAACAGTAAGCCTATCACCTTTGTTTATAACAGTATGCAGGATGCAGAGCCATTGACACCAAGTCATTTTCTTTGTGGTAAATGATTAACATCAAGCCCCAGTTTGCCAGAAGACTTACAGCATATCCAGAGCACTCAAGAAGAGTTAACCAGAAGGTTCAAGTACCTTGAAGAGCTACAAGATCAGTTATGGAAGAGGTGGCAGATAGAATACTTGCCAGAACTCAATTATTACGCATTAGGCAATGTAAAGGGCTCCATTGCAAATTGTATCAAGGTGGGAGAAGTGGTAATGATTGGGGATGAAAGACCAAGGTAATGCTGGAAGCTTGGCATAATTGAAGAGTTGTTTGTTGGCAAAGACAATTTAGTTAGGTCTGCACTGGTAAAAACGTCAGGAGGAAAATTAAAGAGACCTATACAAAAACTCTATGCTTTAGAAATCAGCAAAAACACGGATAGTCAAGATGAAACATTTGAGTTACAGCTTCATGGAGAAGGCTTGTGTGAAAAAACTATATAGGGCTATGGGTTGATTGCCTGATACCCTCATCCGTTGGAAATTTCCAGCAGATTTGAGTGGAGAGTTACCGACAAAAGCCCTATGTTTTTTCGTTAGAGTTATGTATATGTAGGTCTTTAAAGGACCTCTTTATATTTAATTGTTTACGGTAATTTTAGCGTCGTGATTTTAGATGCCTATATGTAAACGAAAAGAAATTGTCCCACCTTATTTTTTACTGGGTCTTAGTTTGCTTCGATGTAGGGCGTCACGATGTTTTTCGGTGTAGGGCCGCCACGATGGAGCTACGCGATGAGTTAACTTGATGTAATTAATATAGGCAGTCACAATATAAACACTTGAAGGTATAGGCCTATCCTTTTTTTTGTTATTAAGTTTATTATAAGGAATTCACTCAGAACTTTAGGTAAGACAAAAGTACATCTTCCCTGTTTAAAGCGTTCGCTGTACAATAAACAGCTCCGAGAGCTATTCGCGTTGTATTTTCATTATTTACTGATCTGGCAAAGTTTTGTTTGGTCTACTTCTCTCTTGAAGACTAAACAATAAATTCGGTTTTCTTGTTGCTATGTGAGGCTCGATGCATACATACCAATTCTTTGTACGTATGGCAATTATTTCATTCCCAATGGGCTATGTCGCCAATTCCGAGGCAATTTTGTATAGATATTTAATTCAATTAATTAATAATTTATATTTAATTATCAAATAAAGGTACCACATATGATACCATGTTGTGAGCGCGTATAGTTTTTCCATATAATTGGGCGGGAGCCGGGGAAAAATTTGTATGTTATAGATCAAATTTTTTGACAAACTGTGTAAAACATGTAAAAATGGATCAAAAGAATGAAGTAGGAATTTAGGAAGAGAGAGGTTACTCAAGACCTATTTAAATATAAAAGTTCAAGAGGGCAACTTCTCAAGTTTAGTTAAAGTTATGTCAATCAGTTTGACTACCTTTAGGTATAGGAAATTTATGGAATTAAAGTAAAGTTATTAAGCATTTTAACTTTGCTTAATTTGTGTAAGGTTTATAAGTCACCAGTCTTAATTTTTTCTTGTAAAAGTTTTCTGGCTTTCAAAGCAGTCTTTCTTTGAGGCCTGTCTGGTTTAGTCTGAGTTACATCAGGTACATTGAGAGATTCCTCCCCAATAGTATCCTGATTCATCCTTTCGGGTAATGGTTCTAATTTAGCCCCACACTCCAAAGGATATAGTAATGTGATATCTCTGGAGGTTTCACCAGTTGCTGTTTTCAGTTTTACAACCCTGGTAATTTCGTCTTCACCAATTTTGACTGAATCATTCCAATTTTGTTTTGTTAATTGTTTATGTCTTTCTCTAAGACTTGTTAAGTATTCTTCTCTCCATTTTGTTATAAATTGAGTTTTGATTTGTGTCAAATGTTGGTATTTTGTGTTGAGTTCTTTGTGTCCTATTTCCCAATCTGGATCCTCTGTACTGTTATGTTCAGATTCTGGTAACATGTTTACTGTTTCTCCCTTAATTAGGTGGTTTGGTGTGAGAGGTTCTGGCTCATTAATACCATCTCCCACATAAGTTAATGGTCTGTTGTTGACAACATTTTCAATTTCTGACAGAATAGTCATGAGTTCAAAAAGTTGTAGATGTTTGGTCCCAATAGTCTTTTTAAGGCAGTTCTTTACAGTCTGTATGTTTCTTTCCCAAATGGAACCATACCATGGTGTATTAACAGGAATGTACTTCCAGGTTATATTGTGTTTGATTAAATGAGTTTGTACTGTTTCACTGTCACAAATCTGATGAATAATTCTTTCACCAGATTTGAAGTATGTGGCATTGTCTGACCATATAGTTTTGGGTACAGAATTGTGTGCACAAAATCGTCTGAAAGCAGCAATAAAAGCTTCTGCTGTCAGATCTTCTACTATGTCTAGACATATGGCACGTGTGGCAGCACAGGTGAAGAGTACAATGTACACTTTGTATTCCTTTGAATCCATTTTGTCTCCAAAACTCACATTTACCGCTCCAGTGTAGTCAATACCCGTGGTTTCAAATGGCCGAGTAAATGTTACTCGTTCCACAGGTAGGTCTGGAGGGCTTGGGGTCTTAAAGGGTCGTGAATGGATACGTTTACAAGGAATGCATGTGTTTAAAATTTTCTTTGTTTCAGTTCTACCCTTTGGTAGCCAGTAAGTTTTTCTCAGCTCCGTCAGGGTTTGTGGGACCCCCGTGGTGTATTTTGTTGTGGGTATCCCTGATGATGAGATTTGTGAAGTGATTTCCCTTGGAAGAAGAATTGGGTGCTTAGAGTTGTAAGTCAAAGTTGACTTGTTAAGCCTTCCTTTACACCTTATCAGACCCTCTGTATCCAGGTACAGATTTAGATCCATGACAAGTGAAGGAATTCCTTTGTTTAATGTGTTACTGGACCTAAGATACTTCAACTCCTTGTCAAATTCTGAAGCTTGTATCTGTTTGAGCCAGTGTTTTGTTGCAGTTTCTGTTAAGTTAGAAAAGGCCTTCTGAGGACAGTGTTTGAGAAGGTAGCTATTGACAAACTTGCAGCAATAGACTGTAATTCTCAAGAGTTTGTTGAGGTCTGAATAATGTATAGTCAAATATAGGTTTGTCCTCAGTGATCTTTTCAGTTGTCGTAGAGTTGAGTGTGAGGTTAACTACTTTGGCTGGCCAAAGATCCTCACATGTTAGCCATTCGGGCCCTTCATACCAGATTTTATTTGTTTTCAACAGTTTGTAAGAGAGCCCTCTTGTCAAAAAGTCTGCAGGATTCTCTTTGTTTTTATGTACCTAAATTTGATACCAAGGTTTGTTTGCAGTTTTGATTTCTGTTAGTCTGTTTTTCACAAATATGTTTTTGCAAGAAGTTGTATCTGTGTTGGTCACCCATGTTAGACAAATTTGACTGTCTGTCCATAAGTAAATGTTTGTTATGTCAACTTCTTTATACACTTGTGAAAGAAAGTCTGCTGTTTTAACTCCCAATGAGACAGCTAATAATTCAAGTTGTGGTACAGTTTTCTTTTGGTTTAAGGGTGCCACTTTTGCCTTTGAATAAACCAAGTTACTTTCATTTTCACTTGTTAAATAGGCACAACACCCGTAAGCTTGTGTGCTGGCATCTGTAAAAATGTGTAGTGTTTGAGATTTCAATCTGTAGCCAGCACATCTTGGTACGTAGATGTCTTGAACTTTGTTCAAGTCTGTGGCTAATTTTTTCCAATGAAGTTGGTCTTCCACTGAAAGTGGTTCATCCCAATCAATTTTCTTTTTCCATAAGTCTTGCAAAAGGATTTTGGATCTTATGGTTGCTGGTAAATATAATCCAATGGGGTCAAAAATTTTGGATGATTCTGAAAGCACTTGTCTTTTTGTATTGGCATTTGGATTTAAGTTATAACTCTTTGTGCAAAGAGTGTCATCGTGTTCGGAATTCTGTTTTAAAAACCAAAGCATTCCAAGTGTTTTCGTGTAATTGTTTGGTTCAATGTTCCCATTGTTGTCTTTTGTTATTTGTTCATTTAATTTAGGAGAATTAGAAACCCACTCTCAATCCAAAATTTCCTTGCTTCATTATGGGTTGTGACATTTGGTAAATTTCAAGCAATTCCTCTTCAGTTACAGTGGAACCAATGAGGTTATCCACATAAAAGTTTTGTTTTAAAAACTGAACTGTTAAGTCCTCTTGAAATAAGTTTAGGTGGTTTTTAATTGTTAAAGCAAGAATACTTGGAGAGCAATTTGCTCCAAAAATAATTACTTTAAATCTGTAGGTTTTGAAACCTTTGTTAAGGTCATGTGGATCATTAACCACAAAAACCTGAGATGATTTTTATCATACTCAAGCTTCAAATTTATACAGAGGAATGCTTTTTCTATGTCACTTTGTACTGCATAATTGTCTAAACGGAAGCAAAGGAGAATTTTTACAAGATCTGAGACAAGGTTTGGGCCTTCCATGAGACAATCATTTAAACTAACAGAATTTGTGTCTTTTAAACTACAGTTGTATACTACTCTTAGTTTAGTTGTGGATGAGTCTTCTCTGTAAACTCCCCTGTGTGTTAAATAATGACAACCTCGTTTTTTAAAGGGTTCATCAGTAACTTCTTCAATGAAGCCCCTTTCTATTTGTTCCTTGAATATGTTGTTGTATTGTTCTAAAAGATTGTCATTTTTAGTTTTCTGTAATTTTTATACAGATGTGCCTTAGCTACTTTCAAATTGTCCATTATTTCTGGACAAGGTGTTTTCCAAGGCAGCTCCACATAGTATTGATTGTCTCTGTGTTGTAATGTATCCTTAAATTGTTCTGTCATCAATTGGTCTTCATGTGTAATTGTACTGTCCTTTATGCCAACTGATTCTAATAGTCACAACTGCTGTAACCCTTCATCCAATGTGGAATCATTTTCATTCAAATGATGTGGGATTATGACAGTGTTTTTGTAGTTCGAGTTTGTCACATAGTCAGAAATTTGTGCTGTGGTGATTTTGTTTTGCGTGAATTTTGTTCATGTTCTGTGTTTTCTGTGTCAGTAGTAAGATGGTATTTAGTTATGTCACCCAAAGGCAATACCTGTGGGAGTTTGTATGGCTATTCCATCTCCAATTTTAATGATGCCTCTATGGACCAGATGAAGATAGTCAGCCCCCATGAGCATATGTATATCATCAACTACATCTGCATTAAGGGTTTTATCAGCTATCGTGTATTTGTTTTGAAGTTGTAGCAAAGCTTGTTTTAACCCAGCTATTTGTATTTTTTCTTGTTCTACTTTGTCCACAACAACAACCTTAAGGGTTTCAAATGTTCCATCAAGAGTTAAAGTTATATTTGCAGTTTTAAAACTGGCTTGTACTGGGTTTTTATTGATAAATGATGAAATAGAGAGATCTTCATTTCCTTGTTGGTTCTGAAGTCCCAATTTTTCTATCAGTTGTTTGGTTACAAATGTTTGTTGTGAGCAGGTATCTAAAAGACACCTAACCTGTACTATTTGTCCCCTTTTGTTTTGGATTTCCAAGGTTGTGGTTGGTAAAAGAATTTTTGAATTGTGGTTAATGCTAGATGAACTGATATGCCCATTCATAGCATTCTGAGTTTGTTTCTGTTTGTTTTGGTTTGATTTGGGTGTTTGTTCATAATGTTTGTCAGTTTTTCCAATGTCTGTGTGTGTATTACACATAGGGGTAACATGGTCAAAACTGTTGCAAAACTTACAATTGTATTTCAAATTTGATTTGCAGTTTGCTTTTGGTGCCCTGATCCAGTGCATTTTTTGCATAAGTTTAGTTGTTCACAACGTTTTGACCTTGCTGTAAAGTCTTTGTATTTGGGACAATTTGTAGAATAATGTTCACTGCTAAAACAAAATTTGCATGGTGTGGGATTATACTCAAAAGTAGTTCTACATTAAAGTTTTGCAGAGTAGGAGTCTTTGAGTCTTTTTCTGTCACTTTATTTTCTGCAAATTGAGTTTTGCGGTTGTGTTTTGATGTAACTGGTAAGTGTTGAAATCTTTTGTTAGGTTTTTGGTTTTCTGCATTGTTGGTTTTTTCTTGTGCTGTGTTAAATTTTGGGAGTGTGTAACTTGATTTGTAAAGTGCAAGTACAGTTGGGAAATCTTCTCTTAGCTTATTAAGGCTAGGGTATATGTCAGTTGTCCTCTGATGAAATATCTCTTTGACTTTAGAAGGGAGCTTTTCAAAAACAACAGCTTGAATGATCCAAGCTGTTTCTGCAATGTTTAAATTATTGTTTTTAAGTTGTCCCATGAGACATTCAAACTCACAGTAAAAGTCAAAGAGGTCACCATAGTTGTCTTTTGGGGTTCGCATGTTCATTACTTTAAGAGCCAAATCATGTATAATTTCATCCTTATTCATGTAATTTCTGTTAAGTAATTCTATTGCTACAGAATAAGAAGTACCTATGGCTGGTAGTGATTCCACTAATCTTAAGGCTGGGCCTTTCAGATAGTTCACTAAATAACTAAATTTATCAACATCTGTAATGTAGTTTTTATTACCTATAAGGCTATGAAATTTTTCAATAAAAGATTGAAATTTGGCTCTGTCACCCTCAAAAGTGGGTACTGCAAGTGTAGGCAATTTTGATTTTAGTTCATTGCCCTCAGCCACATTGGGAGGGCTAAATGAAGCATTTCTAGCTTCTAAGAAGCTTTCATTTGTGTCTTGTTTTTTGCACTCATCAAGTTGGTTTTGAATTTCAGAAATATAGTTGTTAATTTTTGTAATGTAATTTTCATTGTCAAGTAGGAGAGTAGAATACTCATCATCTGTTAGTTCAATTGTGTCATCAATTTCTGTAATTATGTCTTCATCTAGTGTGAGAATTTCTTGTTTGTAACGAGTAATAGAATTTAATGTTGTTTGAAGATCATATCTTGTAGGTTCTTTCTCTTTGTAATCATTGTACAGTTTGGTGATGACACCTTTATGTGCTGATTTTTTCCTCATTAATTTTTTGTGGTTTTGAGATGGTGCCATAGCCCCAAGGTCTGTGTTTTTGTTTTCTTGGTCTGGGTTTTTTACCCTTTTTTCCAAGTCTCCCATAATTGTTGTTAGTGTTAAAGTTCTGAGTTTAATTTTTTGATGTTGAGCGAGTATAACCTGCGCCACAGGTTGAATTAAAAATTTACAATGTTTTTATTAGGATAGGGCTTCAGTGTAAAGAGTAAGGCCTACTTTAAGAGGTAGGCCTATTATGTAAGGTAAAGTTATGTGGGCCTACTAAGTAGGCTTATATTTGGGCCTATTATTTTATAGGACCTTAAATGAGTTAAGCCTGTTAAATTAACAAGGCTTTGTTTTGAGTTTGAAGAGTAGGACCTATTAAATGGGCTTAATTTGTGGGCCTATTTTTATAGGACCTAAAATGAGTTATGCCTGTTAAATGAACAAGCCTTTGTTTTCGGTTAGTGTAAAGGTAAAGGAATCAGTTTCCAGTTGCATAGGCCACCATATGAAAAAACTATAGTGGGGTTATGGTTGAAATTGGGGTTAGGCCTAATGATGTAAGCCTAGCCACTGTGTGTGTCAGTGTAATTTTTAGAGGGGTCAGTTCCCCATACACGGGCCACCATGTGAAAAAAACTATATAGGGCTATGGGTTGATTGCCTGTTACCCTCGTCCGTTGGAAATTTCCAGCAGATTTCAGTGGAGAGTTACCGACAAAAGCCCTATGTTTTTTCGTTAGAGAGTTATGAATATGTAGGTCTTTAAAGGACCTCTTTATATTTAATTATTTATGGTAATTTTAGCGTCGGGATTTTAGATGCCTATATGTGAACGAAAAGAAATTGTCCCACCTTATTTTTGCTGGGCCTTAGTTTGCTTCGATGTAGGGCGTCACGATCTTTTTCGGTGTAGGGCCGCCACGATGGAGTTACGTGATGAGTTAACTTGATGTAATTAATATAGGCATTCACTATATAAACACTTGAAGGTATAGGCCTATCCTATGTAATTATTAAGTTTATTATAAGGAATTCACTCAGAACTTTAGGGAAGACAAAAGCACATCCTCCCTGTTTAAAGCGTTCGCTGTACAATAAACAGCTCCGAGAGCCGTTCCTAGTTCACGTTGTATTTTCATTATTTGCTGATCTGGCAAAGTTTTGTTTGGTCTATTTCTCTCTTGAAGACTAAACAATAAATTGGGTTTTCTTGTTGCTATGTGAGGCTCGATGCATACTATGGAAAAACTATACGCGCTCAGAACATAGTATCATATGTGGTACCTTTATTTCATAATTAAATATAAATTATTAATTAATTGAATTAAATATCTATACAAAATTGCCTCAGGATTGGCGACATAGCCTATTGGGAATGAAATAATTGTCATACGTACAAAGAACCTGTATGTATGAATCGAGCCTCACATAGCAACAAGAAAACCCAATTTATTGTTTGTCTACCACAGAGAGTAACCAAACAAAATTTTTCCAGATCGCAAATAAATGAAAATACAACGGAAGGAACGGCTCTCGGGCTGTTTATTGTACAGCGAACGCTTTAAACAGGGAGGATGTGCTTTTGTCTTCCCTAAAGTTCTGAGTGAATTCCTTATAATAAACTTAATACTTACAGAAAGGATAGGCTTATACCTAAAAGTGTTTATATTGTGACTGCCTACATTTATTACATCAAGTCAACTCATCGCGTAACTCCATCGTGGCGGCCCTACACCGAAAAAGATCGTAACGCCCTACATCGAAGCAAACTAAGACCCAGCAAAAATAAGGTGGGACAATTTCTTTTCGTTCACATATAGGCATCTAAAATCCCGACGCAAAAATTACCATAAACAAATATAAAGAGGTCCTTTAAAGACCTACATATTCATAACTCTCTAACGAAAAAACATAGGGCTTTTGTCGTTTAACTCTCCACTGAATTCTGCTGGAAATTTCCAACGGATGAGGGTATCAGGCAATCAACCCATAGCCCTATATAGTTTTTTCACACATACATACAGGTTCTTTGTACGTAAGGCAATTATTTCATTCCCAATAGGCTATGTCGCCAATCCCGAGGCAATTTTGTATAGATATTTAATTCACTTAATTAATAATTTATATTTAATTATGAAATAAAGGTACCACATATGATACCATGTTGTGAGCGCGTATAGTTTTTCTATAGCTTGGCTAAATTTGCAGACGGTAATGACAACAATGCCTCTTTGGTGGGGAGTGTTAGAAAATCTAGAAGAGGAAGAGCCATTGTTGTCCCAAGTCGATATGATGACTAGGCTGATTGATGCAGCATTGCTTGTATACATATTAAGTTAAGGTGTATATATATATATCCATCTCAAAATTATAAGGTTAGGTAGTGAAAAATTCACTTAATTTAGAGCTAGTATTTTTGGGCTCTTGTGGCATCATTGTTTGGGCACTCTTGTGGCACCATTATTTTGGGGCACTGCGCGTCGTTCCTACTCGTTTGTTGAATGCGGCACTTACAGGGCGTGGTCTTATAGAGAGCTCTCCTGCAATTCTGTTTGGTTGTTTAGATACAAGATTGTTGCATCGTGTAATGGTGCAGGTTGTGTTGTTGTTGTTGCAAGGTTTAGAAAGAAGACCATAAATAGTGCCCCTTTTGTTTTTTACCCAATTTTATGCAACTCTTCAACATTTAATAATGATGATGTTAGTAGAATCAGGGTATATAAACCCCACCAATTTCTTCCATGTTTATTCTGATTCCAACTACGAGGCTGAGCATTACCTGTAACAGTTTAGGAGTAAAACACAGTAAGAAAAATTCTATCTTCCCCTTCGAGCCGTGCTCTCTTCAGAAAATTTAGTCATTAGAATCTCCCGATAAGTTACAAGAAGACTCGGGGAGAAACCTCAAAGAATTTAATAAGCCTCTCAGAATCCTCCGAGCCACTAAAGAAGAACTCGGGGAGTAGTATAGAAGAAACTACCGCAAGTAACAGGTCCGTTGCTGCCTCCTAACCAGAACCCCCGTCGACTCCGAACCACCCCAGGGCCATAGACGGAGGGGTTAACATATATATATATATACATACATACATATATATATATTTTATATATATATATATACATACATACATACATATACTGTATATATAATTTTATATATATATACACACATACATACATATAATATATTTTATATATATATATATATATACATACATACATAATATATATACACATACATATACATACATACATATATATATATATTTTATATATATAACATACATACATATATATTTTATATATATATATATATATATACATATATACATATATATATATATTATATAATATATTATATATAATATATACATACATACATATATATATATTATATATATATATACATACATACATATTGTATATATTTTATATATATATATATATCACATACATATATATATATATATTTTATATATATATATAATACATACATATATATATATATTATATATATATAATATATATATATATATATACATACTATAATATATTTTATATAATACATATATACCTACATACATATATATATATATATTTTATATATATATATAAATACATACATATATATATATATATATATATATATATATATATATATATATATATATATATATATATATATATATATATATATACATATATATACATACATACATATATATATATATATATATTTTATATACATATATATACATACATACATATATATATATTTTATATACATATATATACATACATACATATATATATAATATATATATTTATAATACATATATATACATACATACATATATATATATTTATATACATATATATATATATTTTATATACATATATATACATACATACATATATATATATATTTATATACATATATACCTCCATACATATATATATATATTTTTATATATATATAAATACACATATATATATATATTTTATATATATAATATATATATATATATATATATATATATATATACATATATATATATTTTATATACATATATATACATACATACATATATATATATATATTTTATATAATATATATACATACATACATATATATATATTTTATATACATATATAACATACATACATATATATATATATATATATATTTATATACATATATATATACATACATACATATATATATATTTTACATACATATATATATATATTTTATTACATATATATACATACATACTATATATATATATATTTATATACATATATACATACATACATATATATATTTTTATACATATATATATACACACATACATATATATATATGTAAGATACATATATATATATATATATATCATCATACATATATATATATTTTATATACATATATATACATAAATATATATATATTAATTTTATATACATATATATATACATACATACATATATATACATACATACATATATATATATTTTATATACGTATATTACATACATACATATATATATATTTATATATGTATATATACATACACACACATATATATATATTTTTATATACATATATATATTCGTGATCAGTCTTTCCTTTGTGAACGACGTGTTTTATCGAGTGTCAAGTGTTACCAAGTGAATAAGTGGTTTTCGTTCAAGTGTCTAAAAAAAAAAAGTGTTTGGTGCATTCTTAACTAAATTACTTCGTGTTACTAATCATTCATTAACGAATATATTTCATTTATGAATTTTTCATTACTATATTACTTAACTAAACCAAGGCTATTGCCTTGTTTGTTCCCGAATCTATTACTACACGAGTTTCATGAGGTTGAAATTCCCTTGGTTTGCTTTTGTTGTTTTTCAAATCTATCAGAAACGTAGTTTCTTAGGTTCATTTTTCCTTCACACACTACCTGACCTCCAAAAGGGTCACCTACCGTGGGAAAAAAGGGATCAAGTCTGTAAACAGCGACCAGATAAGTTTCATTTAATACTTTTTCTTTAACATTTCTTTCGTCGGTAGCTTAATTATATATTCATTTAGCATAAAATTGTGTTACAAGAACCTGTTTCTGCGTTTCAAGAACAATTTTGCGAGTTTTCGCAGGTGACGGCACAATAAGCACGCGTAGACCTACGTTGTAATTTATTAATTTCCAACGCTCGTTTTGTGTTTTTGTTTTTAACTAATTAAAAGCATGGCACCCCGTCAAGTACTTACAGTCGCTGTGAAGGGAAATTTGCGCTTACGCGTTTACAATGGCTAATAATAATGAACAGTTAGTTTGCAGGTGGTGCTCAAACTTAGAAGTGCTGAGGAACGAGTTAGAACGTGAGAAGGAGGCCAGAGTAAGCCTTGAAGAAAGGGTGATGCTCCTGACGGCAAAATTAGAATCCCTTGAGACTCCAGTTGCGACCCCTCCTGCCTCAGTTTCTATTAATAATATAAATAGTATTAATAGCCCTCTCTCTTCTCCTAGTTCCCAACCCTTCGTTCGAGTGCGTAATGGAGCCCCATTGAGAAAACCTAAGACATGTCTACCAGTAATAACAAACAATAAGTTTTCTGTTTTAGGTTTTGAAGATGATGATGAACCGGAAATACGACTCGTTGGCGATTCCATTGTTCGAGGACAGCTCGAGGAATTCTGTGGGAGAAACCCTCGTCGTAGGCGCCGTTACTGCTACCCTGGTGCAAGGGTGGAGGATATAACTAATAGTGTTGACCAATTTACAGATGGTACCTCCGAGGACACAACGTATGTTATTCATGTCGGTACTAATAACGTTTTAAATTCTAGATCGGAAGAACTGCTGGCTAGGTACAGGGACTTACTAGAGCGATTAAAGGAAAAAACTAATAAGATTGTTTTAACAGGTATACTTCCTCGAATTATCCATCGTAACGATTTCTACAGCAAGGCGACCTATATTAACAATAACCTAAAGTCTCTTTGCCAACAGGAAGGAGTGCATTTTGAGAATTTTTGGAACAGTTTCTGCGGCAGGAGGGACTTGTTCCTCGGAGATGGACTTCATCTTAATGACGTAGGAGCTGCGCGTTTAGGAAGACTATTTCATAATACTGTCTTCTTTTCAGGCTGCCGTAACTCGAACGGTCCCAGCGTAAATTCCATAAATTTCCACTGCGCTCGCGAAGTTGTCGCAATTACAAACAATTTGAAGGTTCTATCCTTAAATGCTCGTAGCCTACGAAATAAAATAAACGAATTTTTTTCTTTAATTGCTTGTAAAGACTATGATATAATTGCGATAAATGAATCGTGGCTTAGCACTGAAACTCGTGACTTTGTAGGGGAGTATCAAATTAAAGGTTATAGACTTTTTTTAAAAACAGAATAGGTAGGCGAGGAGGCGGTGTTATGTTGTATATCAAAGATAATATAGCGAACGTTATAGAAGTAAAGCACACAATTCCAGAACCGATAGATTCGACTATAGCAGAACTTAAATTGAACGATTTCAAACTTGTTGTTGCGGTTATATATAGGCCCCCTAATCAAACAGCTGATACGGACGAAGCGTTATATCGTGAACTAAAGCGAATAATCGGTAGTGAGCAGGCTTTAGTTATGGGTGACTTTAATTGCGCTAACGTAAATTACGATACAATGCAGGGAGACGCGGAAGGTAATCGTTTAGTTAATTTTCTCGAGGATAGCTTTCTTATTCAAAAGGTTGGGGAACCTACGAGGTTGGACAGTATTTTAGATTTAGTAATAACTACGGATGATAGGCTAATTACTGATCTTCAAATAATAGAACCGTTGGGCAATAGCGATCACAATATGGTAGAGTTTGTCCTCTCAGTAAGTCACTCGAAACCAGCTAACTCGAGAAAATTCCTAACTTCCAGCACGCAGACTTTAGTAAATTTCGAAATAAATTGTCACACGTCAATTGGGAAAACGTGATGGGGAACTCCAACGCAAAACTAATGTGGGAATCGTTCGAAACAGTATTTAGGACTATAAATGAGGAATGTGTACCGTACAAAATTAAGCGTGCGAAAGTAAACAACAAGCCCTTGTGGTTTACTTCTAGAGTAGGAGACATTATAAAGAGTAGAGATAGGGCTTATAGGCTACATAAGTGCGATAAAGACAATTTGTGGTTACGAAACAACTACATATCTCTAAGGCGTGAAGCGAAAAGTGTAATAAAAAAGTCCAAGCGCGAATTTGAAATCTCCATAGCTCGTGACGGTAAAGAAAACCCCAAGCGATTCTTTCAATACGTCAATAATAGAAATCCAGTAAAAAGCGTCTTGGGGCCTTTGAAAAATGTAAACGGAGATCTAGTTTCTGAAAACAAGGAAATGGCTACCTTGCTAAACGAATTTTTTACGTCAGTTTTTACTATAGAAGATGTAACGAATATCCCTACGGTCATAGACATAATACCTTTTGATAATGGTAATATTTTGGATAATATAGTGGTTAGTGAAGGGGAGTAATGCGCTATATTGATAAAATGAAAACGCGTAAATCACCGGGGCCGGATTCCATATATCCCATACAACTAAAAGAATTAAAAGATAGCATTGTTGTGCCGCTAACAAAGATTTTTTAATGCGTCTATTTCTGAGGGGTGCGTACCAGATAATTTCAAGTTAGCAACGTAACACCTATCTTTAGAAAGGCGATAAAGGTGCGGCGGGAAATTATAGGCCAATCAGTTTAACGTCTGTTGTAGGTAGCTACTGGAATCAATAATTAGGGATCGTATAGTCGAACACTTAGAATTCCATAAGCTAGTTAGAAATACGCAGCACGGATTTAGGCGAAACCAATCTTGTTTAACTAATCTTTTAGATTTTCTAAAAGCGTGGTTGACATTTACGATAGACATCGGGCGGTTGATGTAGTGTATTTAGATTTTCAAAAAGCGTTGACACCGTGCCGCAAAAAGACTCATTGAAAAAACTAAGGCTCATGGAATCAGGGGTGTAGTAATAAATTGGCTAGAAGAGTGGTTGCGAGGCAGGAAACAGAGGGTGGTCGTTGATGGAGCGGAGTCGTGTTGGGCTAATGTAGCGAGTGGCGTTCCTCAGGGTTCTGTATTGGGCCCTTGCTTTTTTTTTCTATATATTAACGATTTAGATGTCGGCCTACTCAGTACAGTTTCAAAGTTTACGGATGACACGAAGCTGGGTGGTAGGGCGATTAATGACGAAGATAGAGGTAAAATTCAGGAAGACCTGAATAAAATCGTTGATTGGTCAGTCACCTGGCAAATGAGATTTAACGTTGATAAGTGCAAAATTTTGCATATAGGTTCGCGTAACGGTAATTTTGCGTATAGTATGTCAGGGAAAGATTTAACAAGCGTAGAGCAGGAAAAAGATTTAGGAGTTATAGTCACTGGTGATTTAAAAGTAGCGAAACAAAGTACAGTAGCGGTCAATAAGGCGAACAAAGTGTTAGGTTTTATAGCTCGAAATTTTGAGTACAAATCGCGCGATATTATACTTCCACTTTATAAATCATTAGTTAGACCCCATTTGGAGTACGCTGTCCAATTTTGGAATCCGCATATGCGCAAAGATATAGACAAAATCGAAAGAGTTCAAAGACGAGCAACTATGATGATTCCGTCGCTTAGGTCAAAGTCGTACGAGGATAGGCTTAAGGAATTAAAATTGACAACACTTGAGACTAGGAGGTTAAGGGGTGATCTAATCCAGGTTTTCAAAATTATGAATGGGTTCGATAACGTAGATAGAGATAGCTTTTTCGAAATATCTCAATATAATAGGACTAGAAATAACGGGTGTAAGTTGACAAGTAGAAGGTTCGAGACAGCAGTTGCCAAAAACTTTTTACGCATAGGTAAATAGCTGGAATAGTTTGCCGGTAGAAGTAATTAGTAGCACGTCTATAAACATGTTTAAAAATCGATTAGACGCATATGTTGATAGAAAGGGTATAGTTTAAGGAAGTAAAATTAAGGCTTTCTGGGGATAGATCCCACAGCTCAACACAAGTGTTGTGGGATATAGGGAGGCAGCGTCTTGGGTTAGGGGATACTCTCTGTCCTTACACACCCCATTTAAAGAGATTCCTCTGCCGAGCGGTGCCCCCCATAGTACTGTGAGGTATTGAAAAACTCATGATCTTCACTTGCCCCACAAACACCTTTAAATGGGAGACCCAAAATGTGTGCACACACATTTCTACATTACTGTACAGTCTTTACAGCCACACCTACACTTTTTCTCGTAAGTGTATATATTGTAATGTATATGATTGTAAATTTTGACTTGGTCCGCAATCGATATGGACCGTGACTTGATGGATACCGTAATGAAATTGAGATAGCTTTTTCGAAATATCTCAATATAATAGGAGTAGAAATAACGGGTGTAAGTTGACAAGTAGAAGGTTCGAGACAGCAGTTGCCAAAAACTTTTTACGCATAGGTAAATAGCTGGAATAGTTTGCCGGTAGAAGTAATTAGTAGCACGTCTATAAACATGTTTAAAAATCGATTAGACGCATATGTTGATAGAAAGGGTATAGTTTAAGGAAGTAAAATTAAGGCTTTCTGGGGATAGATCCCACAGCTCAACACAAGTGTTGTGGGATATAGGGAGGCAGCGTCTTGGGTTAGGGGATACTCTCTGTCCTTACACACCCCATTTAAAGAGATTCCTCTGCCGAGCGGTGCCCCCCATAGTACTGTGAGGTATTGAAAAACTCATGATCTTCACTTGCCCCACAAACACCTTTAAATGGGAGACCCAAAATGGGTGCACACACATTTCTACATTACTGTACAGTCTTTACAGCCACACCTACACTTTTTCTCGTAGTGTATATATTGTAATGTATATGATTTAAATTTTGACTTGGTCCGCAATCGATATGGACCGTGACTTGATGGATACCGTATGAAATTGACTGGATTCTTTGGATCTGATATATTTGCATGTCCGTTATAAACAGATATAGAGTGTAACATATTTGTGGATAGTAGTCTATTATGACTTGATCCTCTGGATCCAGAGATTCTATCTTTAGTTTTAAATCGATAATTAATTAGTTTTAAATTGATAATTATTTAGTTTCGTAAAAATTGGCCGTTGCCAATTTACCGGCAGTTTTTACATAAATTTCTTATGTTCTTGTGGTTCGGAACCCACGTAAAATTGTAGGTCCCCTCCGCCACCACGGAGGACATACACAGTACACGATTACGAACACAGTTAGGTAGACCAGCCATGAGTGGATCCTAGGGTCTTTGTTGGTCTGAAACATTATAACATTATTATATATATATATATATATATATATATATATATATATATATACACATACATACATAATATACTTTATATATATATATATTATAATTATATATATATATATATATCTATATATATATATATATGAAAAATTATTTCACGAAAGTGACACGTGAAAAGTATTTATGATGATAAAACCACGAAGGAAAAAAGAAACACAAATGGGTGCTCAAGCGCTTTCGTCTAATGACATCCTCAGGAACACTGGAGTGAAAGGACAGATCAAGGCAATATATAGGTTACAAAAAAAACATACATACATACATATTCATATATATATACATATATATATACATATATATATACATATATACATATATATAGTAAGCAAAGAAAAAATTGTGGGAGGAGCCAACATTTATATGGTCACAAAAGAATAAAGAAATAAAAAAAATAAATATATAAATTGAGAAAAATTAATTACAAATAGTGCCTTAGTGATATATATGTCACAGCCTAAATAATCATAAAGAAATAAACAGGCAAATAAAAAAACCCACAAATATATATACATATACATATATATATATATATATATATATATATATATATATATATATATATATAAAAAAGACACTTTTAGCACTTTGGCCGACCTTCAATTAAATTCAAATGGCTTGTTTATGGAACAGGTCACAAAAGAATAAAGAAATAAAAATAAATATAAATATTGTAAGTGGAGTCTACCAATTCAAGCTCAAAAGGGAAGTTTTACAATCAATTTAATAGATGAAGCCAAATTGATATATATGTCACCAAAAAAATAAATGTACTTAAACTTTTGGATATCAGTGTAGTTTTTTCATATAACAATATTGTGAAAAACATCATAGTAAAAAATAGCCCTACCAATAATTTAGGCATTATCTATAAAATTGGGTGTAAGCAATGTGATTCCTTTTACATAGGTCAGACGGGAAAGGATTTGCAAACGCGTGTAAAACAGCATCAATATTCCGTTAGAACGGGACAGTTGTCCAGTGCCCTTTTTGTCCATTTGTCAGAGTTATCCCATTGTATTGATTGGAATAATGTTTCAGTTTTGTTTCACTCTAGCAACATTGTTAATAGAAATATTCTTGAGTCGGCTATAATTCAACTTACAAATAACCTTAACATGAGTAAAGGTCTGTTTCAACTCGATCCCGTTGCTCTGAATTCCTTCAGAATGGATTTAAACAAAAAGGGCAGGTTGTTAAATCTTTGGTAAAAATTTGTTTTTGTCTTTTGTTTCCCTTACAATTTTATTTTTCAATTTTTTGCTGTATGCGTGTATGTATGTATGTATGTATGTGTATGTGAGTATGTGTGTGGTCATTGCAGTTAAATGTGTTTGTATGTATATGTGTGTATATGTATGTATGTATGTTGTATATGTATGTATGTATGTATGTATGCAGTTAAATGTGTATATATATATATTATCTATATGTGTATGTACCTTACCTTACCTTACAACCTCACAAAGGTTCTGCGGGATGATTTCTCATTTCGCGAATGTCAAGCTTGTATATGATATTATATATGTGTGTGTGTGTGTGTGTGTGTGTTTGTATATATGGGTGTATATGTATATATATTTGGTTATGCGGGTATACATGTGTACGTGTATTATTTGTAATTTTTTCAATTTATATTTATTTTTATTTCTTTATTCTTTGCGACCTACCGTTTTTCAGACAATAATTTTAAAAACAAATTTGGTAATTTTTTCCCTTATGCATATATATATATATATATATATATATTCTGTATATATTGCGTTTATATTTCGTATATATACCGTATATATGTTGTATATATTTTTTATTGTTCTTTATATATCATCTAGGCATCATTTTGTTTTCAATTTATATTTACTTGTACTTGTTTATTCGTTTGTGACTATAATATGCATATGTGGTAATTTTTCCCTTATAAATTGGTGTGCCTCTCTTAAAATTTATCTTTCAATTTATTATTATTATTTTTTATTATTTTTTAATAATTAATTTGTGTTTTTTTTTTTTTTTTTGGTTTATTTCTTTATTTTTTTGGTGACATATATATCAATTTGGCTTCATCTATTAAATTGATTGTAAAACTTCCCTTTTGAGCTTGAATTGGTAGACTCCACTTACAATATTTATATTTATTTTTATTTCTTTATTCTTTTGTGACCTGTTCCATAAACAAGCCATTTGAATTTATATTGAAGGTCGGTCAAAGTGCTAAAAGTGTCTTTTTATATATATCTATATATATATATATATATATATATATATATATATATATATATGTATGTATATATATTTTGTGGTTTTTTTTTATTTGCCTGTTTATTTCTTTATGATTATTTAGGCTGTGACATATATATCACTAAGGCACTATTTTGTAATTAATTTTTTCTCAATTTATATTTATATTTATTTTTATTTCTTTTTCTTTTGTGACCATATAAATGTTGGCTCCTCCACAATTTTTTCTTTGCTTACTATATATATGTATATATGTATAATATATATTATATATATATATGTATATATATATGAATATGTATGTATGTATGTTTATTTTTGTAACCTATATATTGCCTTGATCTGTCCTTTCACTCCAGTGTTCCTGAGGATGTCATTAGACGAAAGCGCTTGAGCACCCATTTGTGTTTCTTTTTTTCCTTCGTGGTTTTATTCATCAATATATATATATATATATATATATATATATAAATTTAATCTCCGTGTGAGCAAACGTTAAGACTTCTAGAATCCCTGTATATTAAAAAACTCTCCCCTTCGCTTAACTCTGATATTTCATCCGTTCCCCTCCGTCTAAACTGAACACCTTGAACAACCAACCTTCACTTGGTTTTAGATGCTTCTGTTTTTTTAGTTTTGCCTCGGAATCTGTGCTGCTTAGACTTAAGGTGTTTTCCTTTTAGTGTGGGTTTTTAATTTTTTAGTGTTTTAAAAGATAGTTTTAATTTTTTAGTGTTTTAAAAGATAGTTTGTGCTTGAAACGTTGCAATATACAAAATATAGTCCCTTTCCAACTTGATGGATGTTTCTTTCCTTCTTGTCTGTTGCTTTCTGCTTAAATTGAAATTGAAGCTTGCCAGAAGCGGCCTTCACCAATATATATATATATATATATATTATATATATATTATATATTATATATATAGATATATATATATATATATAATACATACATACATACATACATATATATTTTATATATATATATATATATATATATATACATACATACATACATACATACATATATATTTTTATATATATATATCATAGATACATAGATATATATGTTATATATATATATATACATACATACATATATATTTTATATATATATATAATTATATATATATATATATATATACATACATACATACATATATATATTTTATATATATATATATACATACATATATACATATATATTTTATATATATATATATATATACATACAAACATACATATATATTTTATATATATATATACACACATACATACATACATACATATATATTTTATATATATATATACATACATACATATATATATATATATATATATACATAGATACATACATATATATTATATATATATATATATACACATACATACATATATATTTTATATATATATACATACATACATATATATTTTATATATATATAATATATATATATATATACATACATACATTATATTTTATATATATATAATATATATATATATATACATACATACATATATATTTTATATATATATGTTAACCCCTCCGTCTATGGCCCTGAGTCGGTTCGGAATCGACGGGGGTTCTGGTTAGGAGGCAAGTAACGGATATTTCTTCTATAACATTCTAATTCTTTTCGGTCGCCACTCTGTTAAACTCTTGGCTACAGACTCGCCAGACTGTTATGCCAATATCTTCTGTGGTGCTTGGGTTGTCTCTTAATTTGGGCAAAGGGTCGCCACTCTGTTAATTCTTCTCTTTCTATAATACTCTGATACTTTCTCTGATACTAAAATTATAGACTTTTCTTTTATAACTTGTCGACTTAACTGACTAAGTTCCTGAAGAGAGCACGGCTCGCAGGGAAAAATAAAAAGTTTCTTTTACTTTGGTTTACTTCTTAAAAATATACAGGTACTGCTCTGAATTTACAGGGGTAGAGGTTCGACCTCTTTCGACCATGGCTCATGCCGGAATCTAAAAATATTAAGAAGGCAAGGGGCCTCTGCCCCCTCCCCGCAGCGAGGCTGCTAACAAGGGAGGCTCGTAATGAAGTGCTAATATGAAGGGTAATGAAGAAGTGCAATGAAGAAGAAGTATAATATAAACTTAAATGTTTTGGGGGAGGACAGTTGAAGGTTAAATTTCCCCCCTTTTTAAACACATGATCAGATGCTTTGAAAGATTTCAACTAAAAACAATAAAAAAATGAAAATAAAAACTAATCGTATATTTTTTCGCCGAGTCTACATTTATGAAGGCGATATCATTTCGTAATAGTACACATAAGTACAAATTAAGTACACGACTGAGTACGTATTATTTTGGTTCATTACAATTAGATTACCATTATGGATTACTTCATATTCACTTATTGTTTAATTATAGTCTATTAAAGTACATTCTTACATTGTAAATTAAATCATTACATTTAATTACAGTTTCAATGAAGTACATTACGTTATATTAAATTAAAGTTTCATTAAGTACATTCGTTATATTAAATTAAAGTATTACAGTTAATTACAATTAAACAGTTACTATAACTTTGTTTTCTTTTTACAGTGTTTCATATTAATAGACAATTAAGATGTTTAGAAATATAATACAACGTACATGGCACTTACGAGATAATTTATTTACGAAATAATATGCTATAATATGTTATGAATTTGAAATCAGAGCGAACGGAGATATTTTATCTTTGAGGCGCTCGATTCTGTCGTAGTGAGTGGAATTTTATAACAACTCAGCATTTTTGAGTTCAATGCGGGAGGTGAAATAATAAAAGAAAATAAACCGTAAAAAGAATACATGTACGTAATCATGATCGTCAATAGACATGTACGACTGCACACAGTAGTGTACACATATCATTCGTCACCCAATAGGTTGTGTGCGTAATATAGACACGAGTAAACATAGACTGATAAGTTGATAGGGCATAAGTAGACAATAGGTAGATGAATGAATAAGTAATAAAATTAATAAAGGATAGCGGTCAAGAAAGAACATGAATGTAAGAATGAGTATGGTTGAATAATGAGTATGGTTGAATAATGAGTATGGTTGAATAATAATATTTATACTACATAACACCA
This sequence comes from Bathynomus jamesi, assembly GCA_023014485.1. Classification (NCBI taxonomy): domain Eukaryota; kingdom Metazoa; phylum Arthropoda; class Malacostraca; order Isopoda; family Cirolanidae; genus Bathynomus; species Bathynomus jamesi. The sequence continues at coordinate 83,914 of JAJOZX010002400.1, read as the reverse complement.
CAACATTATTACTAAAGAATTTACCATACATTGAATACGGAAGATGTCCAAATACTAAGAACGTGATTCAGTGTACAAAGTATGGGAAACGTAAAGAGAACAAAGTTATTTTGTGACGTCATAGTGTATAAGTCATTATTAGGAAGATTTACAAGAACGAATTAGAGACAAAGAGTGGGTAGTAATGACTAAGAAGTACAACTACGGGTTCCAATCCTGTTACATGCAATGTGCATGCATAATCTAGGGTCGAGGGTGAGATGCAAGACAATTCATAATTAATTATAATAACTTCTATAACAAATGGAAAATGGATACGACTAAACCATAGATATGGTAGATCGTAGGGTTGTGACACGAACAAAAATAGGAAGCTACAAGTAAAATTATTATCCAAACTCGCGTTAAGCGATTTTGGTTCTTATGTAAAAATGAATATTGATTATTCATTGTTCATTTTTTACATTGCTCTCCCCTTTTAAAATGATATTTATACAATAATATAATAAAATTAATACAATACAATACAATTGAGAAAATAACATCGTAACTAATTCAAGTTAGGTGACGAATTTTTCTTTACATTACAAGTTTTATACAGAACGAGTTATTATATAATATAAAAGAATTCAAAGATTAATACTTTAATTTAGATAAACAATTAAGTTAGACAAAGAATGATATTGTTAAATTTTTTTACAAAATTTTTATTTTTCTGTGGGAAAAATTATGTACATAATGAATAGAGTAAAAGGGAAAAATATAAATTTTAAAGTTCATGGATTTTTCGAGGCTTCCATGATAGTACAATTCGTAACTAATTTTATTGACTATTGTAGGTAAAAAATCGAATTACGTAATGGATGATGTATAGACCTGTGGTCTAGTGTGTATTTGGGTGTATTAGGTGCAAAGTGTGTATTTTACAATTTCGAGGGACAGATTAGCTGATAAGATTGTTCAAGTAACTGAATATTCAATGATGTTAGCATAAGGTTTGTATATATATATAGTGTGCATACATGCATTTTTATTGACTGTTGTAGGTACAAATCGAATTACGTAGTGGATGATGTATAGACCTGTGGTCAAATGTGTATTTATGTTTATTGGGTACAAAGTGTGTATTTTATAATTTCGAGACACAGATTAGCTGAGAGGATTGTTAAATTAACTGTATAAATGCATGAGCGAGAATTTATATAAAGTAAGCAATAATTATTATGTATTATGATAATGTTTGCATACGCGTTTTAATGCAAAAGTGACTGGAGGGACGGAACGTAAATGAATTCGAATGTGTCAAAAGTAATAAAATTCAATTAGGATTATAGATTTTACATAATTAATCAGTTACACGTATAAGGTAATTAAAAAAACGAACTTAGAGGACCTTACTGTTAATGAAAGTAGATCTCACGGTTTTAAAATTGAATTTTGACACACAATTAATTTCGACTACTAAAATTCATAGCCATATACTGTAGTAGTATGTCAATTTGACTATAATTTTCGTTTGATACCTTACAAATGGTACAATAACAATTTAAGGACAGTTACTCACGATTAATTGAACAAAATAAAAATAAAAATACAAATTAAAAATATGAATCAATTATGCATTTCAACGAGCTAAATACAATTTTATAATATTCTAAAAAAATAAAAGTAAATCGAGCCATAGATGAGTTTCGGCCAAGAATAAAAAAGTGATTGAAATGGAAGGAAGCATTTCGAACAATCTTTTCTTTTAATAATCTCAGGTAAATTTTACATTAAATATTATTTTTCTATAATAAAAAAAAATATTAAAAAGGTTTAATAATTTTTTGCATGTTAAGTAGAAAAATTATACTCTTTCGTTAAATGTTGATAGAATTTTGAATTATTTGATATTTTAGTCTGAAACTTGTTTGCATATGATAAATACATACGTTTTATTGTGTAGAAGTTTTATTAAAATTAAATGACAAAAAAGAACAAACAACTGAAATTTAGGGTATGTGCGATCATACGGGGGAATTGAGTGACTAAGCAGGGGGTATATGTCTGAAATTGACAATTACGTTTTTCGTGAGCACTTTGCTCTTTTTTTTTTAAAAAAAAGATTGCTTGTCACACTACTTAGAACAAAAATTAAAAGAGTTGAAACAAAACGGAGGGACGGCATGTTCCTCAGCATACATTACAATAATTACCAAAATCGTTACAACCTTTGTAAAAACGGTTTTGTTACAAACAATAAATTACATAACTATATATTTATATACGTAACAATGCATGAAAAAGAAAAGACAAATCGGTCAATTTCCTTCTCACAAACAAAACAAAGAAGGTTAACTAAAGACGCAAACCGGTCAATTCTGGTTGAATTAAATTCTCTTTTACAACACAAAAAAAGGTTGAATTAAATTCTTAACTTACATTTTTTAAATTAAATTCTCTTAAATTACAAAGAAAAAGTTGAATTCAATTGACTGCATTGAAATAACTTGGGACTCGAAATAAAAATGACTTGGAATAAATCTCTCTGACTTGGAATAAATCTCTCTGACTTGGAATAAATCTCTCTGACTTGGAATAAATCTCTCTGACTTGGAATAAATCTCTCTGACTTGGAATAAATCTCTCTAACTTGGAATAAATCTCTCTAACTTCAAATAAAACTCTCTGACTTCAAATAAAACTCTCTGACTTGAACTCTATCAAGTATTTCTATAAATCTCTGGGGCGGTTGCCCGTCTTGGCGCAACCTTCTGACTTGACCTCTTATCAAGTAGTATCTTGAAACTGTCTAACTTGAAATTAACTGAAAATGGAAAATGACTGCACTTGATCTCTATTCAAGTGGAGACGATTAACCTCTGTTTTGGTTGACCCTCTTGGTGCAACCGACTTACTTGAAATGCAATCAAGTATCTCTATAACTTAAACTGTCTAACTTGAAATTAACTGAAAATGGAAAATGACTGCACTTGATCTCTATTCAAGTGGAGACGATTAACCTCTGTTTTGGTTGACCCTCTTGGTGCAACCTTCTGACTTCAAAAACTGACTTCAAAAAATGACTTCAAAATTACTTCAAGTATCTTTATAAATCTCTGGGGTTTGGTTGTCCCTTTTGGTTACAACCAACTGAAACTGTCTGAAAACTGAAAATGGAACTTGAAACTGCTTCAAGTAACTCTATAACTCTATAAACTCTCTATAAACTCTCTGTAAACTCTCTCTCTCTCTTAATTTGCAAGTCAATTCAATTCAATAATTTGAAAAAAATTTGCAAACAAAAATATAAAATGTAAACAACATTTCACTCTGGTATTATTATGTTTGGTACATAAAATAAAATTATTCTATACTGAATATAACAGTGAAAATAACTGAAATTAACTCTCTGAAATTAACTCTCTTTGAAATTAACTCTCTTGAAATTAACTCTCTTTGAAATTAACTCTCTTTGAAATTAACTCTCTTTGAAATTAACTCTCTTGAAATTAACTCTCTTTGAAATTAACTCTCTTTGAAATTAACTCTCTTTGAAATTAACTGTTTCAGTAAAACAAATGTATCACTGGTGTCTGAAGTGTTCACTGTGTTTTGTGTTAAATTCTGGCTCCATACTAAATATTAACTGTTAATAATGCTGACTTTTCAAGTGTTTATAAATTTCTTAAAAACAAACAAAATGTACTTAACAAAATTTTCTATGGGGAAATCCTTGAGACGTGTCCTGAAGACGTCTTGCTGGCTACTTCTTGGATGAAAACTAGGCGTGGAGAACTTGGATTCGTGACACACCGGTTCAAGGGTGGATGTTACGAACTGGAAGTCGTGACACGCCGGTCAAATGGTTTTATCCTGATGCAGGGTAATTTCTATCTTGGCCAAAGAGTGGCCTCTTCTTAAAATAATTTTCTTCTTAAAGTAATCTTCTTCTTAAAGTAATCTTCTTCTTAAAGTAATCTTCTTCTTAAAATAATCTTGTTATCCTGTTATCCTGGTAAAGGGTCGCCAAATTGTTAGACCCCATATCTTCTTCTTCTTCTTATCCTGGCTATAGGGTCTGGGGTGTCTCGTATAGACGAGGCGTTCTTGTTAAGGGGCAAGGGGGCTCTGCCCCCTCCCCCGCAGCGAGGCTGCAGTGACCAAAGAAGTCTCGTAATGAAGTTCTCTAATGAAGTACTAATCTGAAGTCTAATGTTAGAAGTCCGATGAAGAAGAAGTATAATATAAACTTAAATGTTTTGGGGGAGGACAGTTGAAGGTTAAATTTCCCCCTTTTTAAACACATGATCAGATGCTTTGAAAGATTTCAACTAAAAACAATAAAAAAATGAAAATAAAAACTAATCGTATATTTTTTCGCCGAGTCTACATTTATGAAGGCGATATCATTTCGTAATAGTACACATAAGTACAAATTAAGTACACGACTGAGTACGTATTAATTTTGGTTCATTACAATTATGATTACCATTATGGATTACTTCATATTCACTTATTGTTTAATTATAGATCTATTAAAGTACATTCTTACATTATAAATTAAATCATTACATTTAATTACAGTTTCAATGAAGTACATTACGTTATATTAAATTAAAGTTTCATTAAGGTACATTACGTTATATTAAATTAAAGTATTACAGTTAATTACAATTAAACAGTTACTATAACTTTGTTTTCTTTTTACAGTGTTTCATATTAATAGACAATTAAGATGTTTAGAAATATAATACAACGTACATGGCACTTACGAGATAATTTATTTACGAAATAATATGCTATAATATGTTATGAATTTGAAATCAGAGCGAACGGAGATATTTTATCTTTGAGGCGCTCGATTCTGTCGTAGTGAGTGGAATTTTATAACAACTCAGCATTTTTGAGTTCAATGCGGGAGGTGAAATAATAAAAGAAAATAAACCGTAAAAAGAATACATGTACGTAATCATGATCGTCAATAGACATGTACGACTGCACACAGTAGTGTACACATATCATTCGTCACCCAATAGGTTGTGTGCGTAATATAGACACGAGTAAACATAGACTGATAAGTTGATAGGGCATAAGTAGACAATAGGTAGATGAATGAATAAGTAATAAAATTAATAAAGGATAGCGGTCAAGAAAGAACATGAATGTAAGAATGAGTATGGTTGAATAATGAGTATGGTTGAATAATGAGTATGGTTGAATAATAATATTTATACTACATAACACCACAACATTATTACTAAAGAATTTACCATACATTGAATACGGAAGATGTCCAAATACTAAGAACGTGATTCAGTGTACAAAGTATGGGAAACGTAAAGAGAACAAAGTTATTTTGTGACGTCATAGTGTATAAGTCATTATTAGGAAGATTTACAAGAACGAATTAGAGACAAAGAGTGGGTAGTAATAACTAAGAAGTACAACTACGGGTTCCAATCCTGTTACATGCAATGTGTATGCATAATCTAGGGTCGAGGGTGAGATGCAAGACAATTCATAATTAATTATAATAACTTCTATAACAAATGGAAAATGGATACGACTAAACCATAGATATGGTAGATCGTAGGGTTGTGACACGAACAAAAATAGGAAGCTACAAGTAAAATTATTATCCAAACTCGCGTTAAGCGATTTTGGTTCTTATGTAAAAATGAATATTGATTATTCATTGTTCATTTTTACATTGCTCTCCCCTTTTAAAATGATATTTATACAATAATATAATAAAATTAATACAATACAATACAATTGAGAAAATAACATCGTAACTAATTCAAGTTAGGTGACGAATTTTTCTTTACATTACAAGTTTTATACAGAACGAGTTATTATATAATATAAAAATTCAAAGATTAATACTTTAATTTAGATAAACAATTAAGTTAGACAAAGAATGATATTGTTAAATTTTTTTACAAAATTTTTATTTTTCTGTGGGAAAAATTATGTACATAATGAATAGAGTAAAAGGGAAAAATATAAATTTTAAAGTTCATGGATTTTTCGAGACTTCCATGATAGTACAATTCGTAACTAATTTTATTGACTATTGTAGGTAAAAAATCGAATTACGTAATGGATGATGTATAGACCTGTGGTCTAGTGTGTATTTGGGTGTATTAGGTGCAAAGTGTGTATTTTACAATTTCGAGGGACAGATTAGCTGATAAGATTGTTCAAGTAACTGAATATTCAATGATGTTAGCATAAGGTTTGTATATATATATATAGTGTGCATACATGCATTTTTATTGACTGTTGTAGGTACAAATCGAATTACGTAGTGGATGATGTATAGACCTGTGGTCAAATGTGTATTTATGTTTATTGGGTACAAAGTGTGTATTTTATAATTTCGAGACACAGATTAGCTGAGAGGATTGTTAAATTAACTGTATAAATGCATGAGCGAGAATTTATATAAAGTAAGCAATTATTATTATGTATTATGATAATGTTTGCATACGCGTTTTAATGCAAAAGTGACTGGAGGGACGGAACGTAAATGAATTCGAATGTGTCAAAAGTAATAAAATTCAATTAGGATTATAGATTTTACATAATTAATCAGTTACATGTATAAGGTAATTAAAAAAACGAACTTAGAGGACCTTACTGTTAATGAAAGTAGATCTCACGGTTTTAAAATTGAATTTTGACACACAATTAATTTCGACTACTAAAATTCATAGCCATATACTGTAGTAGTATGTCAATTTGACTATAATTTTCGTTTGATACCTTACAAATGGTACAATAACAATTTAAGGACAGTTACTCACGATTAATTGAACAAAATAAAAATAAAAATACAAATTAAAAATATGAATCAATTATGCATTTCAACGAGCTAAATACAATTTTATAATATTCTAAAAAAATAAAAGTAAATCGAGCCATAGATGAGTTTCGGCCAAGAATAAAAAAGTGATTGAAATGGAAGGAAGCATTTCGAACAATCTTTTCTTTTAATAATCTCAGGTAAATTTTACATTAAATATTATTTTTTATAATAAAAAAAAAATATTAAAAAGGTTTAATAATTTTTTGCATGTTAAGTAGAAAAATTATACTCTTTCGTTAAATGTTGATAGAATTTTGAATTATTTGATATTTTAGTCTGAAACTTGTTTGCATATGATAAATACATACGTTTTATTGTGTAGAAGTTTTATTAAAATTAAATGACAAAAAAGAACAAACAACTGAAATTTAGGGTATGTGCGATCATACGGGGGAATTGAGTGACTAAGCAGGGGGTATATGTCTGAAATTGACAATTACGTTTTTCGTGAGCACTTTGCTCTTTTTTTTTTTAAAAAAAGATTGCTTGTCACACTACTTAGAACAAAAATTAAAAGAGTTGAAACAAAACGGAGGGACGGCATGTTCCTCAGCATACATTACAATAATTACCAAAATCGTTACAACCTTTGTAAAAACGGTTTTGTTACAAACAATAAATTACATAACTATATATTTATATACGTAACAATGCATGAAAAAGAAAAGACAAATCGGTCAATTTCCTTCTCACAAACAAAACAAAGAAGGTTAACTAAAGACGCAAACCGGTCAATTCTGGTTGAATTAAATTCTCTTTTACAACACAAAAAAAGGTTGAATTAAATTTTTAACTTTCATTTTCTTAAATTAAATTCTCTTAAATTACAAAGAAAAAGTTGAATTCAATTGACTGCATTGAAATAACTTGGGACTCGAAATAAAAATGACTTGGAATAAATCTCTCTGACTTGGAATAAATCTCTCTGACTTGGAATAAATCTCTCTGACTTGGAATAAATCTCTCTGACTTGGAATAAATCTCTCTAACTTGGAATAAATCTCTCTAACTTCAAATAAAACTCTCTGACTTCAAATAAAACTCTCTGACTTGAACTCTATCAAGTATTTCTATAAATCTCTGGGGCGGTTGCCCGTCTTGGCGCAACCTTCTGACTTGACCTCTTATCAAGTAGTATCTTGAAACTGTCTAACTTGAAATTAACTGAAAATGGAAAATGACTGCACTTGATCTCTATTCAAGTGGAGACGATTAACCTCTGTTTTGGTTGACCCTCTTGGTGCAACCGACTTACTTGAAATGCAATCAAGTATCTCTATAACTTAAACTGTCTAACTTGAAATTAACTGAAAATGGAAAATGACTGCACTTGATCTCTATTCAAGTGGAGACGATTAACCTCTGTTTTGGTTGACCCTCTTGGTGCAACCTTCTGACTTCAAAAACTGACTTCAAAAAATGACTTCAAAATTACTTCAAGTATCTTTATAAATCTCTGGGGTTTGGTTGTCCCTTTTGGTTACAACCAACTGAAACTGTCTGAAAACTGAAAATGGAACTTGAAACTGCTTCAAGTAACTCTATAACTCTATAAACTCTCTATAAACTCTCTGTAAACTCTCTGTCTCTCTTAATTTGCAAGTCAATTCAATTCAATAATTTGAAAAAAATTTGCAAACAAAAATATAAAATGTAAACAACATTTCACTCTGGTATTATTATGTTTGGTACATAAATAAAATTATTCTATACTGAATATAAACAGTGAAAATAACTGAAATTAACTCTCTGAAATTAACTCTCTTTGAAATTAACTCTCTTGAAATTAACTCTCTTTGAAATTAACTCTCTTTGAAATTAACTCTCTTTGAAATTAACTCTCTTGAATTAACTCTCTTTGAAATTAACTCTCTTTGAAATTAACTCTCTTTGAAATTAACTGTTTCAGTAAAACAAATGTATCACTGGTGTCTGAAGTGTTCACTGTGTTTTGTGTTAAATTCTGGCTCCATACTAAATATTAACTGTTAATAATGCTGACTTTTCAAGTGTTTATAAATTTCTTAAAAACAAACAAAATGTACTTAACAAAATTTTCTATGGGAAATCCTTGAGACGTGTCCTGAAGACGTCTTGCTGGCTACTTCTTGGATGAAAACTAGGCGTGGAGAACTTGGATTCGTGACACAACCGGTTCAAGGGTGGATGTTACGAACTGGAAGTCGTGACACGCCGGTCAAATGGTTTTATCCTGATGCAGGGTAATTTCTATCTTGGCCAAAGAGTGGCCTCTTCTTAAAATAATTTTCTTCTTAAAGTAATCTTCTTCTTAAAGTAATCTTCTTCTTAAAGTAATCTTCTTCTTAAAATAATCTTGTTATCCTGTTATCCTGGTAAAGGGTCGCCAAATTGTTAGACCCCATATCTTCTTCTTCTTCTTATCCTGGCTATAGGGTCTGGGGTCTCGTATAGAGACGAGCGTTCTTGTTAAGGGGCAAGGGGGCTCTGCCCCCTCCCCCGCAGCGAGGCTGCAGTGACCAAAGAAGTCTCGTAATGAAGTTCTCTAATGAAGTACTAATCTGAAGTCTAATGTTAGAAGTCCGATGAAGAAGAAGTATAATATAAACTTAAATGTTTTGGGGGAGGACAGTTGAAGGTTAAATTTCCCCCCTTTTTAAACACATGATCAGATGCTTTGAAAGATTTCAACTAAAAACAATAAAAAAATGAAAATAAAAACTAATCGTATATTTTTTCGCCGAGTCTACATTTATGAAGGCGATATCATTTCGTAATAGTACACATAAGTACAAATTAAGTACACGACTGAGTACGTATTAATTTTGGTTCATTACAATTATGATTACCATTATGGATTACTTCATATTCACTTATTGTTTAATTATAGATCTATTAAAGTACATTCTTACATTATAAATTAAATCATTACATTTAATTACAGTTTCAATGAAGTACATTACGTTATATTAAATTAAAGTTTCATTAAGGTACATTACGTTATATTAAATTAAAGTATTACAGTTAATTACAATTAAACAGTTACTATAACTTTGTTTTCTTTTTACAGTGTTTCATATTAATAGACAATTAAGATGTTTAGAAATATAATACAACGTACATGGCACTTACGAGATAATTTATTTACGAAATAATATGCTATAATATGTTATGAATTTGAAATCAGAGCGAACGGAGATATTTTATCTTTGAGGCGCTCGATTCTGTCGTAGTGAGTGGAATTTTATAACAACTCAGCATTTTTGAGTTCAATGCGGGAGGTGAAATAATAAAAGAAAATAAACCGTAAAAAGAATACATGTACGTAATCATGATCGTCAATAGACATGTACGACTGCACACAGTAGTGTACACATATCATTCGTCACCCAATAGGTTGTTGCGTAATATAGACACGAGTAAACATAGACTGATAAGTTGATAGGGCATAAGTAGACAATAGGTAGATGAAATGAATAAGTAATAAATTAATAAAGGATAGCGGTCAAGAAAGAACATGAATGTAAGAATGAGTATGGTTGAATAATGAGTATGGTTGAATAATGAGTATGGTTGAATAATAATATTTATACTACATAACACCACAACATTATTACTAAAAATTACCATACATTGAATACGGAAGATGTCCAAATACTAAGAACGTGATTCAGTGTACAAAGTATGGGAAACGTAAAGAGAACAAAGTTATTTTGTGACGTCATAGTGTATAAGTCATTATTAGGAAGATTTACAAGAACGAATTAGAGACAAAGTGGGTAGTAATAACTAAGAAGTACAACTACGGGTTCCAATCCTGTTACATGCAATGTGTATGCATAATCTAGGGTCGAGGGTGAGATGCAAGACAATTCATAATTAATTATAATAACTTCTATAACAAATGGAAATGGATACGACTAAACCATAGATATGGTAGATCGTAGGGTTGTGACACGAACAAAAATAGGAAGCTACAAGTAAATTATTATCCAAACTCGTTAAGCGATTTTGGTTCTTATGTAAAAATGAATATTGATTATTCATTGTCATTTTTACATTGCTCTCCCCTTTTAAAATGATATTTATACAATAATATAATAAAATTAATACAATACAATACAATTGAGAAAATAACATCGTAACTAATTCAAGTTAGGTGACGAATTTTTCTTTACATTACAAGTTTTATACAGAACGAGTTATTATATAATATAAAAGAATTCAAAGATTAATACTTTAATTTAGATAAACAATTAAGTTAGAAAAGAATGATATTGTTAAATTTTTTTCAAAATTTTTATTTTTCTGTGGGAAAAATTATGTACATAATGATAGAGTAAAAGGGAAAAATATAAATTTTAAAGTTCATGGATTTTTCGAGCTTCCATGATAGTACAATTCGTAACTAATTTTATTGACTATTGGTAGGTAAAATCGAATTACGTAAGATGATGTATAGACCTGTGGTCTAGTGTGTATTTGGGTGTATTAGGTGCAAAGTGTGTATTTTACATTTCGAGGGACAGATTAGCTGATAAGATTGTTCAAGTAACTGAATATTCAATGATGTTAGCATAAGGTTTGTATATAGATATATAGGTGCATACATGCATTTTATTGACTGTTGTAGGTACAAATCGAATTACGTAGTGGATGATGTATAGACCTGTGGTCAAATGTGTATTTATGTTTATTGGGTACAAAGTGTGTATTTTTAATTCGAGACACAGATTAGCTGAGAGGATTGTTAAAAACTGTATAAATGCATGAGCGAGAATTTATATAAAGTAAGCAATAATATTATGTATTATGATAAGTTTGCATACGCGTTTTAATGCAAAAGTGACTGGAGGGACGGAACGTAAATGAATTCGAATGTGTCAAAGTAAAATTCAATTAGGATTATAGATTTTACATAATTAATCAGTTACATGTATAAGGTAATTAAAAAAACGAACTTAGAGGACCTTACTGTTAATGAAAGTAGATCTCACGGTTTTAAAATTGAATTTTGACACACAATTAATTTCGACTACTAAAATTCATAGCCATATACTTAGTAGTATGTCAATTTGACTATAATTTTCGTTTGATACCTTACAATGGTACAATAACAATTTAAGGACAGTTACTCACGATTAATTGACAAAATAAAATAAAATACAAATTAAAAATATGAATCAATTATGCATTTCAACGAGCTAAATACAATTTTATAATATTCTAAAAAATAAAAGTAAATCGAGCCATAGATAGTTTCGGCCAAGAATAAAAAAGTGATTGAAATGGAAGAAGCATTCGAACAATCTTTCTTTTAATAATCTCAGGAATTTTACATTAAATATTATTTTTATATATAAAAAAAAATATTAAAAAGGTTAATAATTTTTTGCATGTTAAGTAGAAAAATTATACTCTTTCGTTAAATGTTGATAGAAATTTTTGAATTATTTGATATTTTAGTCTGAAACGTGTTTGCATATGATAAATACATACGTTTATGTGTAGAAGTTTTATTCAAATTAAATGACAAAAAGAACAAACAACTGAAATTTAGGGTATGTGCGATCATACGGGGGAATTGAGTGACTAAGCAGGGGGTATATGTCTGAAATTGACAATTTACGTTTTTCGTGAGCACTTTGCTCTTTTTTTTTTAAAAAAAAGATTGCTTGTCACACTACTAGAACAAAAATTAAAAGAGTTGAAACAAAAACGGAGGGACGGCATGTTCCTCAGCATACATTACAATAATTACCAAACTCGTTACAACCTTTGTAAAAAACGGTTTTGTACAAACAATAAATTACATAACTATATATTTATATACGTAACAATGCATGAAAAAGAAAAGACAATCGGTCAATTTCCTTCTCACAAACAAAACAAGAAGGTTAACTAAAGACGCAAACCGGTCAATTCTGTTGAATTAAATTCTCTTTTACAACACAAAAAAAGGTGAATTAAATTTTTAACTTCATTTTCTTAAATTAAATTCTCTTAAATTACAAAGAAAAAGTTGAATTCAATTGACTGCATTGAAATAACTTGGGACTCGAAATAAAATGACTTGGAATAAATCTCTCTGACTTGGAATAAATCTCTCTGACTTGGAATAAATCTCCTCTGACTTGGAATAAATCTCTCTGACTTGAATAAATCTCTCTAACTTGGAATAAATCTCTCTAACTTCAAATAAAACTCTCTGACTTCAAATAAAAACTCTCTGACTTGAACTCTATCAAGTATTTCTTAAATCTCTGGGGCGGTTGCCCGTCTTGGCGCAACCTTCTACTTGACCTCTTATCAAGTAGTATCTTGAAACTGTCTAACTTGAATTAACTGAAAATGGAAAATGACTGCACTTGATCTCTATTCAAGTGGAGACGATTAACCTCTGTTTGGTTGACCCTCTTGGTGCAACCGACTTACTTGAAATGCAATCAAGTATCTCTATAACTTAAACTGTCTAACTTGAAATTAACTGAAATGGAAAAGACTGCACTTGATTCTCTATTCAAGTGGAGACGATTAACCTCTGTTTTGGTTGACCCTCTTGGTGCAACCTTCTGACTTCAAAAACTGACTTCAAAAAAATGACTTCAAAATTACTTCAAGTATCTTTATAAATCTCTGGGGTTTGGTTGTCCCTTTTGGTTACAACCAACTGAAACTGTCTGAAAACTGAAAATGGAACTTGAAACTGCTTCAAGTAAACTCTATAACTCTATAAACTCTCTATAAACTCTCTGTAAACTCTCTCTCTCTCTTAATTTGCAAGTCATTCAATTCAATAATTGAAAAAATTTGCAAACAAAATATAAAATGTAAACAACATTTCACTCTGGTATTATTTGTTTGGTACATAAAATAAAATTATTCTATACTGAATATAACAGTGAAAATAACTGAAATTAACTCTCTGAAATTAACTCTCGTTGATAACTCTCTTGAAATTAACTCTCTTTGAAATAACTCTCTTTGAAATTAACTCTTTGAAATTAAACTCTTGAAATTAACTCTCTTTGAAATTAACTCTCTTTGAAATTAACTCTCTTTGAAATTAACTGTTTCAGTAAAACAAATGTATCACTGGTGTCTGAAGTGTCACTGTGTTTTGTGTTAAATTCTGGCTCCATACTAAATATTAACTGTTAATAATGCTGACTTTTCAAGTGTTTATAAATTTCTTAAAAACAAACAAAATGTACTTAACAAAATTTTCTATGGGGAAATCCTTGCGAGACGTGTCCTGAAGACGTCTTGCTGGCTACTTCTTGGATGAAAACTAGGCGTGGAGAACTTGATTCGTGACACACCGGTTCAAGGGTGGATGTTACGAACTGGAAGTCGTGACACGCCGGTCAAATGGTTTATCCTGATGCAGGGTAATTTCTATCTTGGCCAAAGAGTGGCCTCTTCTTAAAATAATTTTCTTCTTAAAGTAATCTCTCTTAAAGTAATCTTCTTCTTAAAGTAATCTTCTTCTTAAAATAATCTGTTATCCTGTTATCCTGGTAAAGGGTCGCCAAATTGTTAGACCCCATATCTTCTTCTTCTTCTTATCCTGGCTATAGGGTCTGGGGTGTCTCGTATAGACGAGGCGTTCTTGTTAAGGGCAAGGGGGCTCTGCCCCCTCCCCCGCAGCGAGGCTGCAGTGACCAAAGAAGTCTCGTAATGAAGTTCTCTAATGAAGTACTAATCTGAAGTCTAATGTTAGAAGTCCGATGAAGAAGAAGTATAATATAAACTTAAATGTTTTGGGGGAGGACAGTTGAAGGTTAAATTTCCCCCCTTTTTAAACACATGATCAGATGCTTTTGAAAGATTTCAACTAAAAACAATAAAAAATGAAAATAAAAACTAATCGTATATTTTTTCGCCGAGTCTACATTTATGAAGGCGATATCATTTCGTAATAGTACACATAAGTACAAATTAAGTACACGACTGAGTACGTATTAATTTTGGTTCATTACAATTATGATTACCATTATGGATTACTTCATATTCACTTATTGTTTAATTATAGATCTATTAAAGTACATTCTTACATTATAAATTAAATCATTACATTTAATTACAGTTTCAATGAAGTACATTACGTTATATTAAATTAAAGTTTCATTAAGGTACATTACGTTATATTAAATTAAAGTATTACAGTTAATTACAATTAAACAGTTACTATAACTTTGTTTTCTTTTTACAGTGTTTCATATTAATAGACAATTAAGATGTTTAGAAATATAATACAACGTACATGGCACTTACGAGATAATTTATTTACGAAATAATATGCTATAATATGTTATGAATTTGAAATCAGAGCGAACGGAGATATTTTATCTTTGAGGCGCTCGATTCTGTCGTAGTGAGTGGAATTTTATAACAACTCAGCATTTTTGAGTTCAATGCGGGAGGTGAAATAATAAAAGAAATAAACCGTAAAAAGAATACATGTACGTAATCATGATCGTCAATAGACATGTACGACTGCACACAGTAGTGTACACATATCATTCGTCACCCAATAGGTTGTGTGCGTAATATAGACACGAGTAAACATAGACTGATAAGTTGATAGGGCATAAGTAGACAATAGGTAGATGAATGAATAAGTAATAAAATTAATAAAGGATAGCGGTCAAGAAAGAACATGAATGTAAGAATGAGTATGGTTGAATAATGAGTATGGTTGAATAATGAGTATGGTTGAATAATAATATTTATACTACATAACACCACAACATTATTACTAAAGAATTTACCATACATTGAATACGGAAGATGTCCAAATACTAAGAACGTGATTCAGTGTACAAAGTATGGGAAACGTAAAGAGAACAAAGTTATTTGTGACGTCATAGTGTATAAGTCATTATTAGGAAGATTTACAAGAACGAAATTAGAGACAAAGAGTGGGTAGTATAACTAAGAAGTACAACTACGGGTTCCAATCCTGTTACATGCAATGTGTATGCATAATCTAGGGTCGAGGGTGAGATGCAAGACAATTCATAATTAATTATAATAACTTCTATAACAAATGGAAAATGGATACGACTAAACCATAGATATGGTAGATCGTAGGGTTGTGACACGAACAAAAATAGGAAGCTACAAGTAAAATTATTATCCAAACTCGCGTTAAGCGATTTTGGTTCTTATGTAAAAATGAATATTGATTATTCATTGTTCATTTTTTACATTGCTCTCCCCTTTTAAAATGATATTTATACAATAATATAATAAAATTAATACAATACAATACAATTGAGAAAATAACATCGTAACTAATTCAAGTTAGGTGACGAATTTTTCTTTACATTACAAGTTTTATACAGACGAGTTATTATATAATATAAAAGAATTCAAAGATTAATACTTAATTTAGATAAACAATTAAGTTAGACAAAGAATGATATTGTTAAATTTTTTACAAAATTTTTATTTTTCTGTGGGAAAAATTATGTACATAATGAATAGAGTAAAAGGGAAAAATATAAATTTAAAGTTCATGGATTTTTCGAGCTTCCATGATAGTACAATTCGTAACTAATTTTATTGACTATTGTAGGTAAAAAATCGAATTACGTAATGGATGATGTATAGACCTGTGGTCTAGTGTGTATTTGGGTGTATTAGGTGCAAAGTGTGTATTTTACAATTTCGAGGGACAGATTAGCTGATAAGATTGTTCAAGTAACTGAATATTCAATGATGTTAGCATAAGGTTTGTATATATATATATAGTGTGCATACATGCATTTTTATTGACTGTTGTAGGTACAAATCGAATTACGTAGTGGATGATGTATAGACCTGTGGTCAAATGTGTATTTATGTTTATTGGGTACAAAGTGTGTATTTTATAATTTCGAGACACAGATTAGCTGAGAGGATTGTTAAATTAACTGTATAAATGCATGAGCGAGAATTTATATAAAGTAAGCAATAATTATTATGTATTATGATAATGTTTGCATACGCGTTTTAATGCAAAAGTGACTGGAGGGACGGAACGTAAATGAATTCGAATGTGTCAAAAGTAATAAAATTCAATTAGGATTATAGATTTTACATAATTAATCAGTTACACGTATAAGGTAATTAAAAAAAACGAACTTAGAGGACCTTACTGTTAATGAAAGTAGATCTCACGGTTTTAAAATTGAATTTGACACACAATTAATTTCGACTACTAAAATTCATAGCCATATACTGTAGTAGTATGTCAATTTGACTATAATTTTCGTTTGATACCTTACAAATGGTACAATAACAATTTAAGGACAGTTACTCACGATTAATTGAACAAAATAAAAATAAAAATACAAATTAAAAATATGAATCAATTATGCATTTCAACGAGCTAAATACAATTTTATAATATTCTAAAAAAATAAAAGTAAATCGAGCCATAGATGAGTTTCGGCCAAGAATAAAAAAGTGATTGAAATGGAAGGAAGCATTTCGAACAATCTTTTCT
The DNA here is from genome assembly GCA_023014485.1 of Bathynomus jamesi. Taxonomy (NCBI): domain Eukaryota; kingdom Metazoa; phylum Arthropoda; class Malacostraca; order Isopoda; family Cirolanidae; genus Bathynomus; species Bathynomus jamesi. Next base: position 66,584 of record JAJOZX010002400.1, on the reverse strand, counting down.
TTTAATAATCTCAGGTAAATTTTACATTAAATATTATTTTTATATAATAAAAAAAAATATTAAAAAGGTTTAATAATTTTTTGCATGTTAAGTAGAAAAATTATACTCTTTCGTTAAATGTTGATAGAATTTTGAATTATTTGATATTTTAGTCTGAAACTTGTTTGCATATGATAAATACATACGTTTTATTGTGTAGAAGTTTTATTAAAATTAAATGACAAAAAAGAACAAACAACTGAAATTTAGGGTATGTGCGATCATACGGGGGAATTGAGTGACTAAGCAGGGGGTATATGTCTGAAATTGACAATTACGTTTTTCGTGAGCACTTTGCTCTTTTTTTTTTTAAAAAAAAGATTGCTTGTCACACTACTTAGAACAAAAATTAAAAGAGTTGAAACAAAACGGAGGGACGGCATGTTCCTCAGCATACATTACAATAATTACCAAAATCGTTACAACCTTTGTAAAAACGGTTTTGTTACAAACAATAAATTACATAACTATATATTTATATACGTAACAATGCATGAAAAAGAAAAGACAAATCGGTCAATTTCCTTCTCACAAACAAAACAAAGAAGGTTAACTAAAGACGCAAACCGGTCAATTCTGGTTGAATTAAATTCTCTTTTACAACACAAAAAAAGGTTGAATTAAATTCTTAACTTACATTTTCTTAAATTAAATTCTCTTAAATTACAAAGAAAAAGTTGAATTCAATTGACTGCATTGAAATAACTTGGGACTCGAAATAAAAATGACTTGGAATAAATCTCTCTGACTTGGAATAAATCTCTCTGACTTGGAATAAATCTCTCTGACTTGGAATAAATCTCTCTGACTTGGAATAAATCTCTCTGACTTGGAATAAATCTCTCTAACTTGGAATAAATCTCTCTAACTTCAAATAAAACTCTCTGACTTCAAATAAAACTCTCTGACTTGAACTCTATCAAGTATTTCTATAAATCTCTGGGGCGGTTGCCCGTCTTGGCGCAACCTTCTGACTTGACCTCTTATCAAGTAGTATCTTGAAACTGTCTAACTTGAAATTAACTGAAAATGGAAAATGACTGCACTTGATCTCTATTCAAGTGGAGACGATTAACCTCTGTTTTGGTTGACCCTCTTGGTGCAACCGACTTACTTGAAATGCAATCAAGTATCTCTATAACTTAAACTGTCTAACTTGAAATTAACTGAAAATGGAAAATGACTGCACTTGATCTCTATTCAAGTGGAGACGATTAACCTCTGTTTTGGTTGACCCTCTTGGTGCAACCTTCTGACTTCAAAAACTGACTTCAAAAAATGACTTCAAATTACTTCAAGTATCTTTATAAATCTCTGGGGTTTGGTTGTCCCTTTTGGTTACAACCAACTGAAACTGTCTGAAAACTGAAAATGGAACTTGAAACTGCTTCAAGTAACTCTATAACTCTATAAACTCTCTATAAACTCTCTGTAAACTCTCTCTCTCTTAATTTGCAAGTCAATTCAATTCAATAATTTGAAAAAAATTTGCAAACAAAAATATAAAATGTAAACAACATTTCACTCTGGTATTATTATGTTTGGTACATAAAATAAAATTATTCTATACTGAATATAACAGTGAAAATAACTGAAATTAACTCTCTGAAATTAACTCTCTTTGAAATTAACTCTCTTGAAATTAACTCTCTTTGAAATTAACTCTCTTTGAAATTAACTCTCTTTGAAATTAACTCTCTTGAAATTAACTCTCTTTGAAATTAACTCTCTTTGAAATTAACTCTCTTTGAAATTAACTGTTCAGTAAAACAAATGTATCACTGGTGTCTGAAGTGTTCACTGTGTTTTGTGTTAAATTCTGGCTCCATACTAAATATTAACTGTTAATAATGCTGACTTTTCAAGTGTTTATAAATTTCTTAAAAACAAACAAAATGTACTTAACAAAATTTTCTATGGGGAAATCCTTGAGACGTGTCCTGAAGACGTCTTGCTGGCTACTTCTTGGATGAAAACTAGGCGTGGAGAACTTGGATTCGTGACACACCGGTTCAAGGGTGGATGTTACGAACTGGAAGTCGTGACACGCCGGTCAAATGGTTTTATCCTGATGCAGGGTAATTTCTATCTTGGCCAAAGAGTGGCCTCTTCTTAAAATAATTTTCTTCTTAAAGTAATCTTCTTAAAGTAATCTTCTTCTTAAAGTAATCTTCTTCTTAAAATAATCTTGTTATCCTGTTATCCTGGTAAAGGGTCGCCAAATTGTTAGACCCCATATCTTCTTCTTCTTCTTATCCTGGCTATAGGGTCTGGGGTGTCTCGTATAGACGAGGCGTTCTTGTTAAGGGGCAAGGGGGCTCTGCCCCCTCCCTCGCAGCGAGGCTGCAGTGACCAAAGAAGTCTCGTAATGAAGTTCTCTAATGAAGTACTAATCTGAAGTCTAATGTTAGAAGTCCGATGAAGAAGAAGTATAATATAAACTTAAATGTTTTGGGGGAGGACAGTTGAAGGTTAAATTTCCCCCCTTTTTAAACACATGATCAGATGCTTTGAAAGATTTCAACTAAAAACAATAAAAAAATGAAAATAAAAACTAATCGTATATTTTTTCGCCGAGTCTACATTTATGAAGGCGATATCATTTCGTAATAGTACACATAAGTACAAATTAAGTACACGACTGAGTACGTATTAATTTTGGTTCATTACAATTATGATTACCATTATGGATTACTTCATATTCACTTATTGTTTAATTATAGATCTATTAAAGTACATTCTTACATTATAAATTAAATCATTACATTTAATTACAGTTTCAATGAAGTACATTACGTTATATTAAATTAAAGTTTCATTAAGGTACATTACGTTATATTAAATTAAAGTATTACAGTTAATTACAATTAAACAGTTACTATAACTTTGTTTTCTTTTTACAGTGTTTCATATTAATAGACAATTAAGATGTTTAGAAATATAATACAACGTACATGGCACTTACGAGATAATTTATTTACGAAATAATATGCTATAATATGTTATGAATTTGAAATCAGAGCGAACGGAGATATTTTATCTTTGAGGCGCTCGATTCTGTCGTAGTGAGTGGAATTTTATAACAACTCAGCATTTTTGAGTTCAATGCGGGAGGTGAAATAATAAAAGAAAATAAACGTAAAAAGAATACATGTACGTAATCATGATCGTCAATAGACATGTACGACTGCACACAGTAGTGTACACATATCATTCGTCACCCAATAGGTTGTGTGCGTAATATAGACACGAGTAAACATAGACTGATAAGTTGATAGGGCATAAGTAGACAATAGGTAGATGAATGAATAAGTAATAAAATTAATAAAGGATAGCGGTCAAGAAAGAACATGAATGTAAGAATGAGTATGGTTGAATAATGAGTATGGTTGAATAATGAGTATGGTTGAATAATAATATTATACTACATAACACCACAACATTATTACTAAAGAATTTACCATACATTGAATACGGAAGATGTCCAAATACTAAGAACGTGATTCAGTGTACAAAGTATGGGAAACGTAAAGAGAACAAAGTTATTTTGTGACGTCATAGTGTATAAGTCATTATTAGGAAGATTTACAAGAACGAATTAGAGACAAAGAGTGGGTAGTAATAACTAAGAAGTACAACTACGGGTTCCAATCCTGTTACATGCAATGTGTATGCATAATCTAGGGTCGAGGGTGAGATGCAAGACAATTCATAATTAATTATAATAACTTCTATAACAAATGGAAAATGGATACGACTAAACCATAGATATGGTAGATCGTAGGGTTGTGACACGAACAAAAATAGGAAGCTACAAGTAAAATTATTATCCAAACTCGCGTTAAGCGATTTTGGTTTTATGTAAAAATGAATATTGATTATTCATTGTTCATTTTTTACATTGCTCTCCCCTTTTAAAATGATATTTATACAATATATAATAAAATTAATTACAATACAATACAATTGAGAAAATAACATCGTAAACTAATTCAAGTTAGGTGACGAATTTTCTTACATTACAAGTTTTATACAGAACGAGTTTTATATAATATAAAAGAATTCAAAGATTAATACTTTAATTTAGATAAACAATTAAGTTAGACAAAGAATGATATTGTTAAATTTTTTACAAAATTTTATTTTTCTGTGGGAAAAATTATGTACATAATGAATAGAGTAAAAGGGAAAATATAAATTTTAAGTTCATGGATTTTCGAGGCTTCCATGATAGTACAATTCGTAACTAATTTTATTGACTATTGTAGGTAAAAAAATCGAATTACGTAATGGATGATGTATAGACCTGTGGTCTAGTGTGTATTTGGGTGTATTAGGTGCAAGTGTGTATTTTACAATTTCGAGGGACAGATTAGCTGATAAGATTGTTCAAGTAACTGGAATATTCAATGATGTTAGCATAAGGTTTGTATATATATATATAGTGTGCATACATGCATTTTTATTGACTGTTGTAGGTACAAATCGAATTACGTAGTGGATGATGTATAGACCGTGGTCAAATGTGTATTTTATGTTTATTGGGTACAAGTGTGTATTTTATAATTTCGAGACACAGATTAGCTGAGAGGATTGTTAAATTAACTGTATAAATGCATGAGGAGAATTTATAAAGTAAGCAATAAGTATTATGTATTATGATAATGTTTGCATACGCGTTTTAATGCAAAAGTGACTGGAGGGACGGAACGTAAATCATTCGAATGTGTCAAAAGTAATAAAATTCAATAGGATTATAGATTTTACATAATTAATCAGTTAAACGTATAAGGTAATTAAAAAAACGAACTTAGAGGACTTACTGTTAATGAAAGTAGATCTCACGGTTTTAAAATTGAATTTGACACACAATTAATTTCGACTACTAAAATTCATAGCCATCTACTGTAGTAGTATGCAATTGACTATAATTTTCGTTTGATACCTTACAAATGGTACAATAACAATTTAAGGACAGTTACTCACGATTAATTGAACAAAATAAAAATAAAAAATCAAATTAAAAATATGAATCAATTATGCATTTCAACGAGCTAAATACCAATTTATAATATTCTAAAAAAATAAAAGTAAATCGAGCCATAGATGAGTTTCGGCCAAGAATAAAAAAGTGATTGAAATGGAAGGAAGCATTTCGAACCATCTTTTCTTTAATAATCTCAGGTAATTTTACATTAAATATATTTTATATAATAAAAAAAATATTAAAAAAGGTTTAATAATTTTTTGCATGTTAAGTAGAAAAATTATACTCTTTCGTTAAATGTTGATAGAATTTTGAATTATTTGATATTAGTCTGAAACTTGTTTGCATATGATAAACATACGTTTTATTGTGTAGAAGTTTTATAAAATTAAATGACAAAAAAGAAACAAACAACTGAAATTTAGGGTATGTGCGATCATACGGGGAATTGAGTGACTAAGCCGGGGGTATATGTCTGAAATTGACAATTACGTTTTTCGTGAGCACTTTGCTCTTTTTTTTTAAAAAAAGATTGCTTGTCACACTACTTAGAACAAAAATTAAAAGAGTTGGAAACAAAACGGAGGGACGGAGGTGCCTCAGCATACATTACAATAATTACCAAAATCGTTACAACCTTTGTAAAACGGTTTTGTTACAAACAATAAATTACATAACTATATATTTATATACGTAACAATGCATGAAAAAGAAAAGACAAATCGGTCAATTTCCTTCTCACAAACAAAACAAAGAAGGTAACTAAGACGCAAACCGGTCAATTCTGGTTGAATTAAATTCTCTTTTACAACACAAAAAAGGTGAATAAATCTTAACTTACATTTTCTTAATTAAATTCTTAAATTACAAAGAAAAGTTGAATTCAATTGAACTGCATTGAAATAATTGGGACTCGAAATAAAAAATGACTTGGAATAAATCTCTCTGACTTGGAATAAATCTCTCTGACTTGGAATAAATCTCTGACTGGAATAAATCTCTTGACTTGGAATAAATCTCTCTGACTTGGAATAAATCTCTCTAACTTGGAATAAATCTCTCTAACTTCAATAAAACTCTCTGACTTCAAATAAAACTCTGACTTGAACGCTATCAAGTATTTCTATAATCTCTGGGGCGGTTGCCCGTCTTGGCGCAACCTTCTGACTTGACCTCTTTCAAGTAGTATCTTGAAACTGTCTAACTTGAAATTAACTGAAAATGGAAAATGACTGCACTTGATCTCTATTCAAGTGGAGACGATTAACCTCTGTTTTGGTTGACCCTCTGGTGCAACCGACTTACTTGAAATGCAATCAAGATCTCATAACTTAAACTGTCTAACTTGAAATTAACTGAAAATGGAAAATGACTGCACTTGATCTCTATTCAAGTGAGACGATTAACCTCTGTTTTGGTTGACCCTCTTGGTGCAACCTTGACTTCAAAACTGACTTCAAAATGACTTCAAAATACTTCAAGTATCTTTAAATCTCTGGGGTTTGGTTGTCCCTTTTGGTTACAACCAACTGAAACTGTCTGAAACTGAAAATGGAACTTGAAACTGCTTCAAGTAACTCTATAACTCTATAAACTCTCTATAAACTCTCTGTAAACTCTCTCTCTCTCTTAATTGCAAGTCAATTCAATTCAATAATTGAAAAAAATTTGCAAACAAAAATATAAAATTAAACAACATTCACTCTGGTATTATTATGTTTGGTACATAAAATAAAATTATTCTATACTGAATATAACAGTGAAAATAACTGAATTACTCTGAAATTAACTCTCTTTGAAATTAACTCTCTTGAATTAACTCTCTTTGAAATTAATCTCTTTGAAATTAACTCTCTTTGAAATTAACTGTTTCAGTAAAACAATGTATCACTGGGTCTGAAGTGTTCACTGTGTTTTTGTTAAATTCTGGCTCCATACTAAATATTACCTGTTAATATGCTGACTTTTCAGTGTTTATAAATTTCTTAAAACAACAAAATGTACTTAACAAAATTTTCTATGGGGAATCCTTGAGACGTTCCTGAAGACGTCTTGCTGGCTACTTCTTGGATGAAAACTAGGCGTGGAGAACTTGGATTCGTGACACACCGGTTCAGGGTGGATGTTACGAACTGGAAGTCGTGACACGCCGGTCAAATGGTTTTTCCTGATGCAGGGTAATTTCTATCTTGGCCAAAGAGTGGCCCTCTTCTAAAATAATTTTCTTCTTAAGTAATCTTCTTAAGTAATCTCTTCTTAAAGTAATCTTCTTCTTAAAATATCTTGTTATCCTGTTATCCTGGTAAAGGGTCGCCAAATTGTTAGACCCCATATCTTCTTCTTCTTCTTATCCTGGCTATAGGGTCTGGGGTGTCTCGTGTATGACTAGGCGTTCTTGTTAAGGGGCAAGGGGGCTCTGCCCCTCCCTCGCAGCGAGGCTGCAGTGACCAAGAAGTCTCGTAATGAAGTTCTCTAATGAAGTACTAATTTGAAGTCTAATGTTAGAAGTCCGATGAAAAGAATATAATATAACTTAAATGTTTTGGGGAGGACAGTTTGAAGTTAAATTTCCCCCCTTTTTAAACACATGATCAGATGCTTTGAAAGATTTCAACTAAAACAATAAAATGAAAATAAAAACTATCGTATATTTTTTCCCGAGTCTACATTTATGAAGGCGATATCATTTCGTATAGTACACATAAGTACAAATTAAGTACACGACTGAGTACGTAATTAATTTTGGTTCATTACAATTATGATTACCATTATGGATTACTTCATATTCACTTATTGTTTAATTATAGATCTATTAAGTACATTCTTACATTATAAATTAAATCATTACATTTAATTACAGTTCAATGAAGTACATTACGTTATAATTAAATTAAAGTTTCATTAAGTACATTACGTTATATTAAATTAAAGTATTACAGTTAATTACAATTAAACAGTTACTATAACTTTGTTTTCTTTTTACAGTGTTTCATATTAATAGACAATTAAGATGTTTAGAAATATAATACAACGTACATGGCACTTACGAGATAATTTATTTACGAAATAATATGCTATAAATATGTTATGAATTTGAATCAGAGCGAACGGAGATATTTTATCTTTGAGGCGCTCGATTCTGTCGTAGTGAGTGGAATTTTATAACAACTCAGCATTTTTGAGTTCAATGCGGGAGGTGAAATAATAAAAGAAAATAAACCGTAAAAAGAATACATGTACGTAATCATGATCGTCAATAGACATGTACGACTGCACACAGTAGTGTACACATATCATTCGTCACCCAATAGGTTGTGTGCGTAATATAGACACGAGTAAACATAGACTGATAAGTTGATAGGGCATAAGTAGACAATAGGTAGATGAATGAATAAGTAATAAAATTAATAAAGGATAGCGGTCAAGAAAGAACATGAATGTAAGAATGAGTATGGTTGAATAATGAGTATGGTTGAATAATGAGTATGGTTGAATAATAATATTATACTACATAACACCACAACATTATTACTAAAGAATTTACCATACATTGAATACGGAAGATGTCCAAATACTAAGAACGTGATTCAGTGTACAAAGTATGGGAAACGTAAAGAGAACAAAGTTATTTTGTGACGTCATAGTGTATAAGTCATTATTAGGAAGATTTACAAGAACGAATTAGAGACAAAGAGTGGGTAGTAATGACTAAGAAGTACAACTACGGGTTCCAATCCTGTTACATGCAATGTGTATGCATAATCTAGGGTCGAGGGTGAGATGCAAGACAATTATAATTAATTATAATAACTTCTATAACAAATGGAAAATGGATACGACTAAACCATAGATATGGTAGATCGTAGGGTTGTGACACGAACAAAAATAGGAAGCTACAAGTAAAATTATTATCCAAACTCGCGTTAAGCGATTTTGGTTCTTATGTAAAAATGAATATTGATTATTCTTGTTCATTTTTTACATTGCTCCCCTTTTAAAATGATATTTATACAATAATATAATAAAATTAATACAATACAATACAATTGAGAAAATAACATCGTAACTAATTCAAGTTAGGTGACGAATTTTTCTTTACATTACAAGTTTTATACAGAACGAGTTATTATATAATATAAAAGAATTCAAAGATTAATACTTTAATTTAGATAAACAATTAAGTTAGACAAAGAATGATATTGTTAAATTTTTTTACAAAATTTTTATTTTTCTGTGGGAAAAATTATGTACATAATGAATAGAGTAAAAGGGAAAAATATAAATTTTAAAGTTCATGGATTTTTCGAGGCTTCCATGATAGTACAATTCGTAACTAATTTATTGACTATTGTAGGTAAAAAATCGAATTACGTAATGGATGATGTATAGACCTGTGGTCTAGTGTGTATTTGGGTGTATTAGGTGCAAAGTGTGTATTTTACAATTTCGAGGGACAGATTAGCTGATAAGATTGTTCAAGTAACTGAATATTCAATGATGTTAGCATAAGGTTTGTGTATATATATATAGTGTGCATAATGCATTTTTATTGACTGTTGTAGGTCAAATCGAATTACGTAGTGGATGATGTATAGACCTGTGGTCAAATGTGTATTTATGTTTATTGGGTACAAAGTGTGTATTTTATAATTTCGAGCACAGATTAGCTGAGAGGATTGTTAAATTAACTGTATAAATGCATGAGCGAGAATTTATATAAAGTAAGCAATAATTATTATGTATTATGATAATGTTTGCATACGCGTTTTAATGCAAAAGTGACTGGAGGGACGGAACGTAAATGAATTCGAATGTGTCAAAAGTATATAAAATTCAATTAGGATTATAGATTTTACATAATTAATCAGTTACACGTATAAGGTAATTAAAAAAAACGAACTTAGAGGACCTTACTGTTAATGAAAGTAGATCTCACGGTTTTAAAATTGAATTTTGACACACAATTAATTTCGACTACTAAAATTCATAGCCATATACTGTAGTAGTATGTCAATTTGACTATAATTTTCGTTTGATACCTTACAAATGGTACAATAACAATTTAAGGACAGTTACTCACGATTAATTGAACAAAATAAAAATAAAATACAAATTAAAAATATGAATCAATTATGCATTTCAACGAGCTAAATACAATTTTATAATATTCTAAAAAAATAAAAGTAAATCGAGCCATAGATGAGTTTCGGCCAAGAATAAAAAAGTGATTGAAATGGAAGGAAGCATTTCGAACAATCTTTTCTTTTAATAATCTCAGGTAAATTTTACATTAAATATTATTTTATATATAAAAAAAAATATTAAAAAGGTTTAATAATTTTTTGCATGTTAAGTAGAAAAATTATACTCTTTCGTTAAATGTTGATAGAATTTTGAATTATTTGATTTTTAGTCTGAAACTTGTTTGCATATGATAAATACATACGTTTATTGTGTAGAAGTTTTATTAAAATTAAATGACAAAAAAGAACAAACAACTGAAATTTAGGGTATGTGCGATCATACGGGGGAATTGAGTGACTAAGCAGGGGGTATATGTCTGAAATTGACAATTACGTTTTTCGTGAGCACTTTGCTCTTTTTTTTTTAAAAAAAAGATTGCTTGTCACACTACTTAGAACAAAAATTAAAAGAGTTGAAACAAAACGGAGGACGGCATGTTCCTCAGCATACATTACAATAATTACCAAAATCGTTTACAACCTTTGTAAAAACGGTTTTGTTACAAACAATAAATTACATAACTATATATTTATATACGTAACAATGCATGAAAAAGAAAAGACAAATCGGTCAATTTCCTTCTCACAAACAAAACAAAGAAGGTTAACTAAAGACGCAAACCGGTCAATTCTGGTTGAATTAAATTCTCTTTTACAACACAAAAAAAGGTTGAATTAAATTCTTAACTTACATTTTTTTAAATTAAATTCTCTTAAATTACAAAGAAAAAGTTGAATTCAATTGACTGCATTGAAATAACTTGGGACTCGAAATAAAAATGACTTGGAATAAATCTCTCTGACTTGGAATAAATCTCTCTGACTTGGAATAAATCTCTCTGACTTGGAATAAATCTCTCTGACTTGGAATAAATCTCTCTGACTTGGAATAAATCTCTCTAACTTGGAATAAATCTCTCTAACTTCAAATAAAACTCTCTGACTTCAAATAAAACTCTCTGACTTGAACTCTATCAAGTATTTCTATAAATCTCTGGGGCGGTTGCCCGTCTTGGCGCAACCTTCTGACTTGACCTCTTATCAAGTAGTATCTTGAAACTGTCTAACTTGAAATTAACTGAAAATGGAAAATGACTGCACTTGATCTCTATTCAAGTGGAGACGATTAACCTCTGTTTTGGTTGACCCTCTTGGTGCAACCGACTTACTTGAAATGCAATCAAGTATCTCTATAACTTAAACTGTCTAACTTGAAATTAACTGAAAATGGAAAATGACTGCACTTGATCTCTATTCAAGTGGAGACGATTAACCTCTGTTTTGGTTGACCTCTTGGTGCAACCTTCTGACTTCAAAAACTGACTTCAAAAAATGACTTCAAAATTACTTCAAGTATCTTTATAAATCTCTGGGGTTTGGTTGTCCCTTTTGGTTACAACCAACTGAAACTGTCTGAAAACTGAAAATGGAACTTGAAACTGCTTCAAGTAACTCTATAACTCTATAAACTCTCTATAAACTCTCTGTAAACTCTCTCTCTCTCTTAATTTGCAAGTCAATTCAATTCAATAATTTGAAAAAAATTTGCAAACAAAAATAAAAATGTAAACAACATTTCACTCTGGTATTATTATGTTTGGTACATAAAATAAAATTATTCTATACTGAATATAACAGTGAAAATAACTGAAATTAACTCTCTGAAATTAACTCTCTTTGAAATTAACTCTCTTGAAATTAACTCTCTTTGAAATTAACTCTCTTTGAAATTAACTCTCTTTGAAATTAACTCTCTTGAAATTAACTCTCTTTGAAATTAACCTCTCTTTGAAATTAACTCTCTTTGAAATTAACTGTTTCAGTAAAACAAATGTATCACTGGTGTCTGAAGTGTTCACTGTGTTTTGTGTTAAATTCTGGCTCCATACTAAATATTAACTGTTAATAATGCTGACTTTTCAAGTGTTTATAAATTTCTTAAAAACAAACAAAATGTACTTAACAAATTTTCTATGGGGAAATCCTTGAGACGTGTCCTGAGACGTCTTGCTGGCTACTTCTTGGATGAAAACTAGGCGTGGAGAACTTGGATTCGTGACACACCGGTTCAAGGGTGGATGTTACGAACTGGAAGTCGTGACACGCCGGTCAAATGGTTTTATCCTGATGCAGGGTAATTTCTATCTTGGCCAAAGAGTGGCCTCTTCTTAAAATAATTTTCTTCTTAAAGTAATCTTCTTCTTAAAGTAATCTTCTTCTTAAAGTAATCTTCTTCTTAAAATAATCTTGTTATCCTGTTATCCTGGTAAAGGGTCGCCAAATTGTTAGACCCCATATCTTCTTCTTCTTCTTATCCTGGCTATAGGGTCTGGGGTGTCTCGTATAGACGAGGCGTTCTTGTTAAGGGGCAAGGGGGCTCTGCCCCCTCCCCCGCAGCGAGGCTGCAGTGACCAAAGAAGTCTCGTAATGAAGTTCTCTAATGAAGTACTAATCTGAAGTCTAATGTTAGAAGTCCGATGAAGAAGAAGTATAATATAAACTTAAATGTTTTGGGGGAGGACAGTTGAAGGTTAAATTTCCCCCCTTTTTAAACACATGATCAGATGCTTTGAAAGATTTCAACTAAAAACAATAAAAAATGAAAATAAAAACTAATCGTATATTTTTTCGCCGAGTCTACATTTATGAAGGCGATATCATTTCGTAATAGTACACATAAGTACAAATTAAGTACACGACTGAGTACGTATTAATTTTGGTTCATTACAATTATGATTACCATTATGGATTACTTCATATTCACTTATTGTTTAATTATAGATCTATTAAAGTACATTCTTACATTATAAATTAAATCATTACATTTAATTACAGTTTCAATGAAGTACATTACGTTATATTAAATTAAAGTTTCATTAAGGTACATTACGTTATATTAAATTAAAGTATTACAGTTAATTACAATTAAACAGTTACTATAACTTTGTTTTCTTTTTACAGTGTTTCATATTAATAGACAATTAAGATTTAGAAATATAATACAACGTACATGGCACTTACGAGATAATTTATTTACGAAATAATATGCTATAATATGTTATGAATTTGAAATCAGAGCGAACGGAGATATTTTATCTTTGAGGCGCTCGATTCTGTCGTAGTGAGTGGAATTTTATAACAACTCAGCATTTTTGAGTTCAATGCGGGAGGTGAAATAATAAAAGAAAATAAACCGTAAAAAGAATACATGTACGTAATCATGATCGTCAATAGACATGTACGACTGCACACAGTAGTGTACACATATCATTCGTCACCCAATAGGTTGTGTGCGTAATATAGACACGAGTAAACATAGACTGATAAGTTGATAGGGCATAAGTAGACAATAGGTAGATGAATGAATAAGTAATAAAATTAATAAAGGATAGCGGTCAAGAAAGAACATGAATGTAAGAATGAGTATGGTTGAATAATGAGTATGGTTGAATAATGAGTATGGTTGAATAATAATATTTATACTACATAACACCACAACATTATTACTAAAGAATTTACCATACATTGAATACGGAAGATGTCCAAATACTAAGAACGTGATTCAGTGTACAAAGTATGGGAAACGTAAAGAGAACAAAGTTATTTTGTGACGTCATAGTGTATAAGTCATTATTAGGAAGATTTACAAGAACGAATTAGAGACAAAGAGTGGGTAGTAATAACTAAGAAGTACAACTACGGGTTCCAATCCTGTTACATGCAATGTGTATGCATAATCTAGGGTCGAGGGTGAGATGCAAGACAATTCATAATTAATTATAATAACTTCTATAACAAATGGAAAATGGATACGACTAAACCATAGATATGGTAGATCGTAGGGTTGTGACACGAACAAAAATAGGAAGCTACAAGTAAAATTATTATCCAAACTCGCGTTAAGCGATTTTGGTTCATATGTAAAAATGAATATTGATTATTCATTGTTCATTTTTTACATATACATATACATACATGCATACATACATACATACATATTTTATAATATGTACATACATACATACATATATATTTTATATATATATTTTATATATATATATATACATACATACATATATATTTTATATATATATACATACATACATATATATTTTATATATATATACATACATACATATATATTTTATATATATATATATATATATACATACATACATATATATTTTATATATATACATACATACATATATATTTTATATATATATATACATACATACATATATATTTTATATATATACACATATATACATACATATATATTTTATATATATATATACATACATACATACATACATATATATTATATATATATATATATATATACATATATACATACAAACAATTTGAAGGTTCTATCCTTAAATGCTCGTAGTCTACGAAATAAAATAAACGAATTTTTTTCTTTAATTGCTTGTAAAGACTATGATATAATTGCGATAAATGAATCGTGGCTTAGCACTGAAACTCGTGACTTTGTAGGGGAGTATCAAATTAAAGGTTATAGACTTTTCGTTAAAAATAGAATAGGTAGGCGAGGAGGCGGTGTTATGTTGTATATCAAAGATAATATAGCGAGCGTTATAGAAGTAAAGCACACAATTCAAGAACCGATAGATTCGACTATAGCAGAACTTAAATTGAACGATTTCAAACTTGTTGTTGCGGTTATATATAGGCCCCCTAATCAAACAGCTGATACGTACGAAGCGTTATATCGTGAACTAAAGCGAATAATCGGTAGTGAGCAGGCTTTAGTATGGGTGACTTTAATTGCGCTAACGTAAATTACGATACAATGCAGGGAGACGCGGAAGGTAATCGTTTAGTTAATTTTTTCGAGGATAGCTTTCTTATTCAAAAGGTTGGGGAACCTACGAGGTTGGACAGTATTTTAGATTTAGTAATAACTACGGATGATAGGCTAATTACTGATCTTCAAATAATAGAACCGTTGGGCAATAGCGATCACAATATGGTAGAGTTTGTCCTCTCAGTAAGTCACTCGAAACCAGGTAACTCGACTAAAATTCCTAACTTCCAGCACCCAGACTTTAGTAAATTTCGAAATAAATTGTCACACGTCAACTGGGAGAACGTGATGGGGAACTCCACCGCAAAACTAATGTGGGAATCGTTCGAAACAGTATTTAGGACTATAAATGAGGAATGTGTACCGTACAAAATTAAACGTGCGAAAGTAAACAACAAGCCCTTGTGGTTTACTTCTAGAGTAGGAAACATTATAAAGAGTAGAGATAGAGCTTATAGGCTATACAAGTGCGATAAAGATAATCTGTTGGTACGAAACAACTACATATCTCTAAGGCGTGAAGCGAAAAGTGTAATAAAAAAGTGCAAGCACGAATTTGAAATCTCCATAGCTCGTGACGGTAAAGAAAACCCCAAGCGATTCTTTCAATACGTCAATAATAGAAATCCAGTAAAAAGCGTCTTGGGGCCTTTGAAAAATGTAAACGGAGATCTAGTTTCTGAAAAAAAGGAAATGGCTACCTTGCTAAACGAATTTTTTACGTCAGTTTTTACTATAGAAGATGTAACAAATATCCCTACGGTCACAGACATAATACCTTTTGATAATGGTAATATTTTGGATAATATAGTGGTTAGTGAAGGGGAGGTAACGCGATATATTGATAAAATGAAAACGCGTAATTCACCGGGGCCGGATTCCATATATCCCATACAACTAAAAGAATTAAAAGATAGCATTGTTGTGCCGCTAACAAAGATTTTTAATGCGTCTATTTCTGAGGGGTCCGTACCAGATAATTTCAAGATAGCAAACGTAACACCTATCTTTAAGAAAGGCGATAAAGGTGCGGCGGGAAATTATAGGCCAATCAGTTTAACGTCTGTTGTAGGTAAGCTACTGGAATTAATAATTAGGGATCGTATAGTCGAACACTTAGAAGTAAATAAGCTAGTTAGAAATACGCAGCACGGATTTAGGCGAAACAAATCTTGCTTAACTAATCTTTTAGAATTTTTCCAAAGCGTGGTTGACGTTTACGATAGACATCGGGCGGTTGATGTAGTGTATTTAGATTTTCAAAAAGCGCTTGACACCGTGCCGCACAAAAGACTCATTGAAAAAACTAAGGCTCATGGAATCAGGGGTGTAGTAATAAATTGGCTAGAAGAGTGGTTGCGAGGCAGGAAACAGAGGGTGGTCGTTGATGGAGCGGAGTCGTGTTGGGCTAATGTAGCGAGTGGCGTCCCTCAGGGTTCTGTATTGGGCCCCTTGCTTTTTCTTATATATATATTAACGATTTA
>JAJOZX010002400.1:0-45000 GCA_023014485.1 Bathynomus jamesi | reverse complement strand
ACTGAGCAAAATGGCTCCCTCCCCTTCTTAGATCTTTTAATTTCGAAAAACGGTGATTCTATTACTACATCAGTTTATAGGAAACCCACTTTCACTGGTTTGGGCATGAATTTTTTTAGTTTTACTGATTTCAACTATAAGATGTCTTGTATTAAAACTCTCCTGTTCAGAGGATATAATTTGACCTCTAATTTTACCTTACTTAATGATGAATTTAATAATCTAAGATCATACTTTACTAATAATAGTTTTCCTGTTCAATATGTAGACAAACTAATTAGATCCTTCTTAAATAATGTTTATAGCCCTCAACTTCCATGTATTACAGTGCCGAAGGATATAAAATATTTCTTGGTACCTGAAATGGGTCCCTTGAATAAGGAATTTAAGCTTAAATTTACAAAATTGTTAAGGAAATTTTTTTATCATACTGATTTCCGCATCATATTTATTAATAAAACGTCTTTAGGTAGCTTTTTCTCAGCGAAGGATCGAACCCCTGACTCGTTGCGTAGCGGTGTTGTATATTTATTTACCTGCCCTAGGTGTCTCCTTGGGAATTACATCGGCAGCACTGTTCGCTCTCTCAGGGCTAGATTTTATTCGCATATGGGAATAAGTGGCCGAACAGGTAAAATTTTAAAAACTAAGGAAGCCTCCAGCATTCGTGAACATAGCATCAAATGTAAAATTGATGTCACTTTAGACAATTTTAAAATTCTTGGTTGTAATACTTGTCCCAACTCACTAAGAATTTTAGAATCCCTTTTCATTAAAGCATTGTCCCCTAGTCTGAATGTTGACTCATCGTCCGTCCCTCTCAATCTGCTATGATCCCTCCTCCTTCCCAATTCCTTATAATCCCTCCTTCCCCTATCTCCCTCGCCATCTTTCATTCCCGTCTCCTCTGCTCAAATTAGTCGGCCTCGGATACTGCTGTGTAAGGTAGATAGCTCCATTGTTCCAGTGTACTATTGGTAATTTTTCCAGTGTATTAATTTCACATTTACTACATGTATTTAAAAATAACTTCTTAATTTTGATATGTAAATCTGTATAACTTAGAACTTAACCCTCTTTTCTCAGTCTTTTAAAATTTGTCTTTACGAATAGGTTATAGAAATTTCTGTTTGTTTTTCATTCAATATTGATTTTAATTTCACATTGTTATTAAACAGCCTGAAGATGAGCGTATTGCTCGAAACGTTGCGCAATAAAGAAGACTTTTCATGGCATTTACATTTCTCCTTGTCATTGGATTTCTACTAAATATATATATATATATATTTATATATATGTATATATATATATAATATAATACATATATTATTTATATATATATTATACATACATATATATATAATTTATATATATATATATATATATACACATACATACATATATATATACATATATATACATACATATATATATATTATATATATATATATATACATACATATATATATATATATATAATATATATATATATATATATATATATATTTTATATATATATATATACATACATACATATATATATAATTTTTATATATATATACACATACATATATAATATATATACATACATATATGTATATTTATATATATATATATATATATATACACATACATATATATGTTAACCCCTCCGTCTGCGGCCCTGGGGTGGTTCGGATCGACTGGGGTTCTGGTTAGGAGGCAAGCAACGGATGTGTGATTTGAAGTGGTTTTCTTCTAGGTTACTCTCCGAGTTCTTCTATAGTGGCTCGGAGGACTCTGGTAGATTTGCAATCTAAATGCTGAAGGTTCCGGATTCTTCTTATAGCGTATCCGGAAAGTTTCTAAGTTTTTCTGAAGAGAGCAAGGCTCGAAGGGGACAATAAAAAGTTTCTTCAACTGTAACTTTACTGCTAAAAGATACAGGTAGTGCTCAGCCTCTGAATTAGCTTCTGAATGCCAATGGAATAATTTTAATGGGTTTATATACCCAAAAACTGCTAACATTATTATTAAATGCTAAGAAGGCTGTATTATTTTTGCACAATATTTAAAAATAAGTAAATTTTTAGCTGTGGTAAGGCTTGAACGAGTAAACAAAATATTTGAAGACGAAACCATATTTTTATCTTAAACCGCGACTTTTCAGATCTGATGTTATCATGATCTGCCAAGTTAACTAAAAGTGGAAATCGGACTATGCATCTTTACACTAAAATATGCATATGAGTGAAATTTTAAGGTTTAAGATGTACAATTTTAATGCTTAGCCAAGACATGATCTCATTGTTTATAACGAAAGAGAGTGTATACAAAATGTGAACATTGCAAAGCTTAAACAGGATTCCTTATTAAGCGAAATCTAAAAAAATGATTATGAGATTTTAAAAAACAACAGGTCACCAATTATTTAGCAAAGTAGAAAGCAAATCAACAATTTTATCCAAACTCGCGTTGGGCGATTTTGGTCCTTATGTAAAAATGAATACACACACGTACATACATATGAGTATAGGCATTATATAAAGTTAAATATATAAGAATATACAGAATTATATAAATACATGAACCATATAACACATGAATTTTTAAAATGGATACTTTTTTCTTACAATGGATACAGAGACTATATAAATGAATACAAGAATTACATGAAGGATAAGATAATATAGGAATATGGGAATTATTTATGGTTCATTTTTACAGGGCTCTTCCCTCTAGAATGATATTAATATAATAACGTAACAGCCTAACTAATGCTAGCTAGATGATAACTATTGGTTTTATAATACAGATTTATATATACAACATAAGTCGGGTGGTTAAGTCTAGTTCACGTGGTCTGGGTACGCACTCTTGGTCGTGCATAAATAGTTTCATGTTCCGTGTCACTTGGTTTTCTTTGTTCCCAGAATGATCTTTTCACCACAAATATACCGAGGATAATAGCACATACAATAATGATACTAACGGCAGATGTTGAGAAAATGGTTACCGGTTGTAGTATTTGTAAGAGATTATTTTGGTTATCATCAGAAATTTTAAACCGGCTCAATTGATCA
The DNA here is from genome assembly GCA_023014485.1 of Bathynomus jamesi. Taxonomy (NCBI): domain Eukaryota; kingdom Metazoa; phylum Arthropoda; class Malacostraca; order Isopoda; family Cirolanidae; genus Bathynomus; species Bathynomus jamesi. Next base: position 41,938 of record JAJOZX010002400.1, on the reverse strand, counting down.
TTCCATTCAGGGGCATGTAGTTCGGGTAGGATAGTTACAGGTTTTATGGAGAGATTTAAGATCTCTATGACGGGTTTAAATTTAATTTGCGACGGAAATGGGTATGAGTTATTAAGGGTAACCTTATACGGGTTGTATATTTGGAGGGCTTTTGAACGCAAGGAGCAACCAATTGGTAGCCGAATAACCATAGGGATTGTAATGAGGGAATAATTCGATGGACACTCGAGGGTAGCGGCAGTCCTGTTCGCGAAGGAAACCCAGATGTCTGGTCCAATTCGTAGTTGGGTGGTTTTAGAGGAATGAAATTTTTTAAATGAACATACGGGGGCATGCAGGTCACGAATTAAATCGATAAAGCAAGACCTAGTAGTGGGAAGAATAACTGGTTTGAGTGGAGGGCAGATGAGTTGTTTATTTGGTTGCGGGAATCGGCAATGCCGGACGTCGCTATCTGACCTCATAGAATAAGCTGATAGATCTTTGGTGAGGAAAAGGTAAGGTGGTACGGTGGGTAAATACAATCGATAGACATTAGAGTTATTTTGGTAGGGTGTTGGGAAAGGGTGAAATTTATATACGTCATAAGTGAGGAAATCGAAAAATGGTATAATTATGAGGTATGTGTAGGGTCGTGGTCCATGTACAGTCCAGGTGTATTCTAGAAATTGAGGGTAATTAGTGTGGTTGAGTGGGAATATGGGTGATAATTTTAATTGTGACTGGGCGGTGTGAATCAAGGACTGGAGTATTTCCCATGGTATTAGGGTGGAAAGAGTGATTTTTCCATGGGCTAGCTGGGTTGCACGCAAAACCTTGGAATGAATCGTAGTTATTCGTTGTAAGTATTTATCGATTAGGGTTACTTGTAGGTTCATTATCTCTATTAATTCTATATATCTTTTGTGTTCTTTGTATTGAGCTAACATGGATTCAAGGTATGTAAATCTGTCCGAAAGGGAGTGGAGGAAGCGATTGTTTTCGTGTAATGACCTAATAGTTTGTTCTAACATGTGTCCATTATATTGTCGATTTCGCGCGAAGAGATTCAATTTAAGTTCAATTCTTTTAATTTCTTCGGTTGCTAATCCGAATAAACCTTTGAACAGTTTCCCTCCTATATCTATCAGTCCCCTTTTACTTCTTTGGTTAAAGTTTTCTGAATTTTTAGTTTCAGTTTGTATCCATGGTAAGGCTAATATTTCTGATAGGGCGCGTGCTGTAGTTTGAATATTTTCGAGGGTATTTTCTAACAGAACGCGACTAATCTGATCTTTTCCTTGGAAAGAATTCTGGACTTTACTTTCAAACGTTTTTAATTGGGTTTGTATTTGAAGGGGATTGATTTTAATTCTAGCAGCAGGGGGTTGCAAATTTATATAAAGGTCTGCATGCCCTTTCAAAAATTTACCTTCTGCAAGTTTTTCTATAACAACCCCGGTAGAAATTTTAATGCTAGGTCTACAAGAGTAAATAATTTGGAAAATTATAAGGGGGACAATTTTATTCATTTCTACGCCTTAAGTTATACGGAGCTGGGGGTAGTTGTGTGGATACTTGTGTGGATACTTGTGTTGGTGGGCGAAGGGGTCGGCCTCGTTTTGGTGGCAATGGGGGTCGACCGTTGAGATCGGATTCTGAGCGGGTTCGTTTCTTATGTGAAGGTTCTAGTTCACGTGGGTGATGCATTTGCGGGCGGTATGTAGGGTCCGTGCGTCGATCATCAATCGGCGAGGGTGGTGACAGAGGAGATGGTGGAGATGGTGGAGTTCCACTGAGTGATCCTCTCGAAGGGGTTTCTCCAGGTCTGGGTCCGATGGGACGCTTGGCTCTGGGCCTCCTCTTGTTCAGAGATTGCCTCGAGTAATGGTGGTATTACGAGGTACCAATCTTCGTCATGGGTAGCGGTTCCGCGGTGACTACTTCAGTTTTTTTATCCCTGCCCGATTTGTTAATATCTGATCTTTTGAAGGATAGGCGGCTCGAACGCCTGGCAGCTGTTTTTTGGGAAGGTGTTGTTCGGAAGCTATCTTCAAATTGTCAGCGTGAATGATCTTTAGTTTGGAATGATCTCGGAGGTCGAGGATTTCATAACGATTTCTTCAGAGGTCTTTCATAATCCTATATGGGCCATCCCATTTTGGGTATAATTTGCGATGAGCCCCTGGCAGTTTCACGCTCTTCAGATAACATCGCATACCGACGATTATAGTCCGTTGACGGGGATGACGCCTATGTTGCTCTTGCTCCATCTGTTGGTTTCGTTGGTCCAGGGCATAGCGGATTATGTCAAAAATCTTGAAAGATCGTTCAGCTAGTTGCTGATTTGCTTCTGCCATTTCGGAAGATGTTAGGACTGCCGGGTCGGTTTGGTCGGGCAAATCAAAAGGTAGACGCTTGTCGTAGTGATAGAGAACGAAATGAGGGGTGTCCCCGATGGACACATTATAGCCATTGTTGATGGCTTTTGTACCATGGGAAGGGAATCATCCCATGTACGGGAGGATGCATCGACAACGTGGCGCAGGGCTTCCAAGATCTTTCGATTGTGCCTTTCCACTAAGCCGTTTGCCTGCGGATGGTATGCCACAATGTGTGTATTTTTAATTCTACACATGTTACAGAGTGACTCGAACAGTTTGGAAGTGAAACTAAGGGCGTTATCCGAGATTAGGATGGAAGGAGTGGTATGGTTTTGGATGACGCGTTCCACTAGGGCTCTTGCCACAGTTTCCGAGGTCTGGTCTGGAATGGCGGCTACTTCGCTGTAACGCGAGAAGTGGTCCGTAAACACAATGATGTACTGATTTCCCTTTGATGTTTTGGGAAATGGTCCCAGTATATCCATTCCAGTTCTTTGCCAGGGCCTTTGGCATACTGGATATTTATGCATCGGAGCTGTCGATGGTACGTTGCCCTTATGCTTTAAACACGACGGACATTCGGCGATGTATTCTTTTACCTTTTTTTTCATCTCGGGAAAGTGGTATCGCTCCAAAAGACTCTTGATGGTGCGATCCGGACCCATGTGTCCATACAAAGGTGAGTCGTGACAAAGTCCAATGGCTATATCGACGAGATCCTTTGGTATCTCCACGAGGTCATTTCCATCTTCGTTCCTGAAATGTACGAGCCCATCTTTGAGGTTGTACTGTTCTTTTACCTTCGATGGTTCCTTTTGTTCCAGGCGCGCCCGAAGGTTCTGGGTGAGTTGGTCCTGTTGTTGGGAGTATTGCAGACACTCGTAGTCGAACATAGGGAGAATTCCTATATGGGCCATCCCATTTTGGGTATAATTTGCGATGAGCCCCTGGCAGTTTCACGCTCTTCAGATAACATCGCATACCGACGATTATAGTCCGTTGACGGGGATGACGCCTATGTTGCTCTTGCTCCATCTGTTGGTTTCGTTGGTCGAGGGCATAGCGGATTATGTCAAAAATCTTGAAAGATCGTTCAGCTAGTTGCTGATTTGCTTCTGCCATTTCGGAAGATGTTAGGACTGCCGGGTCGGTTTGGTCGGGCAAATCAAAAGGTAGACGCTTGTCGTAGTGATAGAGAACGAAATGAGGGGTGTCCCCGATGGACACATTATAGCCATTGTTGATGGCTGTTTGTACCATGGGAAGGGAATCATCCCATGTACGGGAGGATGCATCGACAACGTGGCGCAGGGCTTCCAAGATCTTTCGATTGTGCCTTTCCACTAAGCCGTTTGCCTGCGGATGGTATGCCACAATGTGTGTATTTTTAATTCTACACATGTTACAGAGTGACTCGAACAGTTTGGAAGTGAAACTAAGGGCGTTATCCGAGATTAGGATGGAAGGAGTGGTATGGTTTTGGATGACGCGTTCCACTAGGGCTCTTGCCACAGTTTCCGAGGTCTGGTCTGGAATGGCGGCTACTTCGCTGTAACGCGAGAAGTGGTCCGTAAACACAATGATGTACTGATTTCCCTTTGATGTTTTGGGAAATGGTCCCAGTATATCCATTCCAGTTCTTTGCCAGGGCCTCTGGCATACTGGATATTTATGCATTGGAGCGGTGGATGGTACGTTGCCCTTATGCTTTAAACACGACGGACATTCGGCGATGTATTCATGTACCGTTTGTTCATCTCGGGAAAATGGTATCGCTCCAAAAGACTTGATGGTGCGATCCGGCCCCATGTGTCCATAAAAGGTGAGTCGTGACAAAGTCCAATGGCTATATCAACGAGATCCTTTGGTATCTCCACGAGGTCGTTTCCATCTTCGTTCCTGAAATGTACGAGCCCATCTTTGAGGTTGTACTGTTCTTTTACCTTCGATGGTTCCTTTTGTTCCAGGCGCGCCCGAAGGTTGGGTGTGTTGGTCCTGTTGTTGGGAGTATTGCAGACACTCGTAGTCGAACACAGGAGAATTCCTATTTTATTCACTCGGGCGTCGGGCTTAAGTCTCGACAATCCGTCTGGAATAACTTGCAGTTTTCCCGGTTTGTATACGATTTTCGCTGCAAAATCCTGAATCAACAGAGCCCATCTACTCAATCGTCCTTCAAGTAGCTTGTCCTTGAAGAGGTACGTGAGTGGCTTATGATCAGTCTTGATGGTTACATCGTAGCCATAGACGATATTTCGGAATTTTTTCAAAGCCCAATATACCGCTAGGGCCTCTCGGTCCGTAGTGGAATAATTCCGTTGAGGTGCAGAGAGAAGTTGACTGGCATAAGCAATGGGTAATTCCACACCGTCTACGTCCTGTAACAGGACGGCTCCTAGTCCATAGGAGGAAGCATCTGTGGCTATGATGAAGGGTCTTGTGTAATCAGGATATTGTAAAATGGGATGACAGGTTAGGTTATTAATTAAAGTTTCAAGGCATGTTGGTGATCGGATTCCCAAAATTTTCGAAATTTTTCTGGAACAAATTAGTAATGGGTTTAGCAATATTCGAAAATTGGGGGATAAAGTTCCGATAGAATCCGACAAAACCAATAAATGCACGGGCGTCGTCGATGGTCTCGGGTACAGGGTACCTTTCCAGGGCTTCGAGTTTGGCTGGATCTGGATTTAATTCCTGTGGGACGAGAGTAGGAATCCTAGGTATACCAGGGATTCTTGTAAAAAATTGCACTTTGCAAGCTTCAGTTTAAGGGTGCTTTTCTCAAGTGTGATAGCACATTATGAAGGCGTTGACAGTTTTTTGTCCGAACTATAGACGATAATATCGTCAAGATACACGAGAGCTTCGACACCTAATAGGTCGGAAAGGACTATCTTCATCAACCTAGAGAAATTAGCAGGCCCATTTCGGACTCCGAAAGGTAAAACCTGGAATTCGTAATGGCTCGGTAGTGGAGGGAGAAAGCAGTCAAATGCACCGAGATTCGGGACTGACCTCCATTTGCCAATAACCGTGATGCTAAACGAGGGATGAAAAAAAGTTTCGCTTTTCCCTACGTTCAGAATTGTTTCCTGCATGTTTGGAATCGGGAAACGGTCTGGGGGATGGTAATGTTATTCAGGCGTCTAAATCTACACAAGGGCGAGATGTTCCGTCCTTTTTGGAGACGAGAATCATAGGAGCGGACCAGGGACTAGCTGAAGGCTGAATGAATCCTGCTCCAACATGTCCTTGATGTGTTCCTCAATAGTGACAACTGAGAATTGTGGAACCCGATAGGGAGGAATGAAAATGGGTTTGGATTGGGTTCCAACTTGATTTCAAAGGGACCAAATTAGTTCGCCCAGAGGATCTCCGGTTAGGCAATCACATCTTATTCTTATCAGGAAATCGAGAAGTGATTCCATAGTTTGGGATCCTGTAAAGCTGGTGACTCCTGAAGGGAGTGCTTCAGACATTTCTTATATTCTTCTTTTAATATTGAAGGCTTTTAATTCTAAGAACTGGAAACACGATTATCATACTGATGGGGAAAATCTGAATCTACTTCCTATGTGGGGAAACAGTTCCTATTTTCTGATTTGAAGTTAATTCCTATAGGACTTTCTCCTTTGTTTAACAAACAACAGGGATAGCTGAATTCTGACTCTGACTAAGGACTTGGGCAATAAGAACATCTCTTTTGAAATTACTTTTCTCTGTAATCAGAGTACGCTCTGACTCTAATAATTTTCCTTGACTGTTAACTACTTTTGCTAGGAACAATCTTCTCATAAGGTGCTACTGTTATATTGCTCGGTAGGGCATATGAAAAATTGTGATCTGATTCTGGTTCGGCGACTAAAATTTGCCTTATTGGCTGACTGAAGCTGGCTGACTGGAAACTGACTGACTGGAAACTGGCTGCTGGGACTGGAAGCTGCTGACTGGAAACTGACTGACTGAAACTGACTGACTGGAAGCTGCTGACTGGACGAAACTGACTGACTGGAAACTGACTGACTGGAAACTGACTGACTGAAAACTGACTGACTGGAAACTGCCTGGGTTGATCCAACTGATTCAACAACTGGAACTGATTACCCTGGGGTCTGATTTCTGGAGCGGTTGTCCCTCTGGATGCAACCGCCCGACTACCCGACTTGATCTGCTATCAAGTAGAGGGGGTTTCCTATTTCTTTCGGAATCTGAACTGAGCTAAGTCTATTAGCATTAAGTTGTCTGTCATCCTCGCGGAGATGGTGTGTGTCCTATTTCGACACTTTACTAACTTTTTCCGGCTGGGGTAAAATCTCCCATTGATTCCGGTTAAAAAAAATCCATCCCTAGTAGGATGTCGGTCTGAAAGGTGGCGACGTGTCCACTAACAAATTTCGCGGGGTATACCGCGTTTCCATTTCTAAATATAACTCAATTTCTCCGATGTGGGTATATGGGTGTGCCCGTAACTCTCTAAGTTGGCAGGATGGTGCCTAACATATTATAATTTGTACTCTCTAGTAATTCTCTACGCATTGTTTCTTAATTAACGTCGCGTGTGCTCCTGTATCTAGGAGAGCAGTTAAATCTTGGTTATCCGTACTACAATTTATTATTAAATCTAAGAGGTCCGCACCTATATCCTGATGGAAGTTTGTGTGCGTATCTGGGCTTACTACTGTAATTTTAGGAGGGAGGAGGTTGAACTGCTGCCTCCAATGAGGGTCTAAAAAAAGGGCTCACATGGTCCTCTATGGGAGGACCTGGATCATATTCTACGGGAATATCATACGCTGGAGGGTGTTCTTCAAAACTGTTCTCTGGGGAAAATGATTCCTCCCCGGGTACTTCTACGTACCGAACTAGTTTGACCTTGCTGGTTGTATTGGGGGTTTATACATGGGGTAATAGAGTGTGGTGACCCTGTGGTCGTGATCTATGGGTGTAGTTTCGACTGAGGCGGAATGGACTGGTTTCTGGGGATTGGTTGACTTTTGGGATACGTTTTGGGGACGTGGTTGGTTTGGTTCTGAAAGTGGGGTCTATACCCTGCAGGGGCTTTATCAGCACACTTTTTGGCGATCGCCACGGCGATGACCATGTTCGTGACAGTGGGAGCAATACGAGGGGTAAATTACATTGACCTTATCATATGCCCGAAAACTATCACAGTTAAAAACACTGTGGAGGAGGCGTGTATTCTGGGTTTGGGGGCTTGTTTCTGGGTGTTCCCTGTATTTGCCTGGTTTTATATTGTTGTTGTTGTTGCTGTTGGTATTGGTGTGTGGCCTGCTGCTGAATATAATGTACAGGGGTTTCTCTACCCTTCGGTAGTTTTGGTTTGCTAAATCGGGGGTAATGTTCCCGTGTTTTGTTTATGGCTACACTTACAGGTTGTCAACATTTAAAAACTCCTGAAACTTTTTTTTAGGTGCTCCGGGTAGGTTTGGTAAATGGTTGTGGTACTATTATAGATTCTTTGTTTCGACGTAAAAGTTATGCCACATGCATTTTCTGCGGCCCGGAGGGCTTCTCCTACAAGTTTAGTGTGTACGTGTAATAAAATTGTTTAAATCTTCGTGTTCCTCTTTCTTCCATTTAGCTTGGAAGACTGCTTCTAATGTGGGCTAAGGGTTGTGCAAGGTTATTTCTTTAAAAATTCTAATAAGTTTTGTTTAAAATCGCCCAGGTTCGTAGCTTCGCTAATTGATGTGGACGTAAGTGACTGTGTCATGGGCATTTCCCTCTTTAGGTCAATAAAATCTTTTTGCTCTCTGATTTTTATATCATCAGGTAATATTCTCGCGTAAGAAATGTTGCTCTAAAGACTCAACCCAAGGTCTTACGCGGCGGTTCAACAAAACGATTATCTAGGGTCCCCTAAAAATTAAAACAGTATGAGGAGAATTACTAATCTGCCTAAGTTAATGTATGCTGGGCGGGGGTTTGAGACTGAGACATACTATTGTGTGTTTGGGAATATGTTTGAAGGGCGCGGGGTAGGTGGAAAATGAAGGTGTGGTGTAGGTAATTCTTCGATGTCAGAAAGCGCACCGTCTGTGAATCGCTCATATGTGAAGGTACTTATTAATGTTCTCTCATTAGGTCTTGCTTGACCGATCTTAATTCATGGAATGATCACTTTAGGGGTTTTTCCTACTACACTATCTAAAAAAAAATAATGCACAACAATTTGCCTAACTCGGGGAAAATTTTGAAAAAGATTGCAAACAAAAATTAAAAAATGTAAACAAAATTTTCAACCTCAAATGTACGTGATGATGGTAATACTATGTTTGGTACATTAAATAAAATTATATATACTACTAAATAGTAAAAATAACTGTGAAAATAACTGTGAATACTGTTTCAATAAAAGAGTGTATCACCTGGTGTCAGTGTTCACTGTGTTTTTTTTTGTTAATTCTGGCATCAATACTAAAATATTAATTGTTAATAATAATAATGACTTTTCAAATGTTTTAGAAATTATTTTTTTTTAAAGTTTTGTACTTAACAAGATTCCTACGGCGAAATCCTTTTGAGGTGTGTCCTGAAGACGTGTCTGGCTGGCCACTTGTTCCTAGATGAAAAGTAGGCGTGAAGAACTTGGAGTCGTAACGCACCGGTTCAAGGGTGGATGTGACGAACTAGAAGTCGTGACACGCCGGTCAAGTGGGTGTTGGTTCTGGTTCCAGAGTCTGGAAGACTGGAAGAATCCTGGAGTCGTGAGGATCCTGGTTAAAGGGTCGCCAGTTGTTAACCCCTCCGTCTATGGCCCTCGGGTGGTTCGGATCGACGGGGGTTCTGGTTAGGAGGCAAGCAACGGATGTGTGACTTGAAGTGGTTTTCTTCTAGGTTACTCTCCGTTCTTCTATAGTGGCTCGGAGGACTCTGGTAGATTTGCAATCTAAATGCTGAAGGTTCCGGACTCTTCTTATAGCGTATCCGGAAAGTTTTCTAAGTTTTTCTGAAGAAAGCAAGGCTCGAAGGGGACAATAAAAAGTTTTTTCAACTGTAACTTTACTGCTAAAAGATACAGGTAGTGCTCAGCCTCTGAATTAGCTTCTGAATGCCAATGGAATAATTTTAGTGGGTTTATATACCAAAAAACTGCTAACATTATTATTATTAAATGCTAAGAAGGCTGTATTATTTTTGCACAATATTTAAAAATAAGTAAATTTTTTAGCTGTGGTAAGGCTTGAACGAGTAAACAAAATATTTGAAGACGAAACCATATTTTTATCTTAAACCGCGACTTTTCAGATCTGATGTTATCATGATCTGCCAAGTTAACTAAAAGTGGAAATCGGACTATGCATCTTTACACTAAAATATGCATAAGAGTAAAATTTTAAGGTTTAAGATGTACAATTTTAATGCTTAGGCAAGACATGATCTCATCTTTTATAACGAAAGGAATGTATACAAAATATGAACATTGCAAAGCTTAAACAGGATTCCTTATTAAGCGAAATCTAAAAAAATGATTATGAGATTTTAAAAAACAACAGGTCACCAATTATTTAGCAAAGTTGAAAGCAAATCAAAAATTTTATCCAAACTCGCGTTGGGCGATTTTGGTCCTTATGTAAAAATGAATACACACACGTACATACATATGAGTATAGGCATTATATAAAGTTAAATATATAAGAATATACAGAATTATATAAATACATGAACCATATAACATGAATTTTTAAAATGGATACTTTTTTCTTACAATGGATACAGAAACTATATAAATGAATACAAGAATTACATGAAGGATAAGATAATATAGGAATATGGGAATTATTTATGGTTCATTTTTACATATATATATATATATATATATATATATATATATATACATATGTTAACCCCTCCGTCTATGGCCCGGGATGGTTCGAAGTAGACGGGGGTTCTAGTTAGGTGGCAGCAACGGATGTGTGACTTGCAGCAGTTTTCTTCTATATTACTCTCCGGGTTCTTCTATAGTGGCTCGGAGAACTCTGATAGACTTACTAAAAATGCTGAAGGTTCCGGACTCTTCTTATAGCGTATCCGGAAAGGTTAGTGACTACGTTCTTCTGAAGAGAGCAAGGCTCGAAGGATAAGATAAAAACTATCCTTGACTTGTAATTTTACTGCTAAAATGTACAGGTAGTGCTCAGCCTCTGAATTAGCTTCTGAATGACAATGGAAGATTTTTAGTGGGTTTATATACCCAAAAACTGCTAACATCATTATTATTAAATGCTAAAGAGGCTGTATTATTTTTGCACAATATTCGAAAATAAAGTAAATTTTTAGCTGTGGTAAGGCTTGAACGAGTAAACAAAATATTTGAAGACGAAACCATATTTTTATCTTAAACCGCGACTTTTCAGATCTGATGTTATCATGATCTGCCAAGTTAACTAAAAGTGGAAATCGGACTATGCATCTTTACACTAAAATATGCATAAGAGTAAAATTTTAAGGTTTAAGATGTACAATTTTAATGCTTAGGCAAGACATGATCTCATCTTTTATAACGAAAGGAATGTATACAAAATATGAACATTGCAAAGCTTAAGCACGATTCCTTATTAAGCGAAATCTAGAAAAATGATTATGAGATTTTAAAAAAACAACAGGTTACCAATTATTTGGCAATCAAAGTAGAAAGCAAATCAAAAATTTTATCCAAACTGGCGTTGGGCGATTTTGGTCCTTATGTAAAAATGAATACACACACGTACATACATATGGGTATAGGCATTATATAAAGTTAAATATATAAGAATATACAGGATTATATAAATACATGAACCATATAACACATGAATTTTTAAAATGGATACTTTTTCTTAAAATGGATACAAGAACTACCTATATAAATGAATACAAGAATTACATGAAGAATAAGATAGTATAGGAATATGGGAATTATTTATGGTTCATTTTTACAGGGCTCTGCCCTCTAGAATGATATTAATATAATAATGTAACATCCTAACCAATGCTAACTAGATGATAACTATTGGTTTTATAATACAGATTTATATATACAACATAAGTCGGGTGGTTAAGTCTAGTTCACGTGGTCTGGCACTCTTGGTCGTGCATAAACAGTTTCATGTTCCGTGTCACTTGGTTTTCTTTGTTCCCAGAATGATCTTTTCACCACAAATGTACCGAGGATAATAGCACATACAATAATGATACTAACGGCAGATGTTGAGAAAATGGTTACCGGTTGTAGTATTTGTAAGAGATTATTTTGGTTATCATCAGAAATTTTAAACCGGCTCAATTGATCATTCCATTCAGGGGCATGTAGTTCGGGTAGGATAGTTACAGGTTTTATGGAGAGATTTAAGATCTCTATGACGGGTTTAAATTTAATTTGCGACGGAAATGGGTATGAGTTATTAAGGGTAACCTTATACGGGTTGTATATTTGGAGGGCTTTTGAACGCAAGGAGCAACCAATTGGTAGCCGAATAACCATAGGGATTGTAATGAGGGAATAATTCGATGGACACTCGAGGGTAGCGGCAGTCCTGTTCGCGAAGGAAACCCAGATGTCTGGTCCAATTCGTAGTTGGATGGTTTTAGAGGAATGAAATTTTTTAAATGAACATACGGGGGCATGCAGGTCACGAATTAAATCGATAAAGCAAGACCTAGTAGTGGGAAGAATAACTGGTTTGAGTGGAGGGCAGATGAGTTGTTTATTTGGTTGCGGGAATCGGCAATGCCGGACGTCGCTATCTGACCTCATAGAATAAGCTGATAGATCTTTGGTGAGGAAAAGGTAAGGTGGTACGGTGGGTAAATACAATCGATAGACATTAGAGTTATTTTGGTAGGGTGTTGGGAAAGGGTGAAATTTATATACGTCATAAGTGAGGAAATCGAAAAATGGTATAATTATGAGGTATGTGTAGGGTCGTGGTCCATGTACAGTCCAGGTGTATTCTAGAAATTGAGGGTAATTAGTGTGGTTGAGTGGGAATATGGGTGATAATTTTAATTGTGACTGGGCGGTGTGAATCAAGGACTGGAGTATTTCCCATGGTATTAGGGTGGAAAGAGTGATTTTTCCATGGGCTAGCTGGGTTGCACGCAAAACCTTGGAATGAATCGTAGTTATTCGTTGTAAGTATTTATCGATTAGGGTTACTTGTAGGTTCATTATCTCTATTAATTCTATATATCTTTTGTGTTCTTTGTATTGAGCTAACATGGATTCAAGGTATGTAAATCTGTCCGAAAGGGAGTGGAGGAAGCGATTGTTTTCGTGTAATGACCTAATAGTTTGTTCTAACATGTGTCCATTATATTGTCGATTTCGCGCGAAGAGATTCAATTTAAGTTCAATTCTTTTAATTTCTTCGGTTGCTAATCCGAATAAACCTTTGAACAGTTTCCCTCCTATATCTATCAGTCCCCTTTTACTTCTTTGGTTAAAGTTTTCTGAATTTTTAGTTTCAGTTTGTATCCATGGTAAGGCTAATATTTCTGATAGGGCGCGTGCTGTAGTTTGAATATTTTCGAGGGTATTTTCTAACAGAACGCGACTAATCTGATCTTTTCCTTGGAAAGAATTCTGGACTTTACTTTCAAACGTTTTTAATTGGGTTTGTATTTGAAGGGGATTGATTTTAATTCTAGCAGCAGGGGGTTGCAAATTTATATAAAGGTCTGCATGCCCTTTCAAAAATTTACCTTCTGCAAGTTTTTCTATAACAACCCCGGTAGAAATTTTAATGCTAGGTCTACAAGAGTAAATAATTTGGAAAATTATAAGGGGGACAATTTTATTCATTTCTACGCCTTAAGTTATACGGAGCTGGGGGTAGTTGTGTGGATACTTGTGTGGATACTTGTGTTGGTGGGCGAAGGGGTCGGCCTCGTTTTGGTGGCAATGGGGGTCGACCGTTGAGATCGGATTCTGAGCGGGTTCGTTTCTTATGTGATGGTTCTAGTTCACGTGGGTGATGCATTTGCGGGCGGTATGTAGGGTCCGTGCGTCGATCATCAATCGGCGAGGGTGGTGACAGAGGAGATGGTGGAGATGGTGGAGTTCCACTGAGTGATCCTCTCGAAGGGGTTTCTCCAGGGTCTGGGTCCGATGGGACGCTTGGCTCTGGGGCCTCCTCTTGTTCAGAGATTGCCTCGAGTAATGGTGGTATTACGAGGTACCAATCTTCGTCATGGGTAGCGGTTCCCGCGGTGACTACTTCAGTTTTTTTATCCCTGCCCGATTTGTTAATATCTTGATCTTTTGAAGGATAGGCGGCTCGAACGCCTGGCAGCTGTTTTTTGGGAAGGTGTTGTTCGGAAGCTATCTTCAAATTGTCAGCGTGAATGATCTTTAGTTTGGAATGATCTCGGAGGTCGAGGATTTCATAACGATTTTTTCAGAGGTCTTTCATAATCCTATATGGGCCATCCCATTTTGGGTATAATTTGCGATGAGCCCCTGGCGGTTTCACGCTCTTCAGATAACATCGCATACCGACGATTATAGTCCGTTGACGGGGATGACGCCTATGTTGCTCTTGCTCCATCTGTTGGTTTCGTTGGTCCAGGGCATAGCGGATTATGTCAAAAATCTTGAAAGATCGTTCAGCTAGTTGCTGATTTGCTTCTGCCATTTCGGAAGATGTTAGGACTGCCGGGTCGGTTTGGTCGGGCAAATCAAAAGGTAGACGCTTGTCGTAGTGATAGAGAACGAAATGAGGGGTGTCCCCGATGGACACATTATAGCCATTGTTGATGGCTGTTTGTACCATGGGAAGGGAATCATCCCATGTACGGGAGGATGCATCGACAACGTGGCGCAGGGCTTCCAAGATCTTTCGATTGTGCCTTTCCACTAAGCCGTTTGCCTGCGGATGGTATGCCACAATGTGTGTATTTTTAATTCTACACATGTTACAGAGCGACTCGAACAGTTTGGAAGTGAAACTAAGGGCGTTATCCGAGATTAGGATGGAAGGAGTGGTATGGTTTTGGATGACGCGTTCCACTAGGGCTCTTGCCACAGTTTCCGAGGTCTGGTCTGGAATGGCGGCTACTTCGCTGTAACGCGAGAAGTGGTCCGTAAACACAATGATGTACTGATTTCCCTTTGATGTTTTGGGAAATGGTCCCAGTATATCCATTCCAGTTCTTTGCCAGGGCCTTTGGCATACTGGATATTTATGCATCGGAGCTGTCGATGGTACGTTGCCCTTATGCTTTAAACACGACGGACATTCGGCGCTGTATTCTTTTACCTTTTTTTTCATCTCGGGAAAGTGGTATCGCTCCAAAAGACTCTTGATGGTGCGATCCGGACCCATGTGTCCATACAAAGGTGAGTCGTGACAAAGTCCAATGGCTATATCGACGAGATCCTTTGGTATCTCCACGAGGTCATTTCCATCTTCGTTCCTGAAATGTACGAGCCCATCTTTGAGGTTGTACTGTTCTTTTACCTTCGATGGTTCCTTTTGTTCCAGGCGCGCCCGAAGGTTCTGGGTGAGTTGGTCCTGTTGTTGGGAGTATTGCAGACACTCGTAGTCGAACATAGGGAGAATTCCTATTTTATTCACTCGGGTGTCGGGCTTAAGTCTCGACAATCCGTCTGGAATAACTTGCAGTTTTCCCGGTTTGTATACGATTTTCGCTGCAAAATCCTGAATCAAAAGAGCCCATCTACTCAATCGTCCTTCAAGTAGCTTGTCCTTGAAGAGGTACGTGAGTGGCTTATGATCAGACTTGATGGTTACATCGTAGCCATAGACGATATTTCGGAATTTTTTCAAAGCCCAATATACCGCTAGGGCCTCTCGGTCCGTAGTGGAATAATTCCGTTGAGGTGCAGAGAGAAGTTGACTGGCATAAGCAATGGGTAATTCCACACCGTCTACGTCCTGTAACAGGACGGCTCCTAGTCCATAGGAGGAAGCATCAGTGGCTATGATGAAGGGTCTTATGTAATCAGGATATTGTAAAATGGGATGACAGGTTAGTTTATTAATTAAAGTTTCAAAGGCATGTTGGTGATCGGATTCCCAGTTAAATTTCGAATTTTTCTGGAACAAATTAGTAATGGGTTTAGCAATATTCGAAAATTGGGGGATAAAGTTCTGATAGAATCCGACAAAACCAATAAATGCACGGGCGTCGTCGATGGTCTTGGGTACAGGGTACTTTTCCAGGGCTTCGAGTTTGGCTGGATCAGGTTTAATTCCTGTGGACGAGAGTAGGAATCCTAGGTATACCAGGGATTCTTGTAAAAAATTGCACTTTGCAAGCTTCAGTTTAAGGTGTGCTTTTCTCAAGTGTGATAGCACATTATGAAGGCGTTGAAAGTGTTTTTATGTCCGAACTATAGACGATAATATCGTCAAGATACACGAGAGCTTCGACACCTAATAGGTCGGAAAGGACTATATTCATCAACCTAGAGAAATTAGCAGGCCCATTTCGGACTCCGAAAGGTAAAACCTGGAATTCGTAATGGCCTCGGTTAGTGGAGAAAGCAGTCAATGCCCGAGATTCGGGACTGACCTCCATTTGCCAATAACCTGATGCTAAATCGAGGGATGAAAAAAAGTTCGCTTTCCCTACGTTCAGAATTGTTTCCTGCATGTTTGGAATCGGGAAACGGTCTGGGATGGTAATGTTATTCAGGCGTCTAAAATCTACACAAGAGCGAGATGTTCCGTCCTTTTTGGAGACGAGAATCATAGGAGCGGACCAGGGACTAGCTGAAGGCTGAATGACATCCTGCTCCAACATGTCCTTGATGTGTTCCTCAATAGTGACTAACTGAGAATGTGGAACCCGATAGGGAGGAATGAAAATGGGTTTGGAATTGGGTTCCAACTTGATTTCAAAAGGGACCAAATTAGTTCGGCCCAGAGGATCTCCGGTTAGGGCAATCACATCTTTATTTCTTATCAGGAAATCGAGAAGTGATTCCATTAGTTTGGGATCCTGTAAAGCTGGTAACTCCTGAAGGGAGTGCTTCAGACATTTCTTATATTCTTCTTTTAATATTGAAGGCTTTAATTCTAAGGAACTGGAAACACGATTTATCATACTGATGGGGAAATCTAAATCTACTTCTACTGTGGAAACAGTTCCTATTTTCTGATTTAAAGTTAATTCTATAGGACTTTCTCCTTTGTTTAAACAAACAACAGGGATAGCTGAATTCTGACTCTGACTAAGGACTTGGGCAATAAGAACATCTCTTTTGAAATTACTTTTCTCTGTAATCAGAGTACGCTCTGACTCTAATAATTTTCCTTGACTGTTAACTACTTTTGCTAGGAAACAAATCTTCTCATAAGGTGCTACTGTTATATGCTCGGTAGGGCATATGAAAAATTGTGAATCTGATTCTGGTTCGGCGACTAAAATTTGCCTTATTGGCTGAACTGAAGCTGTCTGACTGGAAACTGACTGACTGGAAACTGGCTGACTGGAAGCTGGCTGACTGGAAACTGACTGACTGGAAACTGGCTGACTGGAAGCTGGCTGACTGGAAACTGACTGACTGGAAACTGACTGACTGGAAACTGACTGACTGGAAACTGACTGACTGGAAACTGCCTGGGTTGATCCAACTGGATTCAACAACTGGAACTGATTACCCTGGGGTCTGATTTCTGGAGCGGTTGTCCCTCTGGATGCAACCGGCCGACTTGATCTGCTATCAAGTAGAGGGGGTTTCCTATTTCTTTCGGAAATCTGAACTGAGCTAAGTCTATTAGCATTAAGTTGTCTGTCATCCTCGCGGAGATGGTGTGTCCTATTTCGACACTTTACTAACTTTCCGGCTGGGTAAATCTACCATTGATTCCGGTTAAAAAAATCCATCCCTAGTAGGATGTCTGTCTGAAAGGTGGCGACTGTGTCCACTATACAGCATTTCGCGGGGTATACCGCGTTTCCAATTTCTAAATATAACTCAATTTCTCCGTATGTGGGTATGGGTGTGCCCGTAACTCCTCTAAGTTGGCACGATGGTGCCTTAAGTTCATATTTATAATTTGTACTCTCTAGTAATTCATCTACGCATTGTTTCTTAATTAACGTCGCGTGTGCTCCTGTATCTAGGAGAGCAGTTAAATCTTGGTTATCCGTACTACAATTTATTATTAAATCTAAGAGGTCCGCACCTATTATCCTGATGGGGAGTTCGTGTGCGTATCTGGGCTTACTACTGTAATTTAGGAGGGAGGAGGTTGAACTGCTGCCTCCAATGTAGGGTCTAAAAAAGGGCTCACATGGTCTTCTATGGGAGGACCTGGATCATATTCTACGGGAATATCATACGCTGGAGGGTGTTCTTGAAAACTGTTCTCTGGGGAAAATGATTCCTCCCCGGGTACTTCTACGTACCGAACTAGTTGACCTTGCTGGTTGTATTGGGGTTTATACATGGGGTAAGAGTGTGGGTGACCCTGTGGTCGTGATCTATTGGGTTGGTAGTTCGACTGAGGCTGGGAATGGACTGGTTTCTGGGGATTGGTTGACTTTTGGGATACGTTTTGGGGACGTGGTTGGTTTGGTTTCTGAAAGTGGGTCTATACCCTGCAGGGGCTTTATCAGCACACTTTTGGCGATCGCCACGGCGATGACCATGTTCGTGACAGTGGGAGCAATACGAGGGGTAATTACATTGACTTATCATATGCCCGAAACTATCACAGTTAAAACACTGTGGAGGAGGGCGTGTATTCTGGGTTTGGGGGGGCTTGTTTCTGGGGTGTTCCCTGTATTTGCCTTGGTTTATATTGTTGTTGTTGTTGCTGTTGGTATTGGTGTTGTGGCTGCTGCTGAATATAATGTACAGGGGTTTCTCTACCCTTTCGGTAGTTTTGGTTTGCTAAATCGGGGTAATGTTCCCGTGTTTTGTTTATGGCTACACTTACAGGTTTGTCAACATTTAAAAACTCCTGAAACTTTTTTTTAGGTGCTCCGGGTAGGTTTTGGTAAATGGTTGTGGCTACTATTAGATTTCTTTGTTTCGACGTGAAAGTTATGCCACATGCATTTTCTGCGGCCCGGAGGGCTTCTCCTACAAGTTTATGTGTACGTGTAATAAAATTGTTTAAATCTTCGTGTTCCTCTTTCTTCCATTTAGCTTGGAAGACTGCTTCTAATGTGGCTAAGGTTGTGCAAGGGTTATTTCTTTAAAAAATTCTAATAAGTTTTCTTTAAAATCGTCCCATGTTGTAGCTTCGCTAATTGATGGGACGTAAGTGACTGTGTCATGGGCATTTCCCTCTTTAGGGTCAATAAATCTTTTTACTTCTCTGATTTTTATATCATCATCGGTAATATTCTCGCGTAAGAAATGTTGCTCTAAAGACTCAACCCAAGGTCTTACGCGCGGTTCAACAAAACGATTATCTATGGTCCCCTTAAAAATTAAAACAGTATGAGGAAGATTTACTAATCTGAACTAAGTTAATGTATGCTGGGGCGGGGGTTTGAGACTGAGACATACTGACTTGTGTGTTTGGGAATATGTTTGAAGGGCGCGGGGTAGGTGGAAAAATGGGTGTAGGTAATTCTTCGATGTCAGAAAGCGCACCGTCTGAATCGCTCATATGTGAAGGTACTTATTAATGTTCTAATTAGGTCTGCTTGACCGATCTTAATTCATGGAATGATCACTTAAGGGGTTTTCCTAACTACACTATCTAAAAAAAAATAATGCACAACAATTTGCCTAACTCGGGGAAAATTGGAAAAGATTGCAAACAAAAATAAAAATGCAAACAAAATTTCACTCAAATGTACGTGATGGTATGGTAATACTATGTTTGGTACATTAAATAAAATTATACTATACTAACTAGAATAGTAAAAATAACTGTGAAAATAACTGTGTCAATACTGTTTTCAATAAAAAGAGTGTATCACTGGTGTCTAAAGTGTTCACTGTGTTTTTTGTTAATTCTGGCTCAATACTAAATATTAATTGTTAATAATAATGACTTTTCAAATGTTTAGAAATTATTTTTTTTTTAAAGTTTTGTACTTAACAAGATTCCTACGGCGAAATCCTTTGAGGTGTGTCCTGAAGACGTGTCTGGCTGGCCACTTGTTCCTAGATGAAAAGTAGGCGTGAAGAACTTGGAGTCGTAACGCACCGGTTCAAGGGTGGATGTGACGAACTAGAAGTCGTGACACGCCGGTCAAGTGGGTGTTGGTTCTGGTTCCAGAGTCTGGAAGACTGGAAGAATCCTGGAGTCGTGAGGATCCTGGTTAAAGGGTCGCCAGTTGTTAACCCCTCCGTCTATGGCCCTCGGGTGGTTCGGATCGACGGGGGTTCTGGTTAGGAGGCAAGCAACGGATGTGTGACTTGAAGTGGTTTTCTTCTAGGTTACTCTCCGTTCTTCTATAGTGGCTCGGAGGACTCTGGTAGATTTGCAATCTAAATGCTGAAGGTTCCGGACTCTTCTTATAGCGTATCCGGAAAGTTTTCTAAGTTTTTCTGAAGAAAGCAAGGCTCGAAGGGGACAATAAAAAGTTTTTTCAACTGTAACTTTACTGCTAAAAGATACAGGTAGTGCTCAGCCTCTGAATTAGCTTCTGAATGCCAATGGAATAATTTTAGTGGGTTTATATACCAAAAAACTGCTAACATTATTATTATTAAATGCTAAGAAGGCTGTATTATTTTTGCACAATATTTAAAAATAAGTAAATTTTTTAGCTGTGGTAAGGCTTGAACGAGTAAACAAAATATTTGAAGACGAAACCATATTTTTATCTTAAACCGCGACTTTTCAGATCTGATGTTATCATGATCTGCCAAGTTAACTAAAAGTGGAAATCGGACTATGCATCTTTACACTAAAATATGCATAAGTGAAATTTTAAGGTTTAAGATGTACAATTTTAATGCTTAGGCAAGACATGATCTCATCTTTTATAACGAAAGGAATGTATACAAAATATGAACATTGCAAAGCTTAAACAGGATTCCTTATTAAGCGAAATCTAAAAAAATGATTATGAGATTTTAAAAAACAACAGGTCACCAATTATTTAGCAAAGTTGAAAGCAAATCAAAAATTTTATCCAAACTCGCGTTGGGCGATTTTGGTCCTTATGTAAAAATGAATACACACACGTACATACATATGAGTATAGGCATTATATAAAGTTAAATATATAAGAATATACAGAATTATATAAATACATGAACCATATAACATGAATTTTTAAAATGGATACTTTTTTCTTACAATGGATACAGAAACTATATAAATGAATACAAGAATTACATGAAGGATAAGATAATATAGGAATATGGGAATTATTTATGGTTCATTTTTACATATATATATTATATATATATATATATATAATATATACATATGTTAACCCCTCCGTCTATGGCCCGGGATGGTTCGAAGTAGACGGGGGTTCTAGTTAGGTGGCAGCAACGGATGTGTGACTTGCAGCAGTTTTCTTCTATATTACTCTCCGGTTCTTCTATAGTGGCTCGGAGAACTCTGATAGACTTACTAAAAATGCTGAAGGTTCCGGACTCTTCTTATAGCGTATCCGGAAAGTTAGTGACTACGTTCTTCTGAAGAGAGCAAGGCTCGAAGGATAAGATAAAAACTATCCTTGACTTGTAATTTTACTGCTAAAATGTACAGGTAGTGCTCAGCCTCTGAATTAGCTTCTGAATGACAATGGAAGATTTTAGTGGGTTTATATACCCAAAAACTGCTAACATTATTATTATTAAATGCTAAAGAGGCTGTATTATTTTTGCACAATATTTAAAATAAGTAAATTTTTTAGCTGTGGTAAGGCTTGAACGAGTAAACAAAATATTTGAAGACGAAACCATATTTTTATCTTAAACCGCGACTTTTCAGATCTGATGTTATCATGATCTGCCAAGTTAACTAAAAGTGGAAATCGGACTATGCATCTTTACACTAAAATATGCATATGAGTAAATTTTAAGGTTTAAGATGTACAATTTTAATGCTTAGGCAAGACATGATCTCATTTTTATAACGAAAGAGAGTGTATACAAAATGTGAACATTGCAAAGCTTAAGCAGGATTCCTTATTAAGCGAAATCTAAAAAATGATTATGAGATTTTAAAAAACAACAGGTCACCAATTATTTGCAAAGTAGAAAGCAAATCAAAATTTTATCCAAACTCGCGTTGGGCGATTTTGGTCCTTATGTAAAAATGAATACACACACGTACATACATATGGTATAGGCATTATATAAAGTTAAATATATAAGAATATACAGATTATATAAATACATGAACCATATAACACATGAATTTTTAAAATGGATACTTTTTCTTAAATGGATACAAGACTATATATAATGAATACAAGAATTACATGAAGGATAAGATAGTATAGGAATATGGGAATTATTTATGGTTCATTTTTACAGGGCTCTTCCCTCTAGAATGATATTAATATAATAACGTAACATCCTAACTAATGCTAACTAGATGATAACTATTGGTTTTATAATACAGATTTATATATACAACATAAGTCGGGTGGTTAAGTCTAGTTCACGTGGTCTGGCACTCTTGGTCGTGCATAAATAGTTTCATGTTCCGTGTCACTTGGTTTTCTTTGTTCCCAGAATGATCTTTTCACCACAAATGTACCGAGGATAATAGCACATACAATAATGATACTAACGGCAGATGTTGAGAAAATGGTTACCGGTTGTAGTATTTGTAAGAGATTATTTTGGTTATCATCAGAAATTTTAAACCGGCTCAATTGATCATTCCATTCAGGGGCATGTAGTTCGGGTAGGATGGTTACAGGTTTTATGGAGAGATTTAAGATCTCTATGACGGGTTTAAATTTAATTTGCGACGGAAATGGGTATGAGTTATTAAGGGTAACCTTATACGGGTTGTATATTTGGAGGGCTTTTGAACGCAAGGAGCAACCAATTGGTAGCCGAATAACCATAGGGATTGTAATGAGGGAATAATTCGATGGACACTCGAGGGTAGCGGCAGTCCTGTTCGCGAAGGAAACCCAGATGTCTGGTCCAATTCGTAGTTGGATGGTTTTAGGGAATGAAATTTTTTAAATGAACATACGGGGGCATGCAGGTCACGAATTAAATCGATAAAGCAAGACCTAGTAGTGGGAAGAATAACTGGTTTGAGTGGAGGGCAGATGAGTTGTTTATTTGGTTGCGGGAATCGGCAATGCCGGACGTCGCTATCTGACCTCATAGAATAAGCTGATAGATCTTTGGTGAGGAAAAGGTAAGGTGGTACGGTGGGTAAATACAATCGATAGACATTAGAGTTATTTTGGTAGGGTGTTGGGAAAGGGTGAAATTTATATACGTCATAAGTGAGGAAATCGAAAAATGGTATAATTATGAGGTATGTGTAGGGCGTGGTCCATGTACAGTCCAGGTGTATTCTAGAAATTGAGGGTAATTAGTGTGGTTGAGTGGGAATATGGGTGATAATTTTAATTGTGACTGGGCGGTGTGAATCAAGGACTGGAGTATTTCCCATGGTATTAGGGTGGAAAGAGTGATTTTTCCATGGGCTAGCTGGGTTGCACGCAAAACCTTGGAATGAATCGTAGTTATTCGTTGTAAGTATTTATCGATTAGGGTTACTTGTAGGTTCATTATCTCTATTAATTCTATATATCTTTTGTGTTCTTTGTATTGAGCTAACATGGATTCAAGGTATGTAATCTGTCCGAAAGGGAGTGGAGGAAGCGATTGTTTTCGTGTAATGACCTAATAGTTTGTTCTAACATGTGTCCATTATATTGTCGATTTCGCGCGAAGAGATTCAATTTAAGTTCAATTCTTTTAATTTCTTCGGTTGCTAATCCGAATAAACCTTTGAACAGTTTCCCTCCTATATCTATCAGTCCCCTTTTACTTCTTTGGTTAAAGTTTTCTGAATTTTTAGTTTCAGTTTGTATCCATGGTAAGGCTAATATTTCTGATAGGGCGCGTGCTGTAGTTTGAATATTTTCGAGGGTATTTTCTAACAGAACGCGACTAATCTGATCTTTTCCTTGGAAAGAATTCTGGACTTTACTTTCAAACGTTTTTAATTGGGTTTGTATTGAAGGGATTGATTTTAATTCTAGCAGGGGGTTGCAAATTTATATAAAGGTCTGCATGCCCTTTCAAAAATTTACCTTCTGCAAGTTTTTCTATAACAACCCGGTAGAAATTTTAATGCTAGGTCTACAAGAGTAAATAATTTGGAAAATTATAAGGGGGACAATTTTATTCATTTCTACGCCTTAAGTTATACGGAGCTGGGGGTAGTTGTGTGGATACTTGTGTGGATACTTGTGTTGGTGGGCGAAGGGGTCGGCCTCGTTTTGGTGGCAATGGGGGTCGACCGTTGAGATCGGATTCTGAGCGGGTTCGTTTCTTATGTGATGGTTCTAGTTCACGTGGGTGATGCATTTGCGGGCGGTATGTAGGGTCCGTGCGTCGATCATCAATCGGCGAGGGTGGTGACAGAGGAGATGGTGGAGATGGTGGAGTTCCACTGAGTGATCCTCTCGAAGGGGTTTCTCCAGGGTCTGGGTCCGATGGGACGCTTGGCTCTGGGGCCTCCTCTTGTTCAGAGATTGCCTCGAGTAATGGTGGTATTACGAGGTACCAATCTTCGTCATGGGTAGCGGTTCCCGCGGTGACTACTTCAGTTTTTTTATCCCTGCCCGATTTGTTAATATCTTGACTTTTGAAGGATAGGCGGCTCGAACGCCTGGCAGCTGTTTTTTGGGAAGGTGTTGTTCGGAAGCTATCTTCAAATTGTCAGCGTGAATGATCTTTAGTTTGGAATGATCCGGAGGTCGAGGATTTCATAACGATTTTTTCAGAGGTCTTTCATAATCCTATATGGGCCATCCCATTTTGGGTATAATTTGCGATGAGCCCCTGGCGGTTTCACGCTCTTCAGATAACATCGCATACCGACGATTATAGTCCGTTGACGGGGATGACGCCTATGTTGCTCTTGCTCCATCTGTTGGTTTCGTTGGTCGAGGGCATAGCGGATTATGTCAAAAATCTTGAAAGATCGTTCAGCTAGTTGCTGATTTGCTTCTGCCATTTCGGAAGATGTTAGGACTGCCGGGTCGGTTTGGTCGGGCAAATCAAAAGGTAGACGCTTGTCGTAGTGATAGAGAACGAAATGAGGGGTGTCCCCGATGGACACATTATAGCCATTGTTGATGGCTGTTTGTACCATGGGAAGGGAATCATCCCATGTACGGGAGGATGCATCGACAACGTGGCGCAGGGCTTCCAAGATCTTTCGATTGTGCCTTTCCACTAAGCCGTTTGCCTGCGGATGGTATGCCACAATGTGTGTATTTTTAATTCTACACATGTTACAGAGTGACTCGAACAGTTTGGAAGTGAAACTAAGGGCGTTATCCGAGATTAGGATGGAAGGAGTGGTATGGTTTTGGATGACGCGTTCCACTAGGGCTCTTGCCACAGTTTCCGAGGTCTGGTCTGGAATGGCGGCTACTTCGCTGTAACGCGAGAAGTGGTCCGTAAACACAATGATGTACTGATTTCCCTTTGATGTTTTGGGAAATGGTCCCAGTATATCCATTCCAGTTCTTTGCCAGGGCCTTTGGCATACTGGATATTTATGCATCGGAGCGTCGATGGTACGTTGCCCTTATGCTTTAAACACGACGGACATTCGGCGTGTATTTTACCTTTTTTCATCTCGGGAAAGTGGTATCGCTCCAAAAGACTCTTGATGGTGCGATCCGGACCCATGTGTCCATACAAAGGTGAGTCGTGACAAAGTCCAATGGCTATATCGACGAGATCCTTTGGTATCTCCACGAGGTCATTTCCATCTTCGTTCCTGAAATGTACGAGCCCATCTTTGAGGTTGTACTGTTCTTTTACCTTCGATGGTTCCTTTTGTTCCAGGCGCGCCCGAAGGTTCTGGGTGAGTTGGTCCTGTTGTTGGGAGTATTGCAGACACTCGTAGTCGAACATAGGAGAATTCCTATTTTATTCACTCGGGTGTCGGGCTTAAGTCTCGACAATCCGTCTGGAATAACTTGCAGTTTTCCCGGTTTGTATACGATTTTCGCTGCAAAATCCTGAATCAAAGAGCCCATCTACTCAATCGTCCTTCAAGTAGCTTGTCCTTGAAGAGGTACGTGAGTGGCTTATGATCAGACTTGATGGTTACATCGTAGCCATAGACGATATTTCGGAATTTTTTCAAAGCCCAATATACCGCTAGGGCCTCTCGGTCCGTAGTGGAATAATTCCGTTGAGGTGCAGAGAGAAGTTGACTGGCATAAGCAATGGGTAATTCCACACCGTCTACGTCCTGTAACAGGACGGCTCCTAGTCCATAGGAGGAAGCATCAGTGGCTATGATGAAGGGTCTTATGTAATCAGGATATTGTAAAATGGGATGACAGGTTAGTTTATTAATTAAAGTTTCAAAGGCATGTTGGTGATCGGATTCCCAGTTAAATTTCGAATTTTTCTGGAACAAATTAGTAATGGGTTTAGCAATATTCGAAAATTGGGGGATAAAGTTCTGATAGAATCCGACAAAACCAATAAATGCACGGGCGTCGTCGATGGTCTTGGGTACAGGGTACTTTCCAGGGCTTCGAGTTTGGCTGGATCAGGTTTAATTCCTGTGGACGAGAGTAGGAATCCTAGGTATACCAGGGATTCTTGTAAAAAATTGCACTTTGCAAGCTTCAGTTTAAGGTGTGCTTTTCTCAAGTGTGATAGCACATTATGAAGGCGTTGAAAGTGTTTTTATGTCCGAACTATAGACGATAATATCGTCAAGATACACGAGAGCTTCGACACCTAATAGGTCGGAAAGGACTATATTCATCAACCTAGAGAAATTAGCAGGCCCATTTCGGACTCCGAAAGGTAAAACCTGGAATTCGTAATGGCCTCGGTTAGTGGAGAAAGCAGTCAATGCCCGAGATTCGGGACTGACCTCCATTTGCCAATAACCTGATGCTAAATCGAGGGATGAAAAAAAGTTCGCTTTCCCTACGTTCAGAATTGTTTCCTGCATGTTTGGAATCGGGAAACGGTCTGGGATGGTAATGTTATTCAGGCGTCTAAAATCTACACAAGGCGAGATGTTCCGTCCTTTTTGGAGACGAGAATCATAGGAGCGGACCAGGGACTAGCTGAAGGATGAATGACATCCTGCTCCAACATGTCCTTGATGTGTTCCTCAATAGTGACTAACTGAGAATGTGGAACCCGATAGGGAGGAATGAAAATGGGTTTGGAATTGGGTTCCAACTTGATTTCAAAAGGGACCAAATTAGTTCGGCCCAGAGGATCTCCGGTTAGGGCAATCACATCTTTATTTCATATCAGGAAATCGAGAAGTGATTCCATTAGTTTGGGATCCTGTAAAGCTGGTGACTCCTGAAGGGAGTGCTTCAGACATTTCTTATATTCTTCTTTTAATATTGAAGGCTTTAATTCTAAGGAACTGGAAACACGATTTATCATACTGATGGGGAAATCTAATCTACTTCTACTGTGGAAACAGTTCCTATTTTCTGATTTAAGTTAATTCTATAGGACTTTCTCCTTTGTTTAAACAAACAACAGGGATAGCTGAATTCTGACTCTGACTAAGGACTTGGGCAATAAGAACATCTCTTTTGAAATTACTTTTCTCTGTAATCAGAGTACGCTCTGACTCTAATAATTTTCCTTGACTGTTAACTACTTTTGCTAGGAAACAAATCTTCTCATAAGGTGCTACTGTTATATGCTCGGTAGGGCATATGAAAAATTGTGAATCTGATTCTGGTTCGGCGACTAAAATTTGCCTTATTGGCTGAACTGAAGCTGTCTGACTGGAAACTGACTGACTGGAAACTGGCTGACTGGAAGCTGGCTGACTGGAAACTGACTGACTGGAAACTGGCTGACTGGAAGCTGGCTGACTGGAAACTGACTGACTGGAAACTGACTGACTGGAAACTGACTGACTGGAAACTGACTGACTGGAAACTGCCTGGGTTGATCCAACTGGATTCAACAACTGGAACTGATTACCCTGGGGTCTGATTTCTGGAGCGGTTGTCCCTCTGGATGCAACCGGCCGACTTGATCTGCTATCAAGTAGAGGGGGTTTCCTATTTCTTTCGGAAATCTGAACTGAGCTAAGTCTATTAGCATTAAGTTGTCTGTCATCCTCGCGGAGATGGTGTGTCCTATTTCGACACTTTACTAACTTTCCGGCTGGGTAAATCTCCCATTGATTCCGGTTAAAAAAATCCATCCCTAGTAGGATGTCTGTCTGAAAGGTGGCGACTGTGTCCACTATACAGCATTTCGCGGGGTATACCGCGTTTCCAATTTCTAAATATAACTCAATTTCTCCGTATGTGGGTATGGGTGTGCCCGTAACTCCTCTAAGTTGGCACGATGGTGCCTTAAGTTCATATTTATAATTTGTACTCTCTAGTAATTCATCTACGCATTGTTTCTTAATTAACGTCGCGTGTGCTCCTGTATCTAGGAGAGCAGTTAAATCTTGGTTATCCGTACTACAATTTATTATTAAATCTAAGAGGTCCGCACCTATTATCCTGATGGGGAGTTCGTGTGCGTATCTGGGCTTACTACTGTAATTTAGGAGGGAGGAGGTTGAACTGCTGCCTCCAATGTAGGGTCTAAAAAAGGGCTCACATGGTCTTCTATGGGAGGACCTGGATCATATTCTACGGGAATATCATACGCTGGAGGGTGTTCTTGAAAACTGTTCTCTGGGGAAAATGATTCCTCCCCGGGTACTTCTACGTACCGAACTAGTTGACCTTGCTGGTTGTATTGGGGTTTATACATGGGGTAAGAGTGTGGGTGACCCTGTGGTCGTGATCTATTGGGTTGGTAGTTCGACTGAGGCTGGGAATGGACTGGTTTCTGGGGATTGGTTGACTTTTGGGATACGTTTTGGGGACGTGGTTGGTTTGGTTTCTGAAAGTGGGGTCTATACCCTGCAGGGGCTTTATCAGCACACTTTTGGCGATCGCCACGGCGATGACCATGTTCGTGACAGTGGGAGCAATACGAGGGGTAATTACATTGACTTATCATATGCCCGAAACTATCACAGTTAAAACACTGTGGAGGAGGGCGTGTATTCTGGGTTTGGGGGGCTTGTTTCTGGGGTGTTCCCTGTATTTGCCTTGGTTTATATTGTTGTTGTTGTTGCTGTTGGTATTGGTGTTGTGGCTGCTGCTGAATATAATGTACAGGGGTTTCTCTACCCTTTCGGTAGTTTTGGTTTGCTAAATCGGGGTAATGTTCCCGTGTTTTGTTTATGGCTACACTTACAGGTTTGTCAACATTTAAAAACTCCTGAAACTTTTTTTAGGTGCTCCGGGTAGGTTTTGGTAAATGGTTGTGGCTACTATTAGATTTCTTTGTTTCGACGTGAAAGTTATGCCACATGCATTTTCTGCGGCCCGGAGGGCTTCTCCTACAAGTTTATGTGTACGTGTAATAAAATTGTTTAAATCTTCGTGTTCCTCTTTCTTCCATTTAGCTTGGAAGACTGCTTCTAATGTGGCTAAGGGTTGTGCAAGGGTTATTTCTTTAAAAAATTCTAATAAGTTTTCTTTAAAATCGTCCCATGTTGTAGCTTCGCTAATTGATGGGACGTAAGTGACTGTGTCATGGGCATTTCCCTCTTTAGGGTCAATAAATCTTTTTACTTCTCTGATTTTTATATCATCATCGGTAATATTCTCGCGTAAGAAATGTTGCTCTAAAGACTCAACCCAAGGTCTTACGCGCGGTTCAACAAAACGATTATCTATGGTCCCCTTAAAAATTAAAACAGTATGAGGAAGATTTACTAATCTGAACTAAGTTAATGTATGCTGGGGCGGGGGTTTGAGACTGAGACATACTGACTTGTGTGTTTGGGAATATGTTTGAAGGGCGCGGGGTAGGTGGAAAAATGGGTGTAGGTAATTCTTCGATGTCAGAAAGCGCACCGTCTGAATCGCTCATATGTGAAGGTACTTATTAATGTTCTAATTAGGTCTGCTTGACCGATCTTAATTCATGGAATGATCACTTAAGGGGTTTTCCTAACTACACTATCTAAAAAAAAATAATGCACAACAATTTGCCTAACTCGGGGAAAATTGGAAAAGATTGCAAACAAAAATAAAAATGCAAACAAAATTTCACTCAAATGTACGTGATGGTATGGTAATACTATGTTTGGTACATTAAATAAAATTATACTATACTAACTAGAATAGTAAAAATAACTGTGAAAATAACTGTGTCAATACTGTTTTCAATAAAAAGAGTGTATCACTGGTGTCTGAAGTGTTCACTGTGTTTTTTGTTAATTCTGGCTCAATACTAAATATTAATTGTTAATAATAATGACTTTTCAAATGTTTAGAAATTATTTTTTTTTAAAGTTTTGTACTTAACAAGATTCCTACGGCGAAATCCTTTGAGGTGTGTCCTGAAGACGTGTCTGGCTGGCCACTTGTTCCTAGATGAAAAGTAGGCGTGAAGAACTTGGAGTCGTAACGCACCGGTTCAAGGGTGGATGTGACGAACTAGAAGTCGTGACACGCCGGTCAAGTGGGTGTTGGTTCTGGTTCCAGAGTCTGGAAGACTGGAAGAATCCTGGAGTCGTGAGGATCCTGGTTAAAGGGTCGCCAGTTGTTAACCCCTCCGTCTATGGCCCTCGGGTGGTTCGGATCGACGGGGGTTCTGGTTAGGAGGCAAGCAACGGATGTGTGACTTGAAGTGGTTTTCTTCTAGGTTACTCTCCGTTCTTCTATAGTGGCTCGGAGGACTCTGGTAGATTTGCAATCTAAATGCTGAAGGTTCCGGACTCTTCTTATAGCGTATCCGGAAAGTTTTCTAAGTTTTTCTGAAGAGCAAGGCTCGAAGGGGACAATAAAAAGTTTTTTCAACTGTAACTTTACTGCTAAAAGATACAGGTAGTGCTCAGCCTCTGAATTAGCTTCTGAATGCCAATGGAATAATTTTAGTGGGTTTATATACCAAAAAACTGCTAACATTATTATTATTAAATGCTAAGAAGGCTGTATTATTTTTGCACAATATTTAAAAATAAGTAAATTTTTTAGCTGTGGTAAGGCTTGAACGAGTAAACAAAATATTTGAAGACGAAACCATATTTTTATCTTAAACCGCGACTTTTCAGATCTGATGTTATCATGATCTGCCAAGTTAACTAAAAGTGGAAATCGGACTATGCATCTTTACACTAAAATATGCATATGAGTGAAATTTTAAGGTTTAAGATGTACAATTTTAATGCTTAGGCAAGACATGATCTCATTGTTTATAACGAAAGAGAGTGTATACAAAATGTGAACATTGCAAAGCTTAAACAGGATTCCTTATTAAGCGAAATCTAAAAAAATGATTATGAGATTTTAAAAAACAACAGGTCACCAATTATTTAGCAAAGTTGAAAGCAAATCAAAAATTTTATCCAAACTCGCGTTGGGCGATTTTGGTCCTTATGTAAAAATGAATACACACACGTACATACATATGAGTATAGGCATTATATAAAGTTAAATATATAAGAATATACAGAATTATATAAATACATGAACCATATAACATGAATTTTTAAAATGGATACTTTTTTCTTACAATGGATACAGAAACTATATAAATGAATACAAGAATTACATGAAGGATAAGATAATATAGGAATATGGGAATTATTTATGGTTCATTTTTACATATATATATATATATATATATATATATATATATGTTAACCCCTCCGTCTATGGCCCGGGATGGTTCGAAGTAGACGGGGGTTCTAGTTAGGTGGCAGCAACGGATGTGTGACTTGCAGCAGTTTTCTTCTATATTACTCTCCGGGTTCTTCTATAGTGGCTCGGAGAACTCTGATAGACTTACTAAAAATGCTGAAGGTTCCGGACTCTTCTTATAGCGTATCCGGAAAGTTTGACTACGTTTTCTGAAGAGAGCAAGGCTCGAAGGATAAGATAAAAACTATCCTTGACTTGTAATTTTACTGCTAAAATGTACAGGTAGTGCTCAGCCTCTGAATTAGCTTCTGAATGACAATGGAAGATTTTTAGTGGGTTTATATACCCAAAAACTGCTAACATCATTATTATTAAATGCTAAAGAGGCTGTATTATTTTTGCACAATATTCGAAAATAAAGTAAATTTTTAGCTGTGGTAAGGCTTGAACGAGTAAACAAAATATTTGAAGACGAAACCATATTTTTATCTTAAACCGCGACTTTTCAGATCTGATGTTATCATGATCTGCCAAGTTAACTAAAAGTGGAAATCGGACTATGCATCTTTACACTAAAATATGCATATGAGTAAATTTTAAGGTTTAAGATGTACAATTTTAATGCTTAGGCAAGACATGATCTCATCTTTTATAACGAAAGGAATGTATACAAAATGTGAACATTGCAAAGCTTAAGCATTCCTTATTAAGCGAAATCTAAAAAATGATTATGAGATTTTAAAAAACAACAGGTCACCAATTATTTGCAACAAAGTAGAAAGCAAATCAAAAATTTTATCCAAACTCGCGTTGGGCGATTTTGGTCCTTATGTAAAAATGAATACACACACGTACATACATATGGGTATAGGCATTATATAAAGTTAAATATATAAGAATATACAGATTATATAAATACATGAACCATATAACACATGAATTTTTAAAATGGATACTTTTTCTTACAATGGATACAAGACTATATATAAATGAATACAAGAATTACATGAAGATAAGATAGTATAGGAATATGGGAATTATTTATGGTTCATTTTTACAGGGCTCTTCCCTCTAGAATGATATTAATATAATAATAACATCCTAACTAATGCTAACTAGATGATAACTATTGGTTTTATAATACAGATTTATATATACAACATAAGTCGGGTGGTTAAGTCTAGTTCACGTGGTCTGGCACTCTTGGTCGTGCATAAACAGTTTCATGTTCCGTGTCACTTGGTTTTCTTTGTTCCCAGAATGATCTTTTCACCACAAATGTACCGAGGATAATAGCACATACAATAATGATACTAACGGCAGATGTTGAGAAAATGGTTACCGGTTGTAGTATTTGTAAGAGATTATTTTGGTTATCATCAGAAATTTTAAACCGGCTCAATTGATCATTCCATTCAGGGGCATGTAGTTCGGGTAGGATGTTACAGGTTTTATGGAGAGATTTAAGATCTCTATGACGGGTTTAAATTTAATTTGCGACGGAAATGGGTATGAGTTATTAAGGGTAACCTTATACGGGTTGTATATTTGGAGGGCTTTTGAACGCAAGGAGCAACCAATTGGTAGCCGAATAACCATAGGGATTGTAATGAGGGAATAATTCGATGGACACTCGAGGGTAGCGGCAGTCCTGTTCGCGAAGGAAACCCAGATGTCTGGTCCAATTCGTAGTTGGATGGTTTTAGGGAATGAAATTTTTTAAATGAACATACGGGGGCATGCCGGTCACGAATTAAATCGATAAAGCAAGACCTAGTAGTGGGAAGAATAACTGGTTTGAGTGGAGGGCAGATGAGTTGTTTATTTGGTTGCGGGAATCGGCAATGCCGGACGTCGCTATCTGACATCATAGAATAAGCTGATAGATCTTTGGTGAGGAAAAGGTAAGGTGGTACGGTGGGTAAATACAATCGATAGACATTAGAGTTATTTTGGTAGGGTGTTGGGAAAGGGTGAAATTTATATACGTCATAAGTGAGGAAATCGAAAAATGGTATAATTATGAGGTATGTGTAGGGGCGTGGTCCATGTACAGTCCAGGTGTATTCTAGAAATTGAGGGTAATTAGTGTGGTTGAGTGGGAATATGGGTGATAATTTTAATTGTGACTGGGCGGTGTGAATCAAGGACTGGAGTATTTCCCATGGTATTAGGGTGGAAAGAGTGATTTTTCCATGGGCTAGCTGGGTTGCACGCAAAACCTTGGAATGAATCGTAGTTATTCGTTGTAAGTATTTATCGATTAGGGTTACTTGTAGGTTCATTATCTCTATTAATTCTATATATCTTTTGTGTTCTTTGTATTGAGCTAACATGGATTCAAGGTATGTGAATCTGTCCGAAAGGGAGTGGAGGAAGCGATTGTTTTCGTGTAATGACCTAATAGTTTGTTCTAACATGTGTCCATTATATTGTCGATTTCGCGCGAAGAGATTCAATTTAAGTTCAATTCTTTTAATTTCTTCGGTTGCTAATCCGAATAAACCTTTGAACAGTTTCCCTCCTATATCTATCAGTCCCCTTTTACTTCTTTGGTTAAAGTTTTCTGAATTTTTAGTTTCAGTTTGTATCCATGGTAAGGCTAATATTTCTGATAGGGCGCGTGCTGTAGTTTGAATATTTTCGAGGGTATTTTCTAACAGAACGCGACTAATCTGATCTTTTCCTTGGAAAGAATTCTGGACTTTACTTTCAAACGTTTTTAATTGGGTTTGTATCTGAAGGGATTGATTTTAATTCTAGCACAGGGGGTTGCAAATTTATATAAAGGTCTGCATGCCCTTTCAAAAATTTACCTTCTGCAAGTTTTTCTATAACAACCCGGTAGAAATTTTAATGCTAGGTCTACAAGAGTAAATAATTTGGAAAATTATAAGGGGGACAATTTTATTCATTTCTACGCCTTAAGTTATACGGAGCTGGGGGTAGTTGTGTGGATACTTGTGTGGATACTTGTGTTGGTGGGCGAAGGGGTCGGCCTCGTTTTGGTGGCAATGGGGGTCGACCGTTGAGCTCGGATTCTGAGCGGGTTCGTTTCTTATGTGAAGGTTCTAGTTCACGTGGGTGATGCATTTGCGGGCGGTATGTAGGGTCCGTGCGTCGATCATCAATCGGCGAGGGTGGTGACAGAGGAGATGGTGGAGATGGTGGAGTTCCACTGAGTGATCCTCTCGAAGGGGTTTCTCCAGGGTCTGGGTCCGATGGGACGCTTGGCTCTGGGGCCTCCTCTTGTTCAGAGATTGCCTCGAGTAATGGTGGTATTACGAGGTACCAATCTTCGTCATGGGTAGCGGTTCCCGCGGTGACTACTTCAGTTTTTTTATCCCTGCCCGATTTGTTAATATCTTGACCTTTTGAAGGATAGGCGGCTCGAACGCCTGGCAGCTGTTTTTTGGGAAGGTGTTGTTCGGAAGCTATCTTCAAATTGTCAGCGTGAATGATCTTTAGTTTGGAATGATCCGGAGGTCGAGGATTTCATAACGATTTTTTCCGAGGTCTTTCATAATCCTATATGGGCCATCCCATTTTGGGTATAATTTGCGATGAGCCCCTGGCGGTTTCACGCTCTTCAGATAACATCGCATACCGACGATTATAGTCCGTTGACGGGGATGACGCCTATGTTGCTCTTGCTCCATCTGTTGGTTTCGTTGGTCGAGGGCATAGCGGATTATGTCAAAAATCTTGAAAGATCGTTCAGCTAGTTGCTGATTTGCTTCTGCCATTTCGGAAGATGTTAGGACTGCCGGGTCGGTTTGGTCGGGCAAATCAAAAGGTAGACGCTTGTCGTAGTGATAGAGAACGAAATGAGGGGTGTCCCCGATGGACACATTATAGCCATTGTTGATGGCTGTTTGTACCATGGGAAGGGAATCATCCCATGTACGGGAGGATGCATCGACAACGTGGCGCAGGGCTTCCAAGATCTTTCGATTGTGCCTTTCCACTAAGCCGTTTGCCTGCGGATGGTATGCCACAATGTGTGTATTTTTAATTCTACACATGTTACAGAGTGACTCGAACAGTTTGGAAGTGAAACTAAGGGCGTTATCCGAGATTAGGATGGAAGGAGTGGTATGGTTTTGGATGACGCGTTCCACTAGGGCTCTTGCCACAGTTTCCGAGGTCTGGTCTGGAATGGCGGCTACTTCGCTGTAACGCGAGAAGTGGTCCGTAAACACAATGATGTACTGATTTCCCTTTGATGTTTTGGGAAATGGTCCCAGTATATCCATTCCAGTTCTTTGCCAGGGCCTTGGCATACTGGATATTTATGCATTGGAGCGTGGATGGTACGTTGCCCTTATGCTTTAAACACGACGGACATTCGGCGATGTATTCATGTACCGTTTTTCATCTCGGGAAAGTGGTATCGCTCCAAAAGACTTTTGATGGTGCGATCCGGCCCCATGTGTCCATAAAAGGTGAGTCGTGACAAAGTCCAATGGCTATATCACGAGATCCTTTGGTATCTCCACGAGGTCGTTTCCATCTTCGTTCCTGAAATGTACGAGCCCATCTTTGAGGTTGTACTGTTCTTTTACCTTCGATGGTTCCTTTTGTTCCAGGCGCGCCCGAAGGTTTGGGTGTGTTGGTCCTGTTGTTGGGAGTATTGCAGACACTCGTAGTCGAACACAGGAAGAATCCTATTTTATTCACTCGGGCGTCGGGCTTGAGTCTCGACAATCCGTCTGGAATAACTTGCAGTTTTCCCGGTTTGTATACGATTTTCGCTGCAAAATCCTGAATCAACAGAGCCCATCTACTCAATCGTCCTTCAAGTAGCTTGTCCTTGAAGAGGTACGTGAGTGGCTTATGATCAGTCTTGATGGTTACATCGTAGCCATAGACGATATTTCGGAATTTTTTCAAAGCCCAATATACCGCTAGGGCCTCTCGGTCCGTAGTGGAATAATTCCGTTGAGGTGCAGAGAGAAGTTGACTGGCATAAGCAATGGGTAATTCCACACCGTCTACGTCCTGTAACAGGACGGCTCCTAGTCCATAGGAGGAAGCATCTGTGGCTATGATGAAGGGTCTTGTAATCAGGATATTGTAAAATGGGATGACAGGTTAGTTTATTAATTAAAGTTTCAAAGGCATGTTGGTGATCGGATTCCCAGTTAAATTTCGAATTTTTCTGGAACAAATTAGTAATGGGTTTAGCAATATTCGAAAATTGGGGGATAAAGTTCCGATAGAATCCGACAAAACCAATAAATGCACGGGCGTCGTCGATGGTCTTGGGTACAGGGTACCTTTCCAGGGCTTCGAGTTTGGCTGGATCAGGTTTAATTCCTGTGGACGAGAGTAGGAATCCTAGGTATACCAGGGATTCTTGTAAAAAATTGCACTTTGCAAGCTTCAGTTTAAGGTGTGCTTTTCTCAAGTGTGATAGCACATTATGAAGGCGTTGAAAGTGTGTTTTTATGTCCGAACTATAGACGATAATATCGTCAAGATACACGAGAGCTTCGACACCTAATAGGTCGGAAAGGACTATATTCATCAACCTAGAGAAATTAGCAGGCCCATTTCGGACTCCGAAAGGTAAAACCTGGAATTCGTAATGGCCTCGGTTAGTGGAGAAAGCAGTCAATGCCCGAGATTCGGGACTGACCTCCATTTGCCAATAACCTGATGCTAAATCGAGGGATGAAAAAAAGTTCGCTTTCCCTACGTTCAGAATTGTTTCCTGCATGTTTGGAATCGGGAAACGGTCTGGGATGGTAATGTTATTCAGGCGTCTAAAATCTATACAAGGGCGAGATGTTCCGTCCTTTTTGGAGACGAGAATCATAGGAGCGGACCAGGGACTAGCTGAAGGCTGAATGACATCCTGCTCCAACATGTCCTTGATGTGTTCCTCAATAGTGACTAACTGAGAATGTGGAACCCGATAGGGAGGAATGAAAATGGGTTTGGAATTGGGTTCCAACTTGATTTCAAAAGGGACCAAATTAGTTCGGCCCAGAGGATCTCCGGTTAGGGCAATCACATCTTTATTTCTTATCAGGAAATCGAGAAGTGATTCCATTAGTTTGGGATCCTGTAAAGCTGGTGACTCCTGAAGGGAGTGCTTCAGACATTTCTTATATTCTTCTTTTAATATTGAAGGCTTTAATTCTAAGGAACTGGAAACACGATTTATCATACTGATGGGGAAATCTGAATCTACTTCTACTGTGGAAACAGTTCCTATTTTCTGATTTGAAGTTAATTCTATAGGACTTTCTCCTTTGTTTAAACAAACAACAGGGATAGCTGAATTCTGACTCTGACTAAGGACTTGGGCAATAAGAACATCTCTTTTGAAATTACTTTTCTCTGTAATCAGAGTACGCTCTGACTCTAATAATTTTCCTTGACTGTTAACTACTTTTGCTAGGAAACAAATCTTCTCATAAGGTGCTACTGTTATATGCTCGGTAGGGCATATGAAAAATTGTGAATCTGATTCTGGTTCGGCGACTAAAATTTGCCTTATTGGCTGAACTGAAGCTGGCTGACTGGAAACTGACTGACTGGAAACTGGCTGACTGGAAGCTGGCTGACTGGAAACTGACTGACTGGAAACTGGCTGACTGGAAACTGCTGACTGGAAACTGGACTGGACTGGCTGACTGGAACTGACTGACTGGAACTGGCTGCTGGAAACTGACTGCTGGAAACTGACTGAAACTGACTGGAAACTGCCTGGGTTGATCCAACTGGATTCAACAACTGGAACTGATTACCCTGGGGTCTGATTTCTGGAGCGGTTGTCCCTCTGGATGCAACCGGCCGACTTGATCTGCTATCAAGTAGAGGGGGTTTCCTATTTCTTTCGGAAATCTGAACTGAGCTAAGTCTATTAGCATTAAGTTGTCTGTCATCCTCGCGGAGATGGTGTGTCCTATTTCGACACTTTACTAACTTTCTGGGTAAATCTCCCATTGATTCCGGTTAAAAAAATCCATCCCTAGTAGGATGTCTGTCTGAAAGGTGGCGACTGTGTCCACTATACAACATTTCGCGGGGTATACCGCGTTTCCAATTTCTAAATATAACTCAATTTCTCCGTATGTGGGTATGGGTGTGCCCGTAACTCCTCTAAGTTGGCAGGATGGTGCCTTAAGTTCATATTTATAATTTGTACTCTCTAGTAATTCATCTACGCATTGTTTCTTAATTAACGTCGCGTGTGCTCCTGTATCTAGGAGAGCAGTTAAATCTTGGTTATCCGTACTACAATTTATTATTAAATCTAAGAGGTCCGCACCTATTATCCTGATGGGGAGTTTGTGTGCGTATCTGGGCTTACTACTGTAATTTAGGAGGGAGGAGGTTGAACTGCTGCCTCCAATGTAGGGTCTAAAAAAGGGCTCACATGGTCTTCTATGGGAGGACCTGGATCATATTCTACGGGAATATCATACGCTGGAGGGTGTTCTTGAAAACTGTTCTCTGGGGAAAATGATTCCTCCCCGGGTACTTCTACGTACCGAACTAGTTGACCTTGCTGGTTGTATTGGGGTTTATACATGGGGTAAGAGTGTGGGTGACCCTGTGGTCGTGATCTATTGGGTTGGTAGTTCGACTGAGGCTGGGAATGGACTGGTTTCTGGGGATTGGTTGACTTTTGGGATACGTTTTGGGGACGTGGTTGGTTTGGTTTCTGAAAGTGGGGTCTATACCCTGCAGGGGCTTTATCAGCACACTTTTGGCGATCGCCACGGCGATGACCATGTTCGTGACAGTGGGAGCAATACGAGGGGTAATTACATTGACTTATCATATGCCCGAAACTATCACAGTTAAAACACTGTGGAGGAGGGCGTGTATTCTGGGTTTGGGGGGCTTGTTTCTGGGGTGTTCCCTGTATTTGCCTTGGTTTATATTGTTGTTGTTGTTGCTGTTGGTATTGGTGTTGTGGCTGCTGCTGAATATAATGTACGGGGTTTCTCTACCCTTTCGGTAGTTTTGGTTTGCTAAATCGGGGTGATGTTCCCGTGTTTTGTTTATGGCTACACTGACAGGTTTGTCAACATTTAAAAACTCCTGAAACTTTTTTTTAGGTGCTCCGGGTAGGTTTTGGTAAATGGTTGTGGCTACTATTAGATTTCTTTGTTTCGAAGTAAAAGTTATGCCACATGCATTTTCTGCGGCCCGGAGGGCTTCTCCTACAAGTTTGTGTGTACGTGTAATAAAATTGTTTAAATCCTCGTGTTCCTCTTTCTTCCATTTAGCTTGGAAGACTGCTTCTAATGTGGCTAAGGGTTGTGCAAGGGTTATTTCTTTAAAAAATTCTAATAAGTTTTGTTTAAAATCGTCCCATGTTATAGCTTCGCTAATTGATGGGACGTAAGTGACTGTGTCATGGGCATTTCCCTCTTTAGGGTCAATAAATCTTTTTGCTTCTCTGATTTTTATATCATCATCGGTAATATTCTCGCGTAAGAAATGTTGCTCTAAAGACTCAACCCAAGGTCTTACGCGCGGTTCAACAAAACGATTATCTATGGTCCCCTTAAAAATTAAAACAGTATGAGGAAGATTTACTAATCTGCCTAAGTTAATGTATGCTGGGGCGGGGGTTTGAGACTGAGACATACTGACTTGTGTGTTTGGGAATATGTTTGAAGGGCGCGGGGTAGGTGGAAAAATGGGTGTAGGTAATTCTTCGATGTCAGAAAGCGCACCGTCTGAATCGCTCATATGTGAAGGTACTTATTAATGTTCTAATTAGGTCTGCTTGACCGATCTTAATTCATGGAATGATCACTTAAGGGGTTTTCCTAACTACACTATCTAAAAAAAAATAATGCACAACAATTTGCCTAACTCGGGGAAAATTTGAAAAGATTGCAAACAAAAATAAAAATGTAAACAAAATTTCACTCAAATGTACGTGATGGTATGGTAATACTATGTTTGGTACATTAAATAAAATTATACTATACTAACTAGAATAGTAAAAATAACTGTGAAAATAACTGTGACAATACTGTTTTCAATAAAAAGAGTGTATCACTGGTGTCTGAAGTGTTCACTGTGTTTTTTGTTAATTCTGGCTCAATACTAAATATTAATTGTTAATAATAATGACTTTTCAAATGTTTAGAAATTATTTTTTTTTAAAAAGTTTTGTACTTAACAAGATTCCTACGGCGAAATCCTTTGAGGTGTGTCCTGAAGACGTGTCTGGCTGGCCACTTGTTCCTAGATGAAAAGTAGGCGTGAAGAACTTGGAGTCGTAACGCACCGGTTCAAGGGTGGATGTGA
Organism: Bathynomus jamesi; assembly: GCA_023014485.1. Lineage (NCBI taxonomy): Eukaryota > Metazoa > Arthropoda > Malacostraca > Isopoda > Cirolanidae > Bathynomus > Bathynomus jamesi. Next base: position 1,448 of record JAJOZX010002400.1, on the reverse strand, counting down.
CGAACTAGAAGTCGTGACACGCCGGTCAACTGGGTGTTGGTTCTGGTTCCAGAGTCTGGAAGACTGGAAGAATCCTGGAGTCGTGAAGATCCTGGTTAAAGGGTCGCCAGTTGTTAACCCCTCCGTCTATGGCCCTGGGGTGGTTCGGATCGACGGGGGTTCTGGTTAGGAGGCAAGCAACGGATGTGTGACTTGAAGTGGTTTTCTTCTATGTTACTCTCCGAGTTCTTCTATAGTGGCTCGGAGGACTCTGGTAGATTTGCAATCTAAATGCTGAAGGTTCCGGATTCTTCTTATAGCGTATCCGGAAAGTTTTCTAAGTTTTTCTGAAGAGAGCAAGGCTCGAAGGGGACAATAAAAAGTTTCTCCAATGTAACTTTACTGCTAAAAGATACAGGTAGTGCTCAGCCTCTGAATTAGCTTCTGAATGCCAATGGAATAATTTTAATGGGTTTATATACCCAAAAACTGCTAACATTATTATTAAATGCTAAGAAGGCTGTATTATTTTTGCACAATATTTAAAAATAAGTAAATTTTTTAGCTGTGGTAAGGCTTGAACGAGTAAACAAAATATTTGAAGACGAAACCATATTTTTATCTTAAACCGCGACTTTTCAGATCTGATGTTATCATGATCTGCCAAGTTAACTAAAAGTGGAAATCGGACTATGCATCTTTACACTAAAATATGCATATGAGTGAAATTTTAAGGTTTAAGATGTACAATTTTAATGCTTAGGCAAGACATGATCTCATTGTTTATAACGAAAGAGAGTGTATACAAAATGTGAACATTGCAAAGCTTAAACAGGATTCCTTATTAAGCGAAATCTAAAAAAATGATTATGAGATTTTAAAAAACAACAGGTCACCAATTATTTAGCAAAGTAGAAAGCAAATCAAAAATTTTATCCAAACTCGCGTTGGGCGATTTTGGTCCTTATGTAAAAATGAATACACACACGTACATACATATGAGTATAGGCATTATATAAAGTTAAATATATAAGAATATACAGAATTATATAAATACATGAACCATATAACACATGAATTTTTAAAATGGATACTTTTTCTTACAATGGATACAGAGACTATATAAATGAATACAAGAATTACATGAAGGATAAGATAATATAGGAATATGGGAATTATTTATGGTTCATTTTTACATATATATATATATATATATATATATATATATTATATTTTATATATATATTTTATATATATATATATTTTATATATATATATTATATATATATATATATATATATATATTATATATATATATATATATATATGTATTATATATATATATATATATATATATAATATATATATATATAATATATATATATATTCATCTATATATATATATATATTTATCTATATAGTATATATATATATCTATATATATATATATATATAATATATATATATAT
>JAJOZX010002399.1:662500-664680 GCA_023014485.1 Bathynomus jamesi | reverse complement strand
TATATATATATTATATATATATATGTATATTAAATTTTAACTCTCATTTTCAAATGTAAAAACTCTTATACCTTATTACATTTTGCTAATTGCATTCATTGAAAATTTAAATCTCTATATAAAATATGAATTTACGTTAAAATTTTAATTAGCACCAACTGAAATGATTAAAGAGTAATAAGTTAAAAATTTTAACGCCTCATAATTATGTAGAAATAAATATTATTAAAAAATGAATACAGAGTGTATCCTCGAACCCTTTCCTTGAATACAGAACGACTTTCTACGTACTGTATATGGAACTACATCCCTCCTCCTCCTCCTCCTCCTCATTCGGCTTTCGAGAGTCTATTAGAACGTCACATATTAATAGCGAGTTATTGACGATGGCAATAGGCCTATTTGGAACCTTAATTCGTCCTCTAATCATGTTTAAAAGCCTTTTTTTTTTTTCCCTACTTGTAGGCTGTGCGGATGCTGGATGCGTCATGCCTTTAAGGCTAATGGATTCACGAGCGACAGTCGCTGTGAAAAATGAAGTAGTCGCAAAAATGGAATAAAAACAGAATTTCGAAATGTTTTTAGTATCTACATTTTGTTCGTTCTTTTCAGCTCTCTCGTTTCTCTCTTAAGTTAAATAATGATAATATCTTCAATAGGAAATGTTATTTCAGTTGATTATGATTTACAAGTGAAATTCAATTACAATAATTAATGTTTAGATAATATTTCATTTTATTCGATGAACATTCCTGAAGTTCTTAGTAGATGAAAGTATTTGAAAAATACTAGAATTTTCATTGAACGTTTGGTTTGCCATTGATATAACAAAGATATATATATATATATATATATATATCCGCTTCCCGAAGATCAGCGAGGTTAAGCGACATTGGGTCTGGGTAGTAGTTGGATGGGAGACCGTCCTCTGCGCCCAGATTATGTAGCGACCCGTGGTTCGGATCCCACGTAAAGCTGTAGGTCCCCTCTGTTATATGACCTTAGATGTTGCGAAGGAGGTTAAACAACCCCACTTAAAAAAAAAAATACATATATATATATGGCGAGAGAGAGAGAGAGAGAGAGAATTTTCTAATTGCAAACAGTTAAAAGTGTGTATATATAATACTGTCATTTATTGGTAAAAATACATTTAAAGTATAAAATTCTGAGACTCACACGCATTACCGCATCACATAAAAGATTAATGAGAATATTTGTGCATTTACCACTTACTTCAAAAGTTAATTTCAGTTGAAAAAAAGGGATTCAGTAAAGCCTATGTAAATATTTCATCGTGTGTTGGAAATTATTTTGATAATTATATGCTTTTGTGCGTGGTGTGGTCGCCGGTCATTGATAGTCAATGAATGCATTTACCACCGTTAGTGGGAATTTGAATAAAATTCAGATGGGGGTTGTGAAGAAGGAAAACAGAAGGTGAGTAAACAGCTTTCAACATTTATTAATAATAATTATAGTATTATTAATTTATTAATAATAATAATAATAATAATAATAATCCGCTGAAAAATCTCAATAAAATACGCACAAAACTTCACGCGACTTTCTATACATAGAAATATTATCTTCTTTTGTCTCAAATCACTCAAAAAAAGAAGTTTCGAATGCCATTTCTTCTATCTAAAGAAGTTAGTGGTCACTAAAAGAAGTTATTACATCATCCGCCAAGAAGATTCGATACTTAAAAGAAGGAAAAACTTCCCTGAGAATGTACCCTGTGAAAAGAAGTTACAAGTTCTAAATTTAAGAAGGTTTTTTTTGAGTGCAAAGATGATATTTTAAACTTCGAATCCCGAAATACCAACAAAGATGAATTACACAATCGGTCAAAATTCGTAAATATGTTTTGGTGAATCGACAACCGAACACGTTTCGCTAATTTGTTGACTCTTCGAGTTTTTATGATTGTGGAATAGTAAATCGTATCAGATTTTATACTTGAAGTTATTATGACTTTATATAAAGTTTATGCCGCTCGTTCAATACTTTAGTTTTAATTTATTAATCCCTTTGTATAATATACTCCTTATGGATCACTTTAACATATTGTTTCCCAAAGCATTCGGGAAGCAATATGTTAAAGTGATTTCTCCTGGGAAGCAATATGTTAAAGTGATTAACACTGGGAAGCAATATGTTAAAAAGAGGTTCCTCTA
>JAJOZX010002399.1:565000-657500 GCA_023014485.1 Bathynomus jamesi | reverse complement strand
TTCAACATTAATTCGTGCAAACACAGTTTTAATTACTCATCACAAGTTAAGACCTTTGCGAAACTCAGTTGCCATTCTTACAAAACAGAATCATCAAAATAATAATAATAATAATAATAATTATAATAATAATTATTATATTATTATTATTATTATCATTATTATTATTATTATTATTATTACTCTATTGTATCTATCTTCACGACAGTTTCATTTTGATTGGCTGAATAGACTTGTTTGCATGACAATAACTACAAATTTACCTGTCAGATACCTGTTAAATACTTCACCCTCATTATTTCTAAAGCGACAAAAATTGTGTATCACACTGTATATTTTGCGTGACGAAAACTTTAAAAATAACTATCAAAGCGTAGTTAAATACTTTGCCTTTATTGTTTCTAGAGCAACAAAAATTATGTATCACACTATTTTGTGTGACAATAACTTTACAAACCTATCAGAGAGCTGTTAAATACTTCGCCCTTATTATTTCTAAAGCAACGAAAATTATATATCACACTGTATTTTTTATACAATTTTATTGTGTTACATAAAAAGAAAATTATTTAAAGATATATATATATATATATATATATATATATATATATATATATATATATATATATATAATATATATATATATATATATATATATATATATAGGTAAAAAAAATTTGTATTAAATTATTTAAAGGTTGATATAGAGGTAAATTATATTTAGACACGAACATCATGTAGTGCAAAATTCCAATGGATAATTAAAGGGGAGAATTAATTCGTATTCAGCGATCCATCAAAATAAGACAAGTACAAATGGGACATATATCCTCTATAGATGCTTTCAATCTCGACCGTATAAATTTTAAACGACTTATAAATGCTGCCCATTCGGGGCCCACTAATAAAACATAAGTTCGAGAGAACGCGCGCCAAAAGTTAAAATTCTGACTGATAATTCGATAATTCCATAATAATAACGCTAACATCGTATCCCAAAGTGGCTATCAAATGAAATAAATATTTTCGTACATAAATTGAAACTCTCTGGGAAAGAATGTGCCAAAATGAGCGTGTGCTCGTCAATGTCATATCGCGAACACTATTTCATTATTTTGATTCGTTTATATAAATGAGAGTGAGCAAATGGTGGCGCTGTGTCGCGGTCCGTATGAAAACTTGATAGAGAGAAAACTTTTGTATTTTATAATTATTAATTCGAAACATTATACAATAATTCATGTATATATTATATATATATATATATATATATATATATATATATATATATATATATATATATATATATATATATATACGCTTTGCCCATAAACAAAAACTTAGTCAGAGAGTTTATACAAGATTCACATTTAATAGATTATTAAACTTTTTCGTTTTTATATAAACTGTGATAACCACTTACATTATAAAAGAACACACAATAGTCACGTATAATGCTATCTATATACGCGCACATATTTATATTATACATTGAGTCATTCATATGTAATACTATAAAATTCCACAAAATGTCGTGTTTTAAATTAACTCATATATGTATATATATATATTAATTAATTAATTAATAAGAGAGAAATGGGACTCTAATTTCCTTCTTACATAAAAAAATTTTAAATAATTGAAATATACTAAGTTTACTTCTTCATTTAATCCATGATTTAAAATTACTTAATTAAACTTTTGATGAATAAATTTAAAATTCTTTGAAAAATTGATCGAATAATTATTATTATTAAGAGCATCTGTCATTTCGAAATTGGTACATTTTACAGTTGAAAAACTTTGAAAGTATGAAAGTGTAGCAGTGTAAATGAGTTACCAACTTATTATTTACATTTTCAAAGTAAATATTTAATAACATTCTACAATATATATATATATGTGTGTGTGTGTGTGTGTGTGTGTGTGTGTGTGTGTGTGTGTGTGTGTGTGTGTGTGTGTGTGTGTGTGTATGGGATGATAATGATGATGATGTCTGATGTTCTATGTTCGTTTGTATACGCTTAAATGGCTAAGGCAATATGCAAAAAATTTAGTATACATATTAAGGAAAAACTAGTAAAGGTTTTAGTAACACACCCACCCCTCCCACTTCCCCTCTAAGTTGTATTTTGGGGGACTTTTACTGCGCAAGGTGCAACGGGCATTCTAATATATACTAGTGTGTGTGTGTGTGTGTGTATATATATATATATAAACATTCGTGGCATTTCCTTAAATTTTCACTCTGTTGAACACTACCTGTCTTCCTCTAAACCTTAACTTCTTTTCCTCACTGAAACTCAGGTGGCTGGAACGACTGACAGCCACCTCTTTTCCATACCCTCCTACTTCTCCATACGCAATTTCACTCCAGAGGTAGACGCTGCGTATAAGTACGCAATGACCTAACTTGCTCTCATATTCCCGAACTTGAATCCTCGAATTCTATACCCTCTAGCTACGGCTTACATGCCAATCTCAAACTAAATACATCTGCGCTGTCTAGCTCTCTCCTAATTCTACTGACTATCCAAAATTCTTTGACAACCTCACTTCCAAAGTGGAATACATTCTATCCCACTCTCTTTTTGCTGAAATCTCCATTTTAGGAGCTTTCAATGTTCACCACTACCTTTGGCTTTCCTCCCATTTCACTAACATCCCTGCTGAACTAGCTTGCAACTTTTCTATCTTGAATGACTTAGAGCAGATTATACAGCACCCTATTCGTATCCTCGATCGCCTTGAAGATAGGCCCAACATTCTGCATTTACTTCTTACCTCTCATCCTTCTTCTTTGTCAAAATTTTTTCGCCGTTGGGTTTCTCCGACCACAATCTTATATCTGTTTTCTGTCCTATTGCTCCAATTCGACCTTCGGATCCTCCCAAGAGGAGATACCTTTGACACTTTGTTGCCGCTGATTGGGAGGCCCCTAGGCAGTACGTCTGTGATTTCCCATGGAATGATTACTGCTTCCGTGGCCGGAGACCCTCCGAGTATGCTGAGCGCATCACGCAGGTGAATCTCACAGGCATGGAGGCGTTACATTCCATCATATTCTATTCCTACTACTAATGCAAAAAACACTTAGTTTAAATTTGCTTGTTATAATGCTATCTGCAACAAAGAGGTGGCTTTCAGAAGATACCGCCGTCATCAAATTTCTTTCTTTCAATTAGTTTATATTTCTGCCCGGAATCGTGCAAAATCTGTTCTTCCATTCGCCAAAAATGACTTCATCCAACAAAAATGTGAAAACCTATCCAATTCTAACTCTTCTCGCTCTTTCTGAAATCTATTCAAGAACCTCTCCAACAACTTTACTTTTTCTATCCCTCCTCTTTTCCATTCCGACCGCTCAGTTGCCATCTCTTCTCCCGATACAACTGAACTTTTCACTAAAACTTTTGCTTTCCACTCAACCATGGACGATTCCGGTGCTGTTACTCTATCTCCTTCTCCCTCCGGCTTAATTATGTCTGAAATTAGAATCTCTTTCAAAGATGTTTTTTCTGCCCTATCTGGGTTTAACTCTAGGAAAGCATAAGGTCATGATGGTGTCCCTCCTGTTGTTCTCAAGAACTGTGCCTCTATGCTGACACCGTGCCTAGGCAAACTCTTTCGTCTTTGTCTTTGATGTGGTATTTTTCCTTCCTCTTGGAAGTTCGCTTTCATTCAGCCTGTCCCAAAGAAAGGTGACCACTCTCAACCCTCCAAGTGTTGTCCAATTGCTTTGATTTCTTGCCTTTCTAAAATTTTTAAAATCTATCCTTTATTGGAAGATTATTAAACACCTCTGTTCTCACAATCTTCTTTTATATTGTCAGTGTGGGTTCCGTAAGAGACGCTCTACTGGCGATCTTCCTGCATATCTCTCTGACTCTTGGTCATCCTCCTTTCGGGATTTCGGTGAAACCTTTGCTATTGCACTAGACATATGAAAATTTTTTCATAGAGTCTGGCACAAATCTTTAATTTCCAAACTGTCTTCCTTCGGTTTCTATCCTTCTATCTGTGCCTTCCTCTCTAATTTCCTTTCTGGCCGATCTATATCTGTCATTGTCGATGGCCACTGTTCTTCTCCTAAAGCTATTAATAGTGGAGTTCCTCAGGATTCTATCCTGTCGCCCACTCTTTTCCTTTTATTTATCAATGGTCTCTTAAGTCACATCTCCTGTCCTATCCACTTCTATGGCGATGATTCCATTCTTCACTTCTCCACCTGCTTCACAAAGCCTCCCTCTCAACAGTTACTCTGTGCTTCACGTAGGAAGTTCCTTCATCTTTCTATTCGTTACAATCTTTCACACGACTATCCCCTTACCTTCAACAATACACAACTCAATCCTTCCTCTTCTCTTAACATTCTTGGCATTTCCTTTTCTCGTAATCTTTCCTGGAAAAAGCATATATGCTCTCTTTCCAGAACAGCTTCTAAGTGGTTAGGTGTACTGTACCGGATCCCCAGTTTCTTCACCACCCCCCACTCAGTTGATGTCTCTGTATAGGAGTCTTGTTCGCCCCTGTATGCCTGTATGAAGTGCGTTTCTCATGTGTAGGGTAGCTCAACCGACACAGCTCTAGTTGATCGGGTGGAGTCAAATGTTTTTTGTCTCATCAATTTCCTGCCTCTTACCAACTGTCTTCAATCTCTCTCTCTTCTCCGCAATGTTGTCTCACCCTCTCTTTACTATCACTCTTATAACGGACATTGCTCTTCTGAACTCTCTAGCAGCATGCCCAGGCATCTCGAAAACCCTGGACCTTGATCTTGGCTCTCTTCTTCCTCTATGGAGAGGGGAGTATTTTTGCAGGCATTCGTCCTTGGCCCCTCCTTTCCCATAAAAAAGTAAATAAAATAAAATTTACATAAAACACACGCACATGAGCGAGAGTCGTGAAAACTGAACAATTGGTTTGCTTTGTCACGTTTGCGCATTTACGGACTTTTTTTCCCCAAAACAAAAGCCTTAATGAAGAATCTTTGCAAAATGTTAAAAGCGTACTTTGTTCCTCTTGTACGACAAATTCCGAGTCTATTACAACGTGCAGTGTTTCAGCAAGATGGTGCACCGCTCATTTTGCTCGTTCTGCGCGTATGTTTCTATACAAAACATTCCCAGTACGGTGGATTGGCCGAGAAGGACCCGCAAGATGGGCCAACTCGTTCTCCAGACCTACTCTTCTTTAGATTCTTATCTTCAAGGATATGTGAAGACAACCGTATATCACATCAAACCAAGGAATATTAATGACTTTAAAATGCGTATTAGAGATGCCGTAGCATCAATTCTTGTAACTGTTTTGGATAATGTTTTTACTGAATTAGAGCGTAGGTTTCGTTTAGATATTGAAAATGATGAAAGGCTTGCGGAGATTTACTAAATATCCGATACAAAACTTAAAACTTTACTGAATGAACTGACCTTTAAATTTGGCGAATGTATCATTTCAATAAATAGTTATTATAATTTCTTTTTGCATCATTCATTTAACCCTAGAAAACAAGCGTACTCGTAACCTCTTACGATAAAAGGACGTTCGTTTTTTTCCGAAAATTGTCTTTTATTGTATACATTTTAATTTGTATTATTCTTTAGTAACAATAAATTGTTTAATTCAAACTATGAATAGAATTTTCATTGTGGAGTTACATAGATACCACACTAGTCGCTACGTGTGCAATCCTACACTGGACTTCTGGGGTTAAATACACCCTGTATATATATATATATATGAGAGAGAGAGAGAGAGAGAGAGAGAGAGAGAGAGAGAGAGAGAGAGAGAGAGAGAGAGAGAGAGCAATAAATATAAATGTTAATAAACAGAGCTAACTAGATAGATGAATATATAATAAGATGGTAGTTAAAAAAGTGATCGTTCATTATAATAGAGAGACACTAAAATTCACGAAGAAGAAACGAAGGACAAAGTCGAACAAATTTCAAATGTACGAAACGTGAAGAAAATGAATGAAACAAAGACTAACCAAATTTCCCCAAACCGCATACATTATATGGAATTTTATTTAGATTTATAACGTAACTGCCTTATTTGTAATATTCACGGTTACATAATCACTTGATACAGTGAGGCTCTTTGCGCATTCATTTCGCTCGTAGAAGGTGTAATTCATACGAACAGAGAATAAAAGTCTTCCGAATTAGCTTCTATACTCTGTTACACACGCTGATTTATTACAATTCATATTTTCACGGCTAACTAGCGGATAAAGTATATCGTTTTGGCGTGTTATACGGTGACGCGTCAGCTAATCTATTCATTACATGCATGGCCTATATATTATTATAGCGAGAGCAGAGAGCGTCTGCATACAGACGAATGAAAAAAATAATATTACACTATTCACTATAGCGGGAAGTGTATGAAAACATATGATGATCCCGACAGCTTTTTATTTTATTTTTTTTTTCTTCATTGGAAATAGAGGGGTTTTATTTTTACGGCTCATGCTGTTACGAACAGAGGCAATTTTATTATTGAAATTATATGGTCACGCGCGCGATTCCATATACGAAGGAAGCTCATTTAATATAAAAACGAATAATTTAGTTGTTACGGACCATATACACAAAAATAAGTGATTTAGAAATTAAAAGAAAAAGTTCGTATTTTGAGGTCTCTTTTTTTCTTTTTTTGTAATTATGTTTTCGGGGAATTTTGACTATAAAAATATTCTAACAGAAGGTAATTGTTATTGCAACATTACAACATTTCAAGTTTGAAAACAAAATTTCATAATTATGTACAGTATGACTCCGTAAAACTTTAAAATCGCTCACTGCCAATAAAAGTTGATCCACAGCTATGATTCAGGTTGATTACTCTTCAACACAAAATTACCTGATGAAGTGGCCTTACATATGTTTTATATATATACACCTCTTAACTTTGTTGATGTTCCGTGCGTCAGTCTCTCTTCACACGAAAGTCAAGCTGGTGGCCCCGCCTCTAGATCTGGCTTGGTGGAGGAGCGAGTTGCTCTCTTGCGCTCTCCACCGCACATAGCCAGGTACACCCGGCTTATCTGGTACCGTCCTGAGCCAGGCATCTAGTCTTCTCCTGAAGACTTCAACTTTGACCCCTGTAACGTTTCTGAGGTCCTTTGGAAGCTGGTTAAAAAGTCTTGGCCACTGACAACCAAGCTATTTTCCTTCAGTGTTGAGGAGGTTCCTTGTCGGGCCTTTAATTTGGGAACACTACACATTCTGCCTTTCCTATTTTCCAGTGTTGTTTGAATGGTAATTGGGTTTAGTTTGAGGTTTGGTACCAGTTTTTCGATCATTTTCCATATGTAGATTATGGTGTACCTCTCTCTTCTTCTTTCCAGGGAATACAGATTTAGTTTACGTAGTCTTTCCCAGTAGTTGAGTTCTTTGCAGCCATCAATCTTGGCTGTGAAATGTCTGCGTTTTTTCTAGCTTATTTATTTCTTCCTTTTTATATGGGGACGTCAAAACTGAGCAGTATTCAAGTTTTGGTATGATCAGTGTTCTCAGCAGGGGAATCATTACTGTCTTGTCCCTCCTTTTGAACGTTCTTAGTACCTGTCCCGCGACTCTTTTTGCTTTGTTTATCACTATCTGATTTTTTGTCTCGAATTTGGCATCATCGGTCATTATTACCCTCAAGTCGATCGCTTTCGTGCTTCTCTGAATTTCCTGTCTATCTGGAGCATAATATGCAATCTGTTTAAGTTCCTCATTTCTACCATATCTCAAGAGCTGAAATTTCTCGGTGTTAAATGTCATATTGTTGTCTTCTGACCATGTGTATATTTTGTTCGTGTCCCTCTGCAAAGCCTCCATTTCATTTACATCATTGATTTTTCTGCTGATCTTTGTATCGTCCGCGAAAGATGTTACTATACTTTTGCTGTTTACTCCACTGTCTATGTCTGTTAGCATGATAATGAACAGGAGTGGGGCCAGCACTGTATCTTGTGGTACTGAGATGCGTACTTCTGGTTCTGATGATGATGCACCTTGAATTTTGACGACCTGTAGTCGTTCTTTGAGGAAGTTGTAGATCCATTTTCCCAATTTGCCTGTTATTCCCATATGTTTAATTTTATGTGCTATTATACCATGATCGCATTTGTCGAAAGCTTTAGCAAAATCCGTGTATATGACATCATAGTTTTCATTGCCTACAAATGCATCTAGGATATTGTTATAATGCTCTATAAGTTGTGATAAGCATGATCTTCCTGATCGGAGTCCATGCTGATTTTCGTTGAATCTTTGCAGTGTCTCCAAGAAGTCATAGATTTTCTCTCTGGCTATTCTTTCAAATATTTTGGTGAGGTGGGACGTCAATGACACTGGTCTATAGTTCTTTGCTTGAGATCTAGTCCCTCCTTTATATATAGGGACAATGTTTGCTCTTTTCAAGCTGCTCGGTATTTTCCCAGTGTCTAGGGATCTTCTCTATATCCAGTATAAGGGTGTAGCACTGTAGCTATTTCATTTTTACAGTTTTTAATTAATAGTGCGTTCCTAGTGCGTTCCATTTGTCCGGATCTGCAGCTGAATGTGATTTCATTTGTCCTATAGCTCTCGATACATCTTCTGGGATAAAATCAAAGTCTGTTATACATTCTCCTTGCAATTTCTCTTCGAAGAATGCATCTATGTCAGGTATCGCTTTGTCACTTTTTGGGGTACTGAAGACCGATTCATACTGGGCTCTCAATGTTTCAGATATTTCTTTTAGATCATCTGTTAGTTCATTATCTCCTTTCCTTAAGGGCCCGATAGTAGCGCGCGCCTTTGTTTTCCTTTTCGCATAGCTGTAGAAGTATTTTGGATTTTCCTTTATTGTTTCTACCGCCTTTTCCTCTTCCCTCTCTGTATGGCCCTTTATCAGAGTTTGTATTTCCCCATCGATACTCTCCAGTTTTTCTCGTATTACTTTCCTGGCATTGTTATCTCCGCAATTAGCTAACTTCGTTGCTACTCTCTTTCTTTTGCGGAATATTCTTCACCTTTGCCTCTCTAGCCAGTTCCTCTTTCCTTTTGGCTGTGCTTTCGGAGCATATTTTTCCAAAATTCTCAGCGTCTTTTCTCCTAAAGTTGTTAGAATTTCTTCAGTTGTTTTATTCTCTAAAACTGTTCTCCACTCTATTTGGGCCATGTGTGATCTGATTTCTTCCCAATTTATGGTCTTCGAGTTTAAGTTAAAACCCCCAAATTTGTTTCTTCCTCTCGGATGTGTATTGTCTTTTAAAGATATATATATATATATATATATATATATATATATATATATATATATACCACCCGACTAAAATTACCACTTTTCTGCAGTCCCGGCAAAAATCATGTATTTATAATTGGCCACCTGCATATTGTTGAAAGTGACTGGTTTTACCCAGCTGTAAAGGCCCATATATATATATATATATATATATATATATATATATATATATATATATATATATATATATATGTGTGTGTGTGTGTGTGTGTGTGTGTATGTATGTATATATGTATATATATATGATATATACTTAAAATTTAATCTGCTCAAGTGACTGTACGATTTTAATAAAATACAGTAGTCTTACAAATTTAATGTTGTCGTACGTCATACCTAGAATTTCTAGAAAAATGTTTTTAGCTAAATAATTTTTAAATACGTGTGATATCCATCATCGTTATAATTAAATAAAAACGACGTATTATCGTGTAGTTAGAACGGATGCGTTTCAATCCCGAAAATGAATTGGTTTTTGAAAATTAGTGGCATAACCATTTTTACATCCTTCACACGTTTACTGAAAAATGGGTACTAATTTTAGCAAATCATTCTAAATTATACTGTAGTGTTAAATGTAATGATTCTATTAAAAAATATATTAATTTATTCTAAAGTGACCACTTTTTTTTTATCATATATATATAGCTTGCTGTTCATAATAATGATTGTAGATATTGATGCCGATATTAAGGACAGTATTGCATCATGCTTCGCAGCTGACACAAAGATATGTAAGGAAATATTGAACGAAGATGACATAAGAAAACTACAAAACGACATTGAAACATTATTCCAGTGGGCAGAAGGCAACAATATGAAGTTCAACGAAGAAAAATTCCAACTTCTAAGATATGGTAATAACAAAGAGCTACAAAAAAAAAAGGGTACAAGCCAAACAGATAACACCAAATCCACAAGTCAGGACTCTTGGAGTAATAACGTCGTCGGATGCAAAATTCAGAGAGTACTAAAATCAAAATTACAACTGCTAGAAAAATAATGGGAATCATCTGGAGGAACTTCCGCATCATGCTCAAATTATGGAAGAGTCTAGTCTTACCAGTAATTGAGTATTGCTCAGTACTCACAAGCCCATACAGAAAACGAGACATTGCGAACATTGAAGCTATACAAAGGACTTTTACATCTAAGATAGAGGAAACGGAAGGTGAAGACTACTGGTCTCGAGTCTCGACTACAATCCCTGGAACTCTACTCTCTCGAAAGAAGGCGCGAGCGGTACACAATAATATACATATGGAAAATACTTGAGGGCTCTGTCCCCTACCTTAGAAATGAAATAGAAACAAACTGGAATTAGAGAAGAGGCAGATTTTGTACGGTCCCAGCTGCGGTGGGTCAAGGGACCATGAAAATGAGGACGGAAAATACCATCAGAGTACGAGGCCCAAAGCTTTTCAATGTCCTACCAAAAGAAGTGAGGAATCTCCAGCACACCGACCTGAATAACTTCAAGAACCAGGTGGACAGATTCCTGTGCAAAGTCCCTGACCAGCCATGCGTGGCTGGCTACGAGGGCAGGAGATCAGACACAATTCCCTCCTTCACCAAATCCCATAAATGAGGCGGGATGCTGCACAGGGGTCGACCGCAGGTCGATCCTGAACCGTCGTTCAAACTCACCTAAAGTAACCTAAAGTAAGTGCGTATATATATATATATATGCTGCAAACCTACAAGGAAAAAGAAAAACGATTCCAAGGTCTTTCGTGTATTCAGAGCTACACCTCGTCAGGGAATACGCGAAACGCCTTGGAATCGTTTTTTTTTTCCTTGTGGGTTTGCAGCATTTATTCATTTCACGTGTTTAATTGTGAAATTCATCCCATATATATATATATATACATATATATATATATATATATAAATGAATGAAGTATTACTGTATTATTTCTAATCAATTGTATATTTCTATCCTTAGTATGCGAACTGTCATTGTATTAATAATATTTGTCATATGGACTATATAGTCTGCCAATAAATATTTTCATTTCATAAAACATTAGTTTTGCTTCCGCCCGAATTGTTCATTCTGACGAAGGTCAAGCTTGTCACTCCACCTTAGACCTACAGTTTAACGTGGAATCCGAACCACGCCCCACCAGCAGCAGCCTAGCGTCTTAACTACTGGGCTACCCAGGGTACCTATTTATCTACCAACCAGTTTTTATTGCGTGGAAGGATGAACAGCTGGGTTTTGCCGCGCGCCGCCTGCCGTCACCGGGTTTCGATCCCGGGGGCGATGGATTCGTAGTCAGCGACGCTAACCACTACACCACCGAGGCGCCATATATATAAATATAACGGGTCCGCCAAAAAATAACACGCGCTTGATTGTAACCTAATAAGTCAAAATGTGTTTGGATGATTTATACAAAATTTACAGACAATAATTACCATTGAATTTTATATAAGCCAATTTTTATAAATGAATGATTAAATTTGGTCGTTTAATATTATCTTGATTTTTGAGTTCTATAAATGAAGCGCACAATTTTTCTCTCTTTTTTCAGATAAAAAAAATTAAAGGATGGATATTTGGCGGACTGGATACGATGCTGAAAAAAAATTGATGCTACAGGCAGTACTGTTAGAAAAAAGGTAGTGGTCGTTCAAGGGGTGTTAGAACGGAAGAAAACATTGAAGAAGTTTCTTCCCGAATTCCGAACAGTCTTGATTTGAATCGTGTTGATTATGGGATCTGGGAAAACTTGTCACAACGAGTTTATCGCGGTAAGAAAATCACAAATGTTAACCACCTGAGAGATGTTCCCATTGAACAATGGGCACAATTCCCACATGACCAGATTAATTTTCAGCAGTAGATCAATTTAGACCAAGGCTTCGAAAAGTAATAGAAGTTGGAGAAAAACTTATTGAACACAAATTTTAGTTTGACATTTTAATAACAATTTTATATGAAAGGAATTTTTGGTTGTATAGTAAAGAAATTTTGAGTATTTACGGTATCTTTACATTCTATTTTTGTTTACGTGCTAAAATGAGGTCTATTCGGCTACTGTGCTAAAAATTTAAAGAAATGTTGGCAGATAACGTTATTATATTTTGTTAAAGTTTTATCATAAGTTAAAAGAAATTGAGTTTAAAAGGAAAAGTACGCAAGCATTTTTTTTTTCGGGTGGACCCTATATATATATATATATATATATATGAAAATTATTTCACGAAAGTAACACGTGAAAAATTTTGATGAATAAAACCACGAAGGAAAGGAAACACAGAGTGGTGCTCAAGCGCTTTCGTCATTAGACGAAAGCGCTTGAGCACCACTCTGTGTTTCCTTTCCTTCGTGGTTTTATTTATCATATATATATATATTGAGTGACAGTGAGGCGTTATTTGTTTGTTCATAGCTCAGATTACAAAAAAAGATTGAGTGCAGTGTAAAATTGTGTGAATGGAAAATGATATGTATGTTTACAAATACAAGAACACTTTCTATGACGTCATCCAATGAATCTTTTACAAAAAGAAGTTAATAGTTGACTTCATTCATTAATTAAAATATAACTTTATTCTTTTCACTCATTATAAATAGTGACATTATAAATATTGAAAATAATGATGGAGTATTTAAATACTAGAAATTCAAGAAAATTTACACCTCAAATGATTCATTCTTTTGTTTATTCCTTAAAGACAGAATGAAAGTATCCGATTACTCCTAAAAATACTGTACGGATAGATCTCTTTCAGAATGAATCGAGTATTCGTGTTACAGTAGTACATTGTATTATGGAACATTACGTACGTTGTTAGACGCGTTTCTGTTCATTTCTTGATTTCGTGAAACAGATTTCCCGAGTCTTCAACAACAAATGATGTCGCATGAACTGCACCGAGTTTTTCACATGAACCATCCTGTCAATCTCTATTTGGAAGCAAAAGGAGCACGTCAACAACAGTTTTCATGTAGTTCAAGTCGCTCAACTTTCGTTTGAACTACTTTCTCATTATTATTATTATTATTATTTTATTATTATTATTATTATTATTATTAATTATTATTATTATTATTATTATTATTATTATTTAGTTTTTTTCTTACATTGTGATTTATCACATAATAATAAGTTACTGTTAGATACATGGTGCTCATTCTATCACTTAACTCAAAGAAATGTAAGTAAAAAACTAAAAGGAACTATAAATAATTCAGAGATACACGAAAATTAGTGATAAGAGGACCAGGACATCTTAGAGTGCTAGGGCAGCCTAAGCCTAGGTCTAGGCCTAGGCTTAGGCTTGTGAAGTTGGCATCAAGCTTGGAACAGTGTATATTTGTTCTGGAAATTTACGTGAAAACCGTATCCTTCAAACAGTGGCAGCATAAATTTAGTGAACGTTTTGGATTAGGAAACGTTCTCACCAATCCTGGGCTAAGGAAGCTCGTTCAAAGGACTCGAAAAACAGGCAGTGTTATGAGGCAAAAGCGTAAACGAACATCATCTGCAGTTATGGAAGAGGCAGTCTGTAACGTGCGGGACATAATGCAACGCAGTCCTTCTAGATCACTCGGTAAACTGCCCAACAAATAGCCATGGCATTGGGAAGTTGAACCAAAGCAGTAAAAAAATGAAGTTGCACCCATATAAGGTGCATATGGTGCAGAAACTACGTTCATTCGACAGTAAAAGGCTGTTCCAGTATTGTCAATGGTTACTTTAAATTACGGAACAGAAGACTGACATCTTAGATATTATGCGTTTTTTTCGGATGAGGTATAGTTTCACCTCACTGGATATGTGAATGCACAAAACACGCGTATATGGTCCACATGTAACTCACACACTATTCATAAAAACCCCCTTCGTCCCGAGAAGAAGGGAGTGTGGTGTTTTTTACACATAATTTTTTCAGCACCTTGTGTATATATATATATATATATATATCACACTGCAATAAGGAAGTTCAATAATATCGCGGTACAGTTATTTAAAACGTTGCTTAATAAATACGCTATACTGAAAATGAAAACTTGCCAAATTATGCTAAATACGCGTATATGTCAAAAGAACAGATTTCAGACTTGTCACTTTCGCTGGGCAGATTTACTTCAACCCCAGACAAGTTAATGAAAATAATGTATCCAATCTTGACAGCTTTGAATATTTCCAAAATCTATAATTTAATTTATGGTAATTTGCATGAACACTGCTCTGCATCACAAGCATCACTATACTTGCGTGTGTGTTACTTACTTTTGTTACTTTTGTTGAGTTTGAACGACGGTTCAGGATCGACCTGCGGTCGACCCCTCTGCAGCATCCAGCCTCATTTGCGGGACTTGGTGAAGGAGGGAATTGCTCTCTGATATCCTCCTGCCCTCGTAGCCAGCCACGCATGGCTGGTCAGGGACTTTGCACAAGAATCTGTCCAGCTGGTTCTTGAAGTTATTCAGGTCGGTGTGCTGGAGATTCCTCACTTCTTTTGGAAGGACATTGAAAAGCTTTGGGCCCCGTATTCTGAGGGTATTTTCCATCCTCGTTTTCATGGCTCCTTATCCCACCGCAGCTGGGACCGTACAAAATCTGCCTCTTCTCTCATTCCAGTTTGTTTCTATTTCATTTCTGAGGTTAGGGACAGAGCCCTCAAGTATTTTCCATATGTATATTATTGTGTACCGCTCGCGCCTTCTTTCAAGAGAGTAGAGTTCCAGGGATTGTAGTCGAGACCAGTAGTCTTCACCTTCCGTTTCCTCTATCTTAGACGTAAAGGTCCTTTGTATAGCTTCAATGTTCGCAATGTCTCTTTTTCTGTGTTGGCTTGTGAGTACTGAGCAATACTCAGTCATTGGTAGGACTAGACTCTTCCATAATTTGTACATGATGTTTGCTTTTCTGCTGCGGAAGCTCCTCCAGATGATTCCTATTATTTTTCTAGCCGTTGTGATTTTGATTTTATAGTGCTCTCTGAATTCTGCATCCGACGACATTATTACTCCAAGATCCCTGACTTGTGGATTTGGTGTTATCTGTTTGGCTTGCGGAGTTTTGTACCCTTTTTTCTGTAGCTCTTTGTTATTACTATATCTTAGAAGTTGGGATTTTTCTTCGTTGATCTTCATATTGTTGTCTTCTGCCCACTGGAATAATGTTTCAATGTCGTTTTGTAATTTTCTTATGTCATCTTCGTTCAATATTTCCTTACATATCTTTGTGTCATCTGCGAAGCATGATACAATACTGTCCTTAATATCTGCATCAATATCTGCAATCATTATTATGAACAGCAAGGGAGGTAATATTGTCCCTTGTGGGACAGAGCTCACGACTTCCGAGACTTCCGATTTAACTCCGTTTACCACCACTCTTTGCGTTCTTTGCGTCAAGAAATTAAATATCCACCTTCCTCGCTTTCCAGTAATTCCTGTATCCTTAAGTTTGTGTGCTATGATTCCATGGTCACATTTATCGAAGGCTTTAGCAAAGTCAGTATATATTACATCAATGTTTTGTCCTCGACACAATGTTCCTAATATTTTCTCCTGGTGTTCTAGTAGCTGTGACAGGCATGATCTACCTGAAACCATGTTGATTTGGTTGTATAAGTCTTTTTCTTGTAGGTAGTAGGTAGTTTTGCCTCTAATTATGCGTTCAAAACACTTTATAAGGTGTGAAGTGAGAGCCACTGGCCGATATTTTTGGGCATTGCTCTGTTACCACCCTTAAATAGGGGGGCAATGTTCGCGTTCTTTAAGGGGAGTGGAATTTGTCCTGTGTCGAGTGATTTCCTCCATAGTAAGTATAGCGGTTTTGCAATACTCTCTTTGCATTTCTTCAGAAATGTGGCACTCCATGTGTCTGGCCCTGGCGCTGAATTGTCTCGCATCTGTGATAAGGCCGTAATTACATATCCTTCCGTGAACTCGAAGTCCATTAATAGGTTTGTGCCGGGATTTGTTCTTGGTTGATCTGTATCAATGTCGAAAAACTCGTCTGGGTTTTCCACTTCCATTTCGGACTTAGGGGTGCCAAACACAGATTTAAATTGTTCCCTAAGCAGTTCATTTATTTCTTTCGGGTCATTTGTGTTAAAAACAAGGATATAAAGTGAAACAGTAATCAGTAACAGTTAAAATACAAACACTGCATTTTCCTTTTCGCAAAAGTGTAGAAGTATTTTGGGTTATTTTTTATGTTTTCTGCTACCTTTTTTTCCTCCTCGTTTGACTTATGTATGAATGTTTGCTTTAGGTCCATTTCTATTTCGCCAAGTTTCCTCTCTAGTTTGAGTCTCTTTGCATCAGTTCTGCATCTGTGGAGATGTTTTACGGTTTGTCTTCGTTGCCTGAATGGAGTCCTGATTTTCCTCTCGAGCTTGCTACGTTTTCTTTCCTGTCTCTCTGAAATATGTTTCAGTATTATAGGTTTGGTTTCCGTCTCTATTATACATAGTATTTCTTGTGGAGTCTTCTCGTGTAGTAGCAATTCCCAATTTACCTCCTTCATATCTTTATTTACGTTTTCCCAATTTACTTTCTTTGAATTTATGTTTAAGCCTTCAAATATTTCATGCCTTTCTAGGATGCGTTTTCGGACCTCTGGGTGCGAACTTCAGTTGTATAGCGATGAGGTTATGGTCGGAGAACTTTGTGGACGTTACTTTTTTATTTATTATTATCTCGTTGTTATTTGTCCAGATTAAATCCAAAACGTTCTCCTTTCTCGTGGCTTCACCGATTTCCTGGGTAAGGGCGTAATGTTCCATAATATCTAATAGCATTGTTGCTTGGGCTCTGTCATCTTCAGTAATGTTGCCATGAAACTTCTCAACATATATAACTTCGTCATTTTTTTTCCATGATATGAATGTGTGTATATATATATATATATACACACATATACACCATGATATGAATGTGTGTGTATATATATATATATATATATATATAGTGGCGACAGAATCATTCTCAGGGAACCAAAGTCTAATAAGGAGCAAGAAGACCAAGACGATGGCTGCAAACATTTATTACAGACGTTTCGACCCCGAGTGAGGGTCATCATCAGTGAAATACTGAATGAGAAAATAAAAGTTAAAAACAAGGATATAAAGTGAAACAGTAATACAGTAACAGTTAAAATACAAACACAATAATAATATATATATATATATGAAAATTATTTCACGAAAGTAACACGTGAAAAATATTTATGATGAATAAAACCACGAAGGAAAGGAAACACAAAACGGTGCTCAAGCGCTTTCGTCTAATGACATCCTCAGGAACACTGAAATACATAAAAGGTTACGGCCTATATATAGGTTACAGAAGAGAAAAAAATATAAATAAATAACATACATACACACAAACATATATACATATATATATATATATATATACATATCTACACACATACACTACCTTCACACATTGTTTTGGAACTTATTAAGCTTTGCATTAAAGACTGTAAATTCACTTTCAATAACGAGTATTATCAACAAGTGTTTGGGATGGCCATGGGCAACCCCTTATCGCCCCTCCTCTCCAATATTTATATGGAGTTTTTCGAAATTACTTACATTCCGAGAATCCTGGGGGTGGCATCCCTTGGTTGCGGTACGTCGACGATATTTTGTGTATCTGGCCCATGAATCGTGACCTGGATAACTTCCTCCTTCAGTTAAATGATCAAGTCCCCTCCATTAAGTTTACTTTAGAAGTGGAACAAGACAAGTCAATCCCATTTTTGGATGTGCGTGTACATAGGGAAAGCCCAGGTTTTAAGTTTAGTATCTATCGGAAAACAACAAACAACTTGTCCTACGTACACTTTTACTCGGGACATGACACCCCCACTAAGAAGGCCATTTTTTCATCAATGTTTCTCCGCGCCCTTAGGATCGCCAGTCCGGAATACATCGATGCCGAATTGGAAAAAATCAACGGTATTGGAAGTGATCTGTGTTACCCATCTGCGTTTATGGAATCTTGTCTCAACAAGGCAAAACGAACTTTCTATCGTGTCAATAATAACACTCGTACTTTGTCAAAAAATATTTTAGTACTTCCATTTTTCCCGGGCTTTTTAGGCATTGCTAATGTACTTAAACTTTTGGATATTAATGTAGTATTTTCATATAACAATATTGTGAAAATATCATAGTAAAAAATAGCCCTACCAATAATTCAGGCATTATCTATAAAATTGGGTGTAAACAATGTGATTCCTTTTACATAGGTCAGACGGGAAAGGATTTGCACACACGTATAAAACAGCATCAATATTCCGTCAGAACAGGACAGTTGTCCAGTGCTCTTTTTGTCCATTTGTCAGAGTTATCCCACTGTATTGATTGGAATAATGCTTCAGTTTTATTTCATTCGAGCAACATTGTCAATAGAAATATTCTTGAGTCTGCCATTATTCAACTTTCAAATAACTTCAACATAAGCAAAGGTCTTTTTCAACTCGATCCTGTTGTTTTGAATTCCTTCAAAACAAACCTAGATAAAAAGGGTAGGACACTTAATCTTTGGTAAACTTGTAAGCTACTTTATTACTTTTAATCTTCAATTTATTTTTATATATATCGAAACTTGACTCTAAAAAGGCAAAGTGTTAAACCCGGGCGTATCTCCAGTATAAATTTGTATTATTTTTATAACTCATTTGATCTTGTGCTAAAAATCGATATGCCTCTTTGTTAATCCTCTAATCCTTATTTTTAAGTTTTATTTTTACTTCTCCGTTTATTGCATATATATATATATATATATATATTATATATATATATGTGTATGTGTGTAGATATGTATGTGTATATATATATTTTATATGTTTGTGTGTATGTATGTTATTTATTTATATTTTTTTTCTCTTTCTGTAACCTATATATAGGCCGTAACCTTTTATGTATTTCAGTGTTCCTGAGGATGTCATTAGACGAAAGCGCTTGAGCACCGTTTTGTGTTTCCTTTCCTTCGTGGTTTTATTCAGGTGGTTACTTCATTTTTTCATTTGTTCCGTTTTCTCTCTCTCGTCTTGCGCGGAATATCTCCTATACAAGCGTCGTTCTTTACGATATATATATATATATATATATATACACACACACTATAATAAGAGATTACCCAAAGTGGACATGATCAGCGATCAAAGGCAATGGAAGGAATGTCCAGAAAAATCTTCCCACTCTACCGAACTTGACAGAAAAATCATTGAGTTGTTATACATTAAGAATCTGACCCTTCCTTAAATGCACAAAATTTATCCATTAAATTATTCACTCTATAGACCACCAACCAACTGCTTTCTGCCCCCTTTTCTCTTGCTGCTAATTTTTTCTGGTCATCCTTCCATTGCCTTTGATCTGTGATCATGTTCACTTTTGGTAAGCCCTTATATATATATATATATATATATATATATATATATATATATATATATATATATATATATATATATATATATATATATTATGTGTTTATCTTTTAACTGTCTTTATATTACTGTTTCACTTTATAACTTTGTTTTAACTTTTATTTTGTCATTCAGCATTTCACTGATGATGACCACTCACTCGGGATCGAAACGTTTGTAATAAATGTTTGGAGCCATCTCGTCTTGGTCTTCTTATTCTTATATACAGTATATATACCAGTGATGTAGGACTCGAGCCCGGTCACTTGATAATCTCTTTAGAATCGTTATTCCTGAATGTGAAATACAGAGTTTAGGAATTAGGCATTACACAATAGTGAATACGCGCAAAAATTGCATATGGTCTCGGTCTCGGTCTCGTCTCGGCCATGGTGGTCTTAACTACATCACTGATATATACTGTCTCTCCGCAAAAAAAGTGACCATCTTTGTCACCAGGAAACCAAAATTACAGTTCCAAGGGTAACTAAATGAAACAGAAATCATATTAAACATTTTATAGTTCTTAAAAAGAGAAATAGTTTATTTAAATCGGATGAGCTGTCTTTTGACAAATTCAACTTCAACAATAGTTGTTAAAAAATAAAGTTGACAATACAAAAGTAAAAAAATTGTTAAATTCACGTCACTGAATAGTCAAATCGTAATTTTACGGTCAATTTTGGGATCACTCGTCGATTCAGGGTAGACCTGTTGGTAGGCTAGTTGGTGCATTGCTATGGGGTGTAAAGGACTAAGTTAGACAGATTAATAAGGGAAGTACTCCTACGCCTAGAGGATATTGCCGTCACAGCAATCAGCTTTGATTTGGCAGGGAACGGAGGAAGTTTGTTAATTTTGTTATTTCGTGTTAGTTGTTATGACACATTTAACTGAGGAAAACAAAACTGCTATCAAACTTCTTTACAAAGGAAAAGGTTTCGGTGTTAAAAGAATAGTAAAACAGTATCCTAATTGACATTGGTCTGTACGTACGTCTGTACGTGTGTCACATTTGCGGCAAACAATGAATCTGTAAGTGAACTCGTATGCAGCCAAGAAGACAAGCCAGATTCAAGTTTGAGTGAACGGAGAATTGCAGAAAAAGTTCAGTGCATCGAATTGCAAAAAAAGGCCTTGGTCTAAAATCATTTAAGTGATTCCAAGTGCATCGCATATCTGAACATTCTGAACATATCTGAACGGCCCAATGATGCTGTCGACTGCTTCGCCGTTTGAGATTAAGGTTTAGCTCAAAGGTTTACACTGTTGAGCATCCTCGGAATACGCAAAACGATAGGGTATACGCTAATGTAAGATAAAAAAAAGACATCAAATAAAAGGAGGCTCCTCCGAGAGAGACATCACTTCAGTCAGTCTGTAATGGTTTCTGTTGGTGTTTCTCTTTTAGAAAAAACATCCCTTGTCTTCGTCGACAAATGTATGAAAATTGATTCAAAACATTACTGTGACGATAGCTTGAGTAAGATGTTGCCTGAAATTGAAAGTTACGGTGAGAATTATGTTTTTCAGCAAGATTGTACACCACTTTTTTTTTGTGCAGGAAGGAGGGGCCATGGGCAAATGCCCCACAGAAGAAGAAGAGAGCCAAACTCAAGGTCTGGGGTTTGCATACTTGCAAGAACAATGTCCAAATTTCATCGTGCCAGAAGATTGGCCACCAAATAATCTGGATTTAAATCCCGTCGACTATTTCATATCGAAATGTTTAGTTGACTAAGTGTACAGACAAATTATTCAGGATGTCAGTCAACTTCGAGAGTGCATTTTTACAGCACAAAACACCATTTCTACAACAGTTCGCCAGTGGCGCACAAGGCTACAATTGGTAATTGATAATAATGGAGGACACATTGCACATATGCTGCCTTAAGGCTTTATTCAATTTGGCTTTGTTAATTGTAAACTTTAATGTTCAGATAAGTCTCTAATTAACTTCCTTGTCAACTTTATTTTTTAACAATTATTGTTTAAGTTCAATTTGTAAAGAGAATACTCATCTGATTTAAATAAACTACCTCTCAATTTGAGAACAACATGAAGGGTTTAATATGATTTCTGTTTCATTTAGTTACCCTTAGAACTATGATTTTGTTTTCCCATGACAAAAATGACCACTTTTTTGTGACAGTACCTTTCAACCTTTCAGATATTCCGTGCGGTGATTCCTCATTTCACAGAGGTTAAGCTTGTTGCCCCTCCTCTTGAGTTGACCTAATAGAATAAAGAGTTGGTTTCTTGCGCTCTCCACTTCATAGCCAGGTACTCCCGGATCATCTGGAATTGTTCTGAGTCAGGTGTCTAGTCTTTTTTTTGAAGATATCCACTGCTACACCACTCGTGTTCCTTAGTTCCTTGGACAGCTAGTTGAATAGTCTTGGTCCTCTCACAACAAAACTAGCTTCCTTTAAGGTTGATGATATTCCGTGTCTAGCCTTTAATTCGGAAAAATGACACATTCTTCCATCCCTACTTTTCACTGTTGTTTGAGTAGTTATAGGGCTCAAAGTAAGATTAGGGACTAGTTCCTCCATTATTTTCCAAATGTGCACAGATAGCAATGGCCTAATACATGAATTAGGCTATGAGCACAATCCCAATGAGTGGCACCTGTTTATAAATTCTTCGAAACTAAGTTTAAAGGCAGTTGTGTTACATAATGGAAATAAGAAAATTTTTATTCCATCATCTCATTCTGTTAGTATGAAAGAGACTCATGAAAGTATGGTCATTCTTCTCAATGCCATCAAGTTTACGAGGCTAAGGCTAAGTTCTCGAAATCAGTGATGCCAAGCTGAAAAAGGGATTTTTGTTGGACTACAGATTCATGAGATTGTAAATGATCCAACTTTTGATGACAAACTGTCTGAAATTGAATTAGTTGCTTGGCAGTCATTCAAGGCAGTTGTAAGAGTACTCTTAGGAAACACAAAGACTATGAGGCATTAGTGTCAAAGCCAAAGCTTCTGGATGACTACAAAAACATGGGTTGCAGAATGTCGCTAAAACTCCACTTCTTACACTCTCATTTAGACTTTTTCCTGTGAATCTGGGTGCTATTAGCGATGAACGCGGAGAGCACTTCCATCAGGATATTTCTCTAATGAAACAACGGTATCAGAACAGATGGAATCTAGGAATGATGGGAAACTACTGCTGGTTTCTTTAACGAGAAAGTGAGATCGACTGCAGTACAAAGGAAATGCGAGTGGCACACAATTTTTCCCTACAAAATAACTTGCTCTCCTTTCATGGATTTTTGCAGAAATTGTTGCATTTGTTACACGAAAGTTTCAGTTGTAGTTTCGTTCCAGTAAAACGTTTCTGTAACACAATTCAATTGCGTTTTAATTGTAGCATCACATAATCTCTTTCTGAAGGTCTAGATGTGATAGAAAAATTTTAAGCATATTTTTGAAATCGGAAAGATATTATTGCGCAAGAGACAAAAGATAAAGTAAAATTTTTAAGCAGTGAATTATTTTTTTAATTTGAAATACTAATTTGAAATTAATAAAGTATAAATATTGCTGAAAGTCATAAGGTATACATGGCATAGTAGAGCGTTATAAATGAAAAGCAGTCACTGGTCATTGTTGACCAGTGTAATTATTAAAATTTCATAATTTCATGAAATTTCAAAGTATGGAGGCGCCACAGCGCATGAAGCGCCGCAAGTGTGAAATTTTGCTATGTGGGAGGAGTGTTGGTGCACCACTTCACCTGTGTGAATGGATATGTACGCTTTACTTTCTGCCTTTCCTCCTTTTTACTAACTTCCGTTCTTTACATCCGAGTTGTTTTCTGCCTTTTCACCCAAAGTTCTCGGCAAATTAGATGTATGTCATATGTAATTTATTTTAATTGGATTTTTACCTAACTTTTTTGGTTAAAAGTTTATTAAAAAGAGTTAAGTTTTTTTTTATGTAGGAAGGAGGGGCAAGGGCGAGCGCCCGCAAAAACACACACCCCTAATTCAAAGCTGGGCACTTGCGGTTTTTTTGCGGTACTGCGGTACTGCGGTACTACCGCACTACCAAACCGGTACCGCATAACGCAGTACCGCAAAAAATGCGGTAGCGGTACTGCTGTACTTTCAGCGATCCTTTGCGGTACTGCGTTATGCGGTACCGGTTTGGTAGTGCGGTAGTACCGCAGTACCGCAGTACCGCAAAAAAAAACGCAAGTGCCCAGCTTTGCGGGCCCCTATATAAGAAGAAGAAAGCCAAAATCTAGGTCTATACGGCCCATTTTATCTATTTATTTATGATGGCTTTATTTATTTATTTATTTTTTAATTTTGAAAAGATTGTGTAGTGTGTAAAATGCATGTATGTGTAGTGAAGGAGAGAGGGAGAAGTATGTGTTTGAGAGCATGCTAGACTGCTCACAGGGTAGATGAGACACGGAAAAAGATCAGCTAAAGAGGACAGTGACGGAAGAAACGGGAGTTCCAGCACTCCCTGTCTTCCGCCTAATGTCCCCCCCACCCCCACCCCCGGAGTACTTCCCTGGTCGATTGGTGTCTACAATCTCCTCTTTAAGTAAGAGAATATTTTAGTTTAATTTAGTTTTAAATTAGATATTTTAAAACTTATGACGAATTGTTTCACTTCCTATTTTTTGTTCATTATATTTTAACTATGGAGAGGGTGTCCACAAAGTCCCTTTGCATGAAAAACAAGGGCAACATACAGATATGCTGTAATTTCACCGCAAAGGACTTTGTGGACACTTTGTACAGAAATTTTCTTGAAAGAAGTTGAAAATTTACAAGTTAGAGTTTATTTCCCTTCATGTTTCATTCAGCTTTCACAGATTTGCAGTTCTAGCGGTAATTTTGAGATTTTCCAAGTAGTGCACACACACACACACCACACCACACACACACACACACACACCACGCATTCATCTGTTCATCGTACTTTCCATCTAGCTAGCAATCTTCTTATTCATCCATCCATCCTTCCAACCATGCAGTAGAAGAACCATCCTTCCAACCAACTCAGAATGGTCCCCTGAGAAACTTTTATGTTACACACAGACCGTGCGTAGAACAAGGAACTCTTCTGGGAAAATTAAATCCATTATAGCTCAAATAAGTAGTGGTAAATGACAAATACTATAGTTTTTCTTTTTCACGATGGAAGCCGAACGTGGGCAACAGGTCACTCGCAAAGAGATCCCAAAATATAGCTTCCCTCACCAGCTATGTGTTTAGCAGATAGGACCCAGCTTTGAAGCAGGGTCTAGACCCTAGAGCCTAGACTCTGGTGAGGGAAGCTATATTTTGGGGCCTCTTTGCGAGTTCGTTGCCCACGTCGGGCTTCCATCGTGAAAAAGAAAAACTATAGTATTTGTCATTTACCATTACTTATTCGAACTATAGTGAATTTAATTTTCCCAGAATAGTTCCTTGTTCCATGCACGGTCTGTGTGTAATATATATATATATATATATATATATATATATATACACTAACAGAGAACCCGCCCTTCGTGCGGGTAGCAAAAATATCTCGCCCTCCTATTCAGTTAAGCGGGCATTCAATAATTTTCCCTTTGGTTTCGATTAATTTTAAGCAACTTTTGAATGAGACGTGAATGTAAAAATTATCCAACTCGTTAGGTTAATTGAAAACCTGGTTAGGTCAACTGAATGCCCGGTTAGGTCAACTGGACGCCTTGACGATTGGTTAAGTCATGATATTTTTGTTAAAACTAACGAAAATATCATGACTTAACCTAACCAATCGTCAGGGGTGTACAGTTGACCTAACCGGGCATTCAATTAACTTAATTGGGCATTCAACACCCAGGTGCACAACCTCGGGATCTAATCAATATGTGTGTTTCATGTTTGTAACTGCTTCCATTTTGGACCTATGGCTGGAACACACACACACACACACACACACACACACACACACACACACACACACGTCCTTTTATTATTATTATAGATATATTGAACATAAGCATAAGTCTTGTTTTTAGGACACCCCCGAATTTAATAGAAATGTTACGCTAATAAGAATTATTTTGGGTAAAGAGAAAAGTATTTGTAGGAAATGTTTTACATAAAAAATATATTACAAATTAACTTTGTACATAGCAAGATTGTATAAAAAATAGAATCAATTTAGATCGCATCAGATCCTATCCCATATTACGGAATAAACACTTTAAGACTAAAATTAGAACTGAAAACAAGAAGTGGCGTGTAAATTCGTTTAAAATTGTCATTGTGTGGTAGAGCGACACTAAACTGAAGCGTCCTGCCAGTATCAGTGAAACGGCTGAAAATTACTTAGGTTGCGATTAGCCGCTTGTAAGCACAATGTATACACTAGCTCAATTCTCGTTTTGTAAGGATGGAAATAAGCATCAGATGGAGAAAGTTCATGTCATTTTAACATAATAGTGTTCGGCAAATGCTCCTTTGAATGTCTGGTATTTGCGGCTCGAGGCAACATTGTACGAGGTATATGAGTTTGTATGAGGAGATCCGTACACAAGTTAGATTTCTTTCAGCCTTACCAAGGGCAGAAATCAAAAGCCTTCATTGAATTGAACTGACTAACCTTTATTAATCATAAAATAAATACAGTCGTTTTACAATTTAAAATGACATAAATAATTGTGAAGCTCGACTACTTATTTATTTAATTTGGCCCTTAAGCTTTAGGCTTTATTGCAAATGCAGAGGGTTAACCTTATATATATATATATATATATATATACCTTCAACTGCAAAGAACACGCAGTATAAATAACGTAAAGAAACGACGCTTGTATAGGAGATATTCCGCGCAAGACGAGAGAGAGAGAACGGAACAAATGAAAAAATGAGGTAACCACCTGGGAATCGAACCCGGGATCTTCCGATTGCCGGTCAGACGCGATACCATTACACCATGGCCCTCACTCTTCCAAATGCCGTAATTCTTCTACATACTCGCAGAAACCAATGCCCCAAGGGGGCACCTCCTGCATGCCGTAACATTATATACCTTCAACTGCAAAGAACACGCAGTATACAAGCGTCGTTTCTTTACGTTATTTATACTGCGTGTTCTTTGCAGTTGAAGGTATATAATGTTACGGCATGCGGGAGGTGCCCCCTTGGGGCATTGGTTTCTGCGAGTATGTAGAAGAATTACGGCATTTGGAAGAGTGAGGGCCATGGTGTAATGGTATCGCGTCTGACCGGCAATCGGAAGATCCCGGGTTCGATTCCCAGGTGGTTACCTCATTTTTTCATTTGTTCCGTTCTCTCTCTCTCGTCTAGCGCGGAATATCTCCTATACAAGCGTCGTTTCTTTACGATATATATATATATATATATATATATAAGGAGAGAGAGAGATATGCGACGTGTTTTTTTAAATGTTGCTCAAAAGTAATCTACAGTATAGCTATTAAAAAAAAGCCTTCATTTTTGGAAAAATTCCCTTAAAAATTTAAAAAAAAATGAAAACAGTATTATACAATCTTCCAAGGTAGTAGTATGACCACAAAATGTTCGAGTGCATATGCAATTGCAATGTTGATCAATTGTTGCAATGTGCCATCCCCTCCCCCTGGGGTAATGGGGGAGGGGTAACGGGGAAGGAGATAATGGGGAGATGGTGGGGGTTATCCCCCAAGTTGCAGAGAGGGGGGGTGATGGGTTTTGGGGGGAGAGGGAGAATAACCTCCCCCAAAAGGGGTAACTCTAACGTGCCCTCACCGTAGGCGAGTTTGCGAAGGAACAAGCCCCGCCCGCAGGACAGGGAGCTGAAGGCTCTGCTTGTTTTATTTAAAATATAAACCTGAAAGTGATCAAATAATGCAAAAAAAAATTTTTTTTTCATATATCTTAGTATAATATTAACTGTTTCTGTTGCACGGTGTCCAAGGAATAATGGTGCAAAATAATTGGTCATTTTTCTTATTCATCAATATGCATACAATATATGAAGCCCTCCTTGGAAGAAGTGGCTAAACGACAAAAGTAAAAAACGCCAGAAGACGTAGTTAAAGTTGTACCAATTTGAAAGTGATGTAATTTTTTAATTTTTGAAGATATGTATTTCGTCAAAATATCTTGAAAATATTATATTGACATTAAAATGAAATATCAGCTGCACCTTTCTTATAGAGGTTGCATAAAACTTTTATAGTTCACCTTAAAATTGCACTGCAAAGAATGTACACTCACTGTTTCTGAAATTTGGTAAAACGTAATGTGGACGTTCACAGCAAAAATAAAATGCTTCAGTTACAGTTTCCACCCTTACTTCCGTTTAAGTTTCAGTGTTTTAGTTTTCCTTTAAAGAAGCTTTGTGTGAATTGGGTATTACAGGAAGCGAATTGTTCGGGAGGTAGGCAAAATCTCAACTAATATGAACACTACATACTGTTTTCCGATCTGTTTTCCGTCTTTTTGCTTGTAAATAGTGGACATTTTGAACATTTAACATAAAATGACTATTAAATGTTGCTTTTACATGCTTACTTATGTATATAGTAAAATTTTGGTTTAAATGCAATTAATATCCAAAATAAGTAATTTCAAAATGTGTCTGCAGTATTTTTATCCGCCACATATATACACGTAGTATTTTTTTCTGCCGGAACGCACCGGTACGGCGTACCGGTACCTTTTAATGAATCGACAGCAAAAATAAACCTAAAGATAATACACAGAAATCACTTCTTCTGGTAAAAAGTATTGTTTTTTATTTCCCAACAACCTACAAAGCGTAATTTGTCAAATATTATCCTGAAACATGGACCGTACTGCAATTACGCCATTATTGCTGTTGATGGATTAGAATTTAAAAATGTCCCTCTTCACAAAATAGATAACAACACTTATCCACCCGTAAAGCCTAGAGAGTTTTATCAAAGAGTGAAGCAATCTATCGGAAAAAGGTTACTATGTGATGACGCAGATTTACCATAATGGGCCCCAAGGTGTCAGAGTTAAACCCTCAATATTAGCCAGACGACGTCCAACGACATTTAACTTACGGTGAAACTGAAATTCAAAATTTGTGCAGGAGATTTAGGTTGAATGAAAGAGAAATACTTAGAGGATTCCCAGAATATCTGTAAGAAAAGAAAATATTTACCATAATGTTGCCCCTTCAAAACATATTGGGCTTAGTGTCTATAGTGCCAAGAGAGTGTGAGAGAGAATTCTCCCAAATGAATTTAATAATTACACCGACTTGGTCTTCACTGTTGACATCTACTACATCCGCCCTAACGTTTCTCAGAATGGTTGGCTCACCACTCATCCGCTTTGATCTAACAAAGTATGTCAAATTGTGGCCACTCGAAGGTCGGCATTCCGCGACAGACACCAAAAGCGAGGCACGTAAACGTGATGATGACAACCCTCATGAGAATATGACTTATGCGTGGAGTTTATTGTGACATAAGATTAGCATTAAACAAATATTAATTAATAAATGATACTATTAAAGAAATTAAACAATTTCTATTACTAGTTTATGTTACGTGACAAATTTTTAAACATCATAAGAGGAACTCTCTCTTGGACTGATTGGGATGGTCATGAGTGGATGGAAAAGATCGTAAAAAATATAGGATCGTTTCAGTACCTTTTCTTCCAGAAAAAGCAATCTATATATATATATATATATATATATATATATATATATATATATACAGTATATACAGTAGGCCCTATATATCAGCGAAAGATGACATAGAGTATTTTTGTGAACGCATAAAATTATAAAAACATTAATAAACGAACCTTGACCTAACCTAGTATAGAACTAACCTGGTATTCCCCTAGTAAGGGACTTCACCCACTTTGAACCCCATTTAAAAAAAAAAAAAATTGCCGACGATTTTGATAACCACAATTTTACACGTCTTTATCTGTTAGCCTTATTTAAATCTGTAATTTGGGTCAGCGGTGTATAATGAACCACAGAAGAGAATTTACAATCTGCAAATCAAGATTAATTATAAGATTAAAGATAAAAAATGGCTGAAGAACTTTGACTAAAAAATAAGATGGTATAATTATAGAAAATGGTAAAAGTTACTTAATAAATTGTATGAAATACAGAGGTATGGATCATGTTCCTCATAATGAGTTATAATGAGGTCAGTGATACGTGGGTACAATCATTAATGAGTCTGAGATATTATAAATACCTGATATTTTATAGATTAATATCGGTAAGTTTTGGGATAATGTTAACTGTTTTAAATAACTATCATTTTATAAGAGTTTAGGGAGCTTTATTAACCCTTTCGTAAAACTCATATAATTAAAGCCCTAAAAAATTTCAGTGTTTACATTTGAATAATATTATTAACGACTCATTAATATATTACTCAAATATAAACACTGAAATAATGAGTAATATTATTAATAAATAATCTTTGATGGACTAATAATTAAGCATTATTAAAGAAAAATAACTATGTAGAAAAACGATTAACTAGAGATGTGATCATAGGAATTATCTTATAGATAAGGATTATCTCATGAAACATTAATTATTTAGAACAACTGTGATTTTTTATTTATTGTTTATTATTTCTGTATATATATAAACCTTTCAATCTCTGAAAATGAATATTCACAATGACTTCAGTTTCCCGTTTTATCCCTTTTGCAAGAGGGATTACAGAGACGACATTCTAAACTGAACTTAAAAGTGAAGAGACACGCCATGGGCCTACTTCGATAGGAATAGTCTAGCCTATGTTTCATGATGAGATTTTTTAACCAATCTATCTATATTGGTCGTCCAAAATTTGTTCGCAGACTTCCATCCTCGCATTTCCAAGCAGATAAAAATCAGATACGTGGTTCATACTAGACTGTATAAATGTAAAAATATTAACTGTTCTCTTTTCCAGGATCCGCTTTTTCGCATTCCTTGTCAACATATTTTTTCTTCTATGACAGACCCACGTGTTTTTCAGAAAACAAATATATCTAAGATAAGCCGATTGTTTTTACTGATACTCGTACGCAATTCACTTACAAAAATGGTGTTGTTTTGAACGTGTGATAAAAATATTTTAAGATAAAACATTTTGTTTTGTTTGAAATGATTTTGTTATTGTCTTAAAGTATTTCGGAGGATGTTCCTCTTGTTCTTTACATAAACGAGATTTTATATTTAGAACAAAGTCATGTTATAGAAAAATTATTCTAATATGACGCAGTTCCAAAACACAAAATATTTCGGATACAATTACATGAATATTCTCTAAAACACTTAAACTAACAAAATTACGAGAAAATAACACATTTTCCTTGAAATAATTTGGACAGAGTTCAAAATAACACCATTTTCTGACTGTACTGCATCATATACAGGGTGAATCAATAAAATGTTAACACTTACAGTATATGGAATTTTCTGTTACAGGGATTTGAAGATTAAAGAGTACTGAATAAGCATTTGAAATGGAAGCATCTGTAAGCAACGTTTGACCGCTTTCATACATGCATAGATATCCGTGGACAGCAAGTAGAGACTGTATGACATAGCACTGTTTGCATCACAAAAAATGTTTACAAATAAATTGGAAATAAAAAATAAAACCCTATATGAGTGTTAACCTTTTTTGAATCACCCTGTATTGTTTAACTTTGTTTATGTTCGGTTCTGATGCCATGAATATTTCAAATTTTATTTGGATTTATTTTCAAACAATAAATATTGCCCAACTGTCGTTTCAAATTAATTGAGTCTCCTTCTGCTCCTCTTATGATATCTTTCACTGGTTTATGTCAGTGGATAAACTGAGCAATGTTGTACGTCCATCCGTAAAGTTAGGCATGATCTTCATGAAAATAAAAACGAATAGGACCCTAAAGATGAGCCTTGTGGAACATCGATGTAAGGGCTCATACGAATATATTAATGTCCATAACATATTAATATCCACGTCCATCCCACTTCAAAACAGATCTTTCTAATTAACTTTCACTTTTCAATTAACTGCAAAATAAGACACATTTTACATCATTTACCTGCTTCCACATTTAGAGAACGGTACTTTGTTAAAAGCAGTGAAGACTTTCTCTTATCTTTAACTTAATCTATTAACATATGTGTAAACACACTAATTATATATATATATACACGGTATATATATATATATATTAAAAAACAATAACCATATAAAAATGAAATAAAACAATTAAAATCCCCAAAAGGTAAAATGATAAAATAATAAAGACCGTGAAGTCTTTCGAGAGAAATTTCCCTCATCATTCCGGCGGTGGAATGATGAGGGAAATTTCTCTCGAAAAGATTCGCGGATTTTAGTGTTTTATTTTTTTTAACTTTTGGGGATTTTAATTGTTATATATATGAGATGAATTTCCTAATTAAACAAGTGAAATAAATAAATGACGCACACCCACAAGGTAAAATGAAAAACGATTGCAGGGCCTTTCGTGTATTTAGCAATATACTCACTGACGAGTGTACTGTTGAATATACTAAAGGCCTTGAAATCGCTTTTTATTTTTCGTTATGGGTATGTAAAAAATATACAGTATATACATATATTATATATATATGCTGCAAACCCACAAGGAAAAAGAAAAACGATTCCAAGGCCTTTCGTGTATTCAAAGCTACACCTCGTCAGGGAATGAAGATAAAAGGCGAGATGCCCATAAATATATGCAACGTACAGGAAAAACAAAACAATTAGCACATACTTAACAAGGGTTAATGAGAGGCAAAAGAAATTTTAACATGATATCGTCAATTTTATACGTCCCCGCACTGTTATTGAAATTGTTTTTAAAATGAATAAATGCACATTCTAGAATATTTCGTTCTATTATATCTCTGTTTTTAACAAGCGCTTTAGTACTATCCCACTTGATGCTATGGTTACACATAACACACAAAGTTAATAATCCCATGAGGCCTATTGTTAGCTCAGTGGGCTCCGTAACCTATAAGTTATCAAAATGGTTAGTCAGTTTATTAACACAGTTAGTTGGCTCTATTTCTGAGTCACATATTGTAAATAGCATGGATCTTATTGACAAACTGAAGTTCCCTAATGACCCTAATTTCAAATTGGTAAGCTTCGATGTATGCTCGCTATTCACAAAAGTCCCTGTTGATGACCTACTTGATTTTTTAAAAGATAAGATTTCTGAATATTCTTTCCCTGTTCAACACAACACTCTTATTGAGTTAATTAAGCTCTGTGTCAAAGATTGTAAATTTCAGTTTGAAAATAAGTTTTATGCTATGTCGTTTGGATTGGCTATGGGAAATCCCCTTTCACCTGTACTAGCTAATTTATATGTGGAATTTTTTGAAAGTAGAATTTTGCCTACGATTGTTAATTTTAACCTGGTTTGGTACAGGTATATACATGATATTTTATGCCTTTGGCCTAATTATTTGGATGTGGACTTATTTCTTGGTAGGCTCAACAATTTAGTCCCATCTATTAAGTTTACAGTTGAAAAAGAAAATGATGGAAGCCTATCTTTTCTTGATCTAAAAATTTGGAGATGCTCTAATCAGTTCAAATATGAAGTCTACCGTAAGCCTACTAATAATAACTATTACGTGCATTTTTATTCTGACCATCATCCTTCGATTAAATCCTTCCTTATTTTCTCTGCTGTTTCTTCGAGCATTGAGAGTTGTCAGTCCTGAATTTCTAGATTCCGAGTTATGCAATATCATGAATATTGGTACTAAATTATGTTATCCTATTTCATTTTTAGATAACTGTCTTAAGAAAGCCAAGAATAGGTATTATAATAATGTAATTGTAAAGGAATTTCAGCGTAAAAATATCCTTAGCCTACCTTACCATGTTATTTTCAATACCTTCCAACTGTACTTAAAGCAATTGGCATTAATGTAATCTTTAAGTATAATAATACTGTTAAATCACGCCTAATAAAGAATAGCCCTGATAATGTTGTTGGTTGTGTGTATTCGATCGGATGTACACAATGTAACTCAGTATATATAGGCCAAACGGTAAAACGTTAGATATTACTGTAAAAACACATAAATATGCTTGTAGAACAGCTAATACTTCCAATGCTTTATTTAACCATATGTATAGATGTAACCATAGCATCAAGTGGGATAGTACTAAAGCGCTTGTTAAAAACAGAGATATAATAGAACGAAATATTCTAGAATGTGCATTTATTCATTTTAAAAACAATTTCAATAACAGTGCGGGGACGTATAAAATTGACGATATCATGTTAAAATTTCTTTTGCCTCTCATTAACCCTTGTTAAGTATGTGCTAATTGTTTCCTGTACGTTGTATATATTTATGGGCATCTCGCCTTTTATCTTCATTCCCTGACGAGGTGTAGCTTTGAATACACGAAAGGCCTTGGAATCGTTTTTCTTTTTCCTTGTGGTTTGCAGCATTCATTCATTTCACGTGTTTTATGTGAAATTCATCCCATATATATATATATATATATATATATATATATATATATATATATAGCCTCCGGTGGTGTAGGGTTAGCGTCGTTGACTACGAATCCATCGGCCCCGGGTTCGAGACCCAGTGACGGCAGCCGGCGCGCAGTAAAACCCAGCTGTTCATCCTTCCACACAATAAAGAAAGTGGTTGTAGATAAATGGGTACCCTGGATGGCCTAGTAGTTAAGACGCTGGGCTGCTGGTGGGGCGTGGTTCGGATTCCACGTTAAACTGTAGGTCTAAAGTGGAGTGAAAAGCTTGACCTTCGTCAGAATGAACAATTCGGGCGGAATCTAACCAAAGGTTACCAAAGGTGCACACACACACACACCACACATATATATATATATATATATAGGGTGGGAGGAAAGTCTTTAAGGATTTTATACATACAACTATTTTGTTAAAAACATTATACAGATAAGTGTTCAAATGATGAAACAAAGCAAACAAAAAGTCTATAAGAATTTTATTCATACAAATATTTTGTTAAATTATAATTTAATCTTCAAAGAGTTCTCCATCCGCTATCATACATTTGTGCATTCTCTTTATGAAACTCTTCATTGTTCTTATGAACATATCGAGTGATATCCTTTTCAGTTGTTCATCTGTTCTGCGGCCAAAAGGGCAGTTACATTTGGATAGATGAAACCAGGAGTGTAGAATTTGTCACGCAAATAAACCCAAAGCCAGAAATTACATGGGGTTAATTAAATCAGGTGATCTAGCTGGCCACTCGATGGGACCTCGCCGCCGAAGCCATCTTCCTTCAAGGTTCGTATCCAGAATCTCACGGACAGCTTCAGAGTAATGTGGCGACGGTCCATCATGTTGATAAAGCCAATTCCTGCCAACGCCATTAGTAAACTGTGGCAAAACTTTGTCTCTCAATACCTGGCAATAGCGTTTTCCATCATTCATCGTATCTCTCGATATGTAAAAGGAAACGAGTCCTGAATAACCAACGCAAGCCCAAACTGTTAGTGTAGCCTTTTTAACGGGTTTACCCAATCATATTTTGGGATTTTTTTTTTTTTTTGCCCAGTAGTGAACGTTGCGTTTGTTTTCTTTATTCGTTAAACTGAAGACACATTCATCTGAAAATTTGATCTTTCGGAGGAAATCTGGATCACTGTTAAACTTTTGTTTCATTGTTTCAGCAAATTGCAGTCGTCTATCAGAATCATCGTCGTATAGAGTAAATGGGTTTGTAATCGTGGTATCCCTGTGATTTCAATATTTTTGCTACTGAAGATTTGGAAATACCCAGTTTCTCTGCGTATTTTCTCGTTGAAGTTGTTGGATCTCGTTGAAAACTGGCGAGGAAATTTTCTTTCATGTTGTCTCCTGTCGCCGTTACTGGCATTCCGTTTCTTGAACGATCTTTTACCAGACTCCCTGTTTCCAAAGTTTGAGCTTCCAGTATCGAAGAGTGGTTGTATTTGGTGGTGGTTTATTATATTTTTCTTGAAATAAACGCAAACTTTTTCACAATTATCATAGGAAATAGCCAACGATGCAAGAACACTTTTTTCTGCATTGCTGTATTCCATCCTTACTGACATGGTGCTGACTGGGGCTGGGCCCAGGGCCTTCCTGTTCTAGCCTAGGGTCATTCCTGGCCTTGTATAGTTGTTTTGAAAAGTATCGTATACACTGCAGTGATATCATTGGAATTTATTATATTAACAAATTATTTGCATATATAAAATCCTTAAAGACTTTTCTCCCACCCTGTATATATAGCAACTCGCTCTTTCATCAGGCCAGGTCTAGAAGTGGGACCACCAGCTTGACCTTCGTGTGAAGAAAGACAGACGCACGAAACTTCTACCAGGCTTACCAGGTTTTATTATACAGGGTCTGTCAAAAAAAACTAAGCCAAATTCAAACCTTTATTAAAACAAAACCATTTATCTAATTAAGTTGAAATTTTTTACACAATAAAGTATAGGTAATCACCTATTATCCTTTAAATTTTTATGACGATATCTTCGGAATTGTTAATTTTATTAATAATTAACTAAAAAGTGAGATTCTCCTACTTAACATGAAAAAAAAATTTTTTTACGATATACTGTAGATAATTTTTAGTTTAATAAAATTAAAAGAGCTGTTCAATATGATTCCCTTGCATTTCTATCACTTTTTTAATCTTGGTCTGAATTTGTCTATTGCTCGATTTATTTGCTCTTGGGGGAGCTCTGCCCATTTTGCGATAATCAACTCACGCAAATGATTGACATCCCTTATTCTTCCTATACACTCTCTCTGCCAAGTTTTCCCATATTCCGTAGTCTACAGGGTTTAGGTCAGGGCTGTTAGGTGGCCAATTATTCGGTTCCAGAAATTCAGGCACATTCTTTTTCAAATATTCGATGGTTGTTTTGGCAGTATGTGATGTTGCACCATCTTGTTGAAAAATAAAGTAACCTTGACTAGCCAAGTTTCTCATTTCTGGAAGCATTTTCTCAAGCAGGGTATTTGAATAATATTGAGCATTAATTTTCACTCCTGGCTCAATAAAAAATATTGAAGTTTTTCCCAACTTGGACACTCCAACAGAAACCATGACGCTAGAAGAAAAGTGACTCCTTGTTGCGTACAGTCTTTCATCTTGGATTTCATTTTTCTTCGCAACATCAGAATAAACCCGGTCATTCTGTGAGTTTCTTGGTGGCTCTACCGTAAAACGTTTTTCATCCGTAAAAAATGTCTTGGAAAGTTTTTCTTCATTATACGTAAAATACGTTTGGATTTCTTAACTCTTTTCTGACAGTTTACTTCTGACAATCTTTGTCCATGCACTCTTTTAAATGGTTTAAATTGCAGATCAGATTTAATAATCCTTCTTACGCTTGATTCTGATATTTCTAGTTCTTTTGATATTTGAGCAGTTGTCATGTGGCTACCAGGTCGATCCTCTTGACTAAGGATACGTTCCTCCACTTTCTGAATATTTTCATCTACTCTAACTGAGTTTGGTCGCCCATTACCAACCTTCCTTTCAATGCTTCCTGTTTCATCGATAGTTCTCAATAAGTAATCTAAACCTGATCTAGTCCATCCTTTATAATCGAATTCAGAAAGTAATTTCCTCGCACTATAACCTTTTTCAACTCTATAATGCTTTCTAATTATTTTATCTTCATGTGAGAATGACATATTTAGAGGTATTCACGAAAATTTTTAAATCTAAACAAATTCTGAAAAAGAGAAAAAAGAAGATATTACATAATGAGAAAAACTGAAATTTTCGCAATCTGTAGAAATAACCGCATAACTCCTAAAATATTTAAAATAAAGTTATAAAATTATCACAGATTATTTATGAGCCTTTTATTTATTTAGTGTAAAAAAATATTTGAAATCTCTATCAAATTGTGCATTTTATAGAGATTTCAAATTGGCTTAGTTTTTTTGACAGACCGTGTATATATATATATATATATATATATACAACATTAAGAGAAAATTGAAAAAATAGAAAAAACGGCAAAAATGAATCATTATTGAAAGAGAGAAAGAATTTAAAATGGAGATCGCAGGAAGGAAATAAACTGACTATTTATAAAAATATGGCAAATATTCTATTAATTCTGTAAAGCTATTTTATAGTCGTATTCCAATCAAACTCAGAAAGAAGATTAATAAAGATATTGGTGGAAAAAAACAGTATAAAAATACCGCAAAGTCTGCAGACCATAAGTTTATAATAATATTAAAGATAAAATCAAAATTTGATTCCTGACAATCCTTCCGACCCATTCCAATGTTTCGTTCGTCTGCGATTTGTGGTTTAGGTAAAGCTTTTCAAATGGCTCAAATTTAAAATAAAAACACGCAGCCACATCAAATACATATATATATATATATATTGGTTTTGAAGAAATGTTCGGAATGGACCTGTGTTCGACCCCTCTGCCCTCTGCATTATTTGGGAAATTTTATGGTAGCCATTTTTCGATCAACCAAAGGAAGGATAAACAGCTGGAAGAGTTGCGCGCCGCCTTCCCGCGACGGGAATCGAACCTGGTCCGATGAATCTGTGGTTAGGAATGCTAACTACTACACCACCTAGGGGCATATACATATATATAGTATATGGAAGACTTTACTATGAGTGTGACTGAAATGGAATGTTTTACGCTATACATAAAATCAAAAGAGAAAAACACAATTATAAAATTTTAGTGATGCTACTCTACTACTACTACTACTACTACTACTAATAATAATAATAATAATTGAAAACAAATATAAAATTACAAACAAATACAAAATGCGAGATAATATGAAACCTATATTAATTAATTATTGGAAATCACAACGTTTCAGTAGAAACTAGACTATATATTGTTCTCAGAATTCATGCAACACTAAAATATACACACATTGAATTGTACATGTGACTTCATATATATTATTATATATATATATATATATATATATTATATATATATATATATATATATATATATATATATATATATTAGGGCCCTGCGAAGAGAGGATTCGATTTGATTCGTTAGCTTGGGCTCCGATTCGATATTTTCGAATCTCCATTAAGTCCGGTAAACACCTTCGTAAATAAACACTTTTCTTTTTACTTAGATTATAATTCAATCCGCGCCTCGGTGGTGTAGTTAGTGGTTAGCGTCGCTGACTACGAATCCATCGGCCCCGGGTTCGAGACCCGGTGACGGCAGCCGTCGCGCAGCAAAACCCAGCTGTTCATCCTTCCACACAATAAAGGAAGTGGTTGGTAGATAAATGGGTACTCTGGGTGGCCTATTGGTTAAGATGCTGGGCTTGCTGGTGGGGCGTGGTTCGGATTCCACGTTAAACTGTAGGTCTAAGGTGGAGTGAAAAGCTTGACCTTCGTCAGAATGAATAATTCGGGCGGAAGCTAACCAAAGGTTATACTGAGACTAATCTCTTGTGCAATAACACTTTTATCATCCTTTAACACCATTGTTCCTCCTCATGATCAAATATTTACTACACCTTTTTTAGAAGAATTTACTTTGTCCTTTCTTCTCAACAAAATTTAATTAATTTTATGCTTATCACTCATTGCGTGTAGAAACACTCTAATCTATATGTGTACAGTTGATTCGATTCGAGATTCGATTCGAAAATAATTGTGATTCGCGGGGCCTTAATATATAATGTTATAATGTTATAATAATGTTATAATGTTTCAGACCAACAAAGACTCTAGGATCCACTCATGGCTGGTCTACCTAACTGTGTTCGTAATCGTGTATTGTGTATGTCCTCCGTGGTGGCGGAGGGGACCTACAATTTTACGTGGGTTCCGAACCACAAGAACATAAGAAATTTATGTAAAAACCGCCGGTAAATTGGCAACGACCAATTTTTACGAAACTAAATAATTATCAATTTAAAACCAATTAATTATCGATTTAAAACTAAAGATAGAATCTCTGGATCCAGAGGATCTAGTCATAATAGACTACTATCCACAAATATGTTACACTCTATATCTATTTATAACGGACATGCAAATATATCAGATCCAAAGAATCCAGTCAATTTCATTACGGTATCCATCAAGTCACGGTCCATATCGATTGCGGACCAAGTCAAAATTTACAATCATATACATTACAATATATACACTTACGAGAAAAAGTGTAGGTGTGGCTGTAAAGACTGTACAGTAATGTAGAAATGTGTGTGCACCCATTTTGGGTCTCCCATTTAAAGGTGTTTGTGGGGCAAGTGAAGATCATGAGTTTTTCAATACCTCACAGTACTATGGGGGGCACCGCTCGGCAGAGGAATCTCTTTAAATGGGTGTGTAAGGACAGAGAGTATCCCCTAACCCAAGACGCTGCCTCACTATATCCCACAACACTTGTGTTGAGCTGTGGGATCTATCCCCAGAA
This sequence comes from Bathynomus jamesi, assembly GCA_023014485.1. NCBI lineage: Eukaryota > Metazoa > Arthropoda > Malacostraca > Isopoda > Cirolanidae > Bathynomus > Bathynomus jamesi. Next base: position 617,379 of record JAJOZX010002399.1, on the reverse strand, counting down.
AGCCTTAATTTAACTACCTTAAACTATACCCTTTCTATCAACATATGCGTCTAATCGATTTTTAAACATGTTTATAGACGTGCTACTAATTACTTCTACCGGGAAACTATTCCAGCTATTTACTATTCTATGCGTAAAAAAGTTTTTCGCAACTGCTGTCTCGAACCTTCTACTTGTCAATTTACACCCGTTATTTCTAGTCCTATTATATTGAGATATTTCGAAAAAGCTATCTCTATCTACGTTATCGAACCCATTCATAATTTTGAAAACCTGGATTAGATCACCCCTTAACCTCCTAGTCTCGAGTGTTGTCAATTTTAACTCCTTAAGCCTATCCTCGTACGACTTTGACCTAAGCGACGGAATCATCTTAGTTGCTCGTCTTTGAACTCTTTCGATTTTGTCTATATCTTTGCGCATATGCGGATTCCAAAATTGGACCGCGTACTCCAAATGGGGTCTAACTAATGATTTATAAAGTGGAACTATAATATCGCGCGATTTGTACTCAAAATTTCGAGCTATAAAACCTAACACTTTGTTCGCCTTATATATATATACAGAGTGTCTCAGAAGTCTGGACTCATAGGCAGAATTAACTTTTTACTTTTATTTTAACAATTGTTCAAATTGCTACATGCCATTAACCTGCATACATATACCAATTCTTGCAGCATTTCTCAATTATTAAATTAATAAATTAAAGAAATTAAATTATTAATAATTAACCCTAATGGCTTATGAGGCCAGACTTCTGAGACACCATACTTTAGTTTTGCTTCTGCCCAAATTGTTCATTCTGACGAAGGTCAAGCTTATCACTCCACCTTAGACCTACAATTTGACGTGGAATCCGAACCACGCCCCACCAGCAGCCCAGCGTCTTAACCACTAGACTACCCAAGGTACCCATTTATCTACCAACCAATTTTTTTTTTAGTGTGTGAAAGGATGAATAGCTGGGTTTTGCTGCGCGCCGGCTGCCGTCACCGGGTCTCGATCCCGGGGCCGATGGATTCGTAGTCAACGACGCTAACCACAACACCACCGAGGCGCATATATACGAGTATATATATATATATATTAGTGATGTAGGTCACATCCGCATCCGCATCCGCATCCGCGGAACATCCGCATATTTTCTCGCATCCGCATCCGCATCCGCACTTTGGACTGCGGATGTCGTGCGGATGTGGACCGTTGAGATAAAATGTCATTAATAAGCGGAAATTATCAAATTCTACTATATTAATAGAACTAGTTCATTGTGCGCAAAAGTGATGCAAGCGACAAGACGAGAGGCTGTTCTTGTATGAAGTTACTCTCTTGCACCCTACTTAGATCCACGTTACAAAGCTAAGTTATTTTCACCTAGTACATTAGAACGAGTTAAATCATCACTTGGCAAAGCAGTTGAAGAGCTTCAATCTCTTCAATCTGTCGCTTCGCCACCCACCAAAAGAATAAAAGTTTCAGTGACAGAACCAACACCTTCAACAAGCAAATCTATCACAGAATCTGTCTCTCAGTTTCTTGAGTCAAGCAGCAATGACGAGACCTACGCGATGTCAAAAGATGTAGTAAAAATGATCGAGAGCTATCACCAAGAAAAACGCCTGGCTGCATGTGATAATCCTATTAGTTGGTGGAAAAATACGCAGAATATCTATCCATACTTGAGTAAACTTGCAAGGAAACATTTAGCCTGTCCTCCAACAAACGTACCAAGCGAGAGATTATTTAGCAGTGCTGGATTAATATATGATGAAAAGAGAAACAGACTGGCAGCAGAAAAGGCAGAAAAATTAATGTTCCTTAAGCATAACCTTCCTATAATTAAGTTTGAACATTAAACGATGAACATCTTAGTTTACTTTATTTTAATTACTCATTTATAAATATGCCTAATAAAACTTTAAACTTAATATAAATAGTTATCAAGCTAATTAACGATCTCTTTCTATAAGGGTGGAGGAGGTTGGGGAAAAAGGTCGGTGGGGTGCATTTGAGTTGGGTTCACGTCCCGCATCCTGGTAACACAATTATGGTTTCTAATTGTGGCTGAAACTCAACAAAATATAACGAATTTATTTGCAGACGAATTCACTAATTGATTTCTATATTAGTTAGATGCTTGATATTATTTTATATGTTCAGAGAAAAGCACAGCAATTATTGTACAATTAATCAATTATACTACATTATAGCTACAGCTCTCTCTATATAATAACTTATTATATACGTTAAACACAACAAATCTCGAATATATCCTAAAAAATAACGAAAATGTAGACATCCGCATCCGCGGATGTTGAAATCAAACATCCTCATCCGCATCCGCATCCGCGGATGTGAAAAAAATGACATCCGCTACATCACTAATATATATATATATATATATATATAGAGAGAGAGAGAGGAGAGAGAGAGTCACCGATTTATATAATCACGGTTGTAATAGATTTCGTGATACGTACGTAATTATTTTGTGTGGTGAAGGATTATAAGATTTGTTTATGGTGAAATCGGGCAAAGTGGAATGGAGGAAGTCACTTGCTCGTCCGACGATAGATTTTGCGAGAGTTTTAGATATGGATCAATATTTGTAGGTGGAGTTTGTTTTCCTCTTATTAATAATTTTGTTAGTCTTAACAAACTCATTGAAAATCTCATTTTCAAGAAATAAATTTAGTTAATTTACCACATTTTGCTTTTATGTGTAATTTTATATACAGGGTGTTCTAAAATTACCTAGTAAACTTTTTTATGTCTGTCGGTCAGTCATCAGACGCTGTGAACAATGTGTCCAAGTTGAAGGAAGACACTGTGAACATCTAAAATAACAATTATGGTTGCTTTTCTTATTGTTGCTGTATTTGAAACAAAATTGTTGAATATCGCATCATTTTTTTAAGACATTGCGTTCATATAAAAGTTTACTACTTAATTTTAGAACACCCTGTATATACACGCCCTTAATGTTCGGTAAAATAATTATGTTTCTTTTTAAATATTTGCGCCATTATTTCTAAAGCATTTAAACATACAACATTTTTATGCCCTAAAATTATCGATTCGATAGACAGACTGTATATATATTTATACGTAGTTAAGAATAATTATACGGATATTTAGGCCTATAATAAATACGTTTGCGGTAAAAGCATCGTCTAAATTTATTCCTGTTAAGGTAACCACAAAGTGAGGTAAACCAATTTTGGGTGAGTGCGGTCGATCCCCAAAACAAACAAACAGAGCAGTTGGTCAAGAAACACAAAAAACTGACCTGACCATTAGGAAAACTTGAGTTAAAAACGAGATACAGTTTCAGGATAACTGGGCGACCCAATGGAATGAGGCTGATCGCTTCGTGATTACGAAGGGAAACTTTAGCAAACTGGAAAGGCAGTGATTAGCTCTCTCTCTCTCTCTCTCTCTCTCTCTCTCTCTCTCTCTCTCTCTCTCTTTCCTCTCTCTCTCTCTCTTTCCTGTGGCTTCACTACTCGCAAATATAATTTCAGTTATTCGCGAAAGTGCATCTCTAATCATTAAGAAGGGGATGAAAAGTGCAAGACTCGTGTCAGACAAACACGATATGTGATTTGTTATCCGACCTGAACAGAGAGCGAGTCATTCATTCTAAAAGAAAAATACAAAAGTTTTCGCTATCATTCACTGTCATCAATAGTTATTTGATCACTTCCGAGCAAAATAGATGCGATATGTTTTTGCAGTTTCAAAATGCGTTTGAAAAAAAATTCCTCATAAGCGACTAATGGGAAAAGTTAAACCTTAATGTATATGTTGCAGTCAAAACCCGAAATCCGTCAAAACCAATTTTTACTCTGCAAAATTAGAAGCCACGAAGGTCAGTCGCTAAAACTAGTATTACCTAGTCAAAACTAATTCCACCTAAGGCTGTCGGGGAGAACCCGAAATATATAGCTCACACGGCTTACTAAACCTACTTTTAACTAATTAAATACCTGGTTAGGTCAACTGAATGCCCGGTTAGGTTAACTGTACCCCTTTGACGATTGGTTAGGTTAAGTCGTGATATTTTCGTTAGTTTTAACTAGGTAATACTAGTTTTAGCGAATTACCTTCGTAGCTTCTAGTTTTGACTGGTAAAAACTGGTTTTGACGGATTTCTGGTTCTTGCTGTAACATGTAAATTACTGTATACCTATAATATGGATCATATGTATACAAAGGCAATGTGTATATATAGTAAACTGAATGGGGAAGAATCAAGGTAGGTTAAGTTAACTTAAAACTTAAAGGTCAGTTTTATAAGCAATATTTTCTTATTATATGTTAATGGTTTTGGCATAAATTCAATAAGAAGTTCCCTCTCATATTTTCGGATAGTAAATTGTGCGGTAAAAGCATTTCTGAGTATGTATACGATGTTTAAAGTCAGAAAACGGTAAGAAAAAACGCAACCCAAACTTACCATTGACGCGCGTACGTAAAACTATGATTGCATAGCATACGGAAGATCATAAAATTAAAAGGTAAAAAATTCTACGGACTTTAACTGTTAGGGAACATTTTTCCACGTTTTATAAGCAATGTAGCAAATAAGAAATATAAACTTTTGGTCTTCATTTCATAGTTTCCCAATAAAATCTAAAGATAGCATTTTCTCTTTCCGGAAATCACTGGTTCAACTTCATAAATCAGAGTATGCAACTCAGATTTGGACACCGTAATTGCATAAAGATGGTAATACTTTCAACCTCATTGCAACATATTTCATAAATGTAAAGTAGGCCCCCCCCCCCTCCTTATTATTGGAAAAGTTGTCAGGGAGATAGATCAATGTCGTGTTTTTCAAAGATAGTGTAGCAGGCTTATTTTTATAATATATATATATATATATATATATATATATATATATATTATATATATTAATCATCCATGCATTCATAGTTTTAGTAGAAGTATATAGGGTTAAACATCTTTATAACAGAGGAGGGCAACAAGCCTGACCTCCGTGAAATGAGGAATCATCAGCAAGGAATATCTGAAAGGTTGAAAGGTATATATATATATATATATATATATATATATATTATATATATATATATGGAATATCATATGTGACCACGCACGATTTTGTATAATGCAAAAGTTGAATAGGTGAGGGCCATAGCCACTGCACTACGACAGGATGAAAGTTAACACAACCTGTCATACTCTTAAACAACCGAGGAAACACATAACGCTTTCGCGTTTTATTCAAGGGATGATGGGTTCGAAATCCTGGTGGAGCAGTTTATATATATAATATATATATATATATATATATATATATATGATCACCTGAAGATCAGGGGCCCCCAGCCTTCTTTAGTTAGCTTTATAAGGCTAACTAACGAAAATATCACGACCTAACCTAACCAATCGTCAAGGACGTACAGTTGACCTAACGATTGGTTAGGTTAGGTCGTGATATTTTCGTTAGTTAGCCTTATAAGGTTAACTAGAGAAGGCGGGGGCCCTGATCTTCAGGTGAGGTGATCCTATATATATGTTATCCTTTATAATATTATTTGATTTTAGACTTAATTGGGATCTTTTCCTTTATAGCACCCCGAATTTCTCGATTGGTTAGGTTAAGTCGTGATATTTTCATTTAAACTAACGAAAATATCACAACTTAACCTAACCAATCGTTAAGGGCGTACAGTTGGCCTAACCGGGCATTAGTTTTAACGGAAATATCACGATTTAACCTAACCAATCGAGAAATTTGAGGTGCTATAAAGGAAAAGATCCCTTAATTATTCTAATTAGACAAGACATCCATAAATTACGGGACAAATTATGTTCCTTATAAAATTAATACGAGGGACGGTCAGAAAATAAGTTTACACGGCGTATAACCTAACTCATATAACCAATGTAGATAAATGGCAGCCAAATCGACGTGCAGTGTTGCCAACAATGATTAACGAATTCACCTGATACAAACATGATCAATGTAGGTCCTTTAGTTACGAAATTATACGGCATGTAAACTTATTTTCTAACCGCCCCTCGTATATACGTAATGGTTGTGGAACATTTTTGCAAACTACTAACTGTCTTTTGAAATACGGAACGAATGGCAACTCTGGTGATAGGTAAGTCAGAAGGAATTCATAATAAGAGAGCGGATGAATTCTTTTTAAAACATTTCACTGTCTTTCATGTGGTATTTTTCTTTCCTCTTGGAAGTTCGCTTTCATTCAGCCTGTCCTAAAGAATGGTGATCGCTCTCAACCCTCCAACTACCGTCCAATTCAATTGATTTCTTGCCTTTCTAAAGTTTTTGAATCTATCCTTTATCGAAGATTCTTAAACACCTCTCTTCTCACAGTCTTCTTTCATATCGTCAGTATGGGTTCCGCAAAAGACGCTCTACTGGCGATCTTCCTGCATATCTCTCTGACTCGTGGTCATCCTCCTTTCTGGGTTTCGGTGAAACCTTTGCTATTGTGCTGGACATATCAAAAGATTTTGATAGAATGTGGCGCAAATCTTAATTCCAAACTGTCTTCCTTCAGTTTCTATCCTTCTATCTGTGCTTTCATCTCCAATTTCCTTTCTGGCCGATCTATAGCTGCGGTTGTAGATGTCCACTGTTCTTCTCCTAAAGCTATTAATAGTGGGGTTCCTCAGGGCTCTGTCCTGCCATCCACTTTTTCTTTTTATTTATCAATGATCTATTAAGTCGTACTTCTTGTCTTATCCACTTCTATGTCGATGATTCCACTCTTCACCTCTCCATCCGCTTCCCAAAGCATCCCTCTCAACAGTCGCTCCATGCTTCACGTAGACGGCTATGGTGCACTTGACCTCTGATCTTTCTACTAGCTCTGATTGGGGCAGAGAAAACCTTGTGGCTTTCAGTGCCTCAAAAACTCCGTTCTTTCATCTGTCTACTCGTCACAATCTTCCACACGACCAGTGTTGCCAGATGGAATTTTTAAAAATCTGATAAATCTGATTAAAAAATCTGTAGAAATCTGTAGATTTATAATATTTATCTAAATAATAATTTTGACATATTTTTATTTAATTTACTGTCTTAAGGTATTATCAATGATAAAATCTTGTATAATATTTTGTTTATTTTTATAAACTTATATAAATATGGCACTTTAACATAAAAAAAAAGTAAATGAAAGTAAACAAATTGAATTCCGTTACTTTGTGACAAAGGAAATACCTTTTGGTTATTGCTGTAATAACTATAAGAATACCGGAATACTTCTTTAATTCATACACATAAATGAAAAAAAAAAAAATCCTTTTTAGATTTAAACAGATAAATATCATTTTTTTCAACAAAAACAAAAACATTCCATGCTACCATGACGTAGAGGGAATATCAACCAATCAGCGCAGATTAAATGATTTAATCGGCATGTATATCGTAGTCAGAAGCGAGTCGACTCGACTTCTGAAACTGAATACCGAGAACATTTGTGTCCTATTGATTGAGACTGTAGGCCTAATATTTCCTTGTTGTAAATTTTGGAAGTAAATAATAATGATTGCTTGCTGGATTAAAAATCTGTAGATTATGCATAAATTATTGAAAAAATCTGAAAATCTGAATTGCTTCATAAAATCTGTAGATCTACAGATATATCTGTAGATCTGGCAACACTGCACACGACTCTCCCCTTACCTTCAACAATACACAACTCAATCCTTCCTCTTGTGATCGTTCTTAGAAAAATCACATATATTCTCTTTCCAAAACACCTTCTAAGAGGTTACATGTGTTGTACTAGCTCCACAGTTTCTTCAACCCCACTCAGTTGGTGTCTCTGTACAGCGGTCTTTTCCGGCTCTGTATGGAGTACGCTCCTCATGTGTGGGGTGTCTGAACCCACACAGCAATACTTGACCGGGTGTGGAATCAAAGGTTTTTCGTCTCATCAGTTCCCCGCCTCTGACTGACTGTCTTCAACCCTTCTCTCTTCGCCGCAGTGTTACCTCACTCTCTCTTTACTATCGCTATTATAACGGACACTACTTTTCTGAATTCTCTAACTGCATGCCTCCTCCATTAAGGAGAGCACGTAGTACCAGACTTTATATACAGTACATTCTCATTCCTTTTCTGTCCAACTCTCTAATGCAGGAGTTAATCGGTATTTTCAGTCTTTCATCTACTCAACCAGTCAACTCTGAAACACTCTTCCTCAATCCGTCTTTCCCTCTGTCTGTGACCTCCAATCCTTCAATCACAGAGTGTCTAGGCATCTCGACAACCCTGGACCTTGATTTTGGCTCTCTTTTACGCTATGGTGGCTGGGGGGCCGTTTTTGCGGGCATTCACCCTTGACTCCTCCCTCCTGAATAAAAAAAATACATATACATATATTATGATTGGTTAGTTCTAAACTTAAATGAAAGTTCTAATGATGCTTTGTGGGTTAATTAAGATGGGGAGTTTGACGCGAACGGTCAGCAGTTTTTCCCTTCGAATAGACTGGAACGACGCTTTCTTGGGCCACTGTTGTTATCTTATGTATACATAAGATAACAACAGTGACTGCTACTTGCCTCGAATGTAGTAGGAGTTTGCAAATGGGTGTGTTTTGTTAATACGTAAAAGCTCATGAGCAGTCAGCCTTCGAAGGGGCATGCTATGCCGTATATATACGTGGAAGCTGCATATACAGTACGTATGGTGAGTTTGTAAGTGTAGAGAAAATATAATACCGGTGTTCCATTTTGTCTTGACATGTAGTAAAAAATTGCAGCTATGTCTAAATTCAGAGCATTATGAATTTTCAGATTATCCTACAGTGCATCAGAAAACTCTGAATATAGGCCTAGTGTACGGTCGCTGTAAGAGAAGCTATTCAGTGTTTGACTGTAGGACCGAGGGCTAATGTAGTTAAGAGAAAAGCACGCAAACTCCATTCTTATTAATCTAAAGGCAAATTGAAAGTTTCAGTAGGACATTCGATACATAATCCCCAATTTAGGTCCATCTTCTACTTCACACCTCAGTTTTAAAATGTTTTAACTTGAAACATTTCATCTTTACTTTAAGATATTTTATAAGATATATACAGTATAATATACACACCAACTTTATATGGGTAATCCTTTGGCCTCGCATATCGCTTGGAGTTATACTGTATACAGAGTGTAACTAAAGTCCGTTCTCATAGGGAAATAAGATATAACAGAATTTAACGAGAAAATAGTTTTAACTATACAGTACATTACAAACAATACAATCAACTTACCAATTAATCCAGTACATGCTCAAATTACATTCCATGTATGTATTACGTGTTGTCACGCAATACTGGGCTCCAATAAACCTTAGCCCCCCCCCCCCGCCCATGGCCTAAACCATTAGAGGTACAGTAAAACTAAACATACCTTACAAAAGAGAATTTAATCCTGCATTTAATGAGAACCAATTAAAACTTGGTGTTCCCGCCATTGGCTTCCAAGACAGCCTGAATTCGCTTTGGGTAGCTTGCCAAAAGTGACGTGAATAGATCTTGATCGTTACGCAAATTTGCTAAAACAGTTTCAATGTGTTGCGTCATTGTATCCTTCGAAAATCGATTTGCTGCAGGTTCTTGAAACAAGAGACATTCAACCTTGTCCTTTATAACTGATCCAATGTGTTCACAGACGTTCAGGTCAGGAGAATTTCCTGGCCATTCTTCATTTCCAAAGAAATCGATCTCATGGTTCCGCAACAACTGTTGAGTGGCTAATGCCTTAAAGCAGGGGGCCTTATCGTGCAGAAGTGTGACCTGATCGACATCCATAACATTGTTTGGGTTTCTTAGAAAAGGAACGACATGCTGGGATAGAATATATCACGAAAATACTGTCCATCCCAACTCTGACCATTTGGCTTCAGCACCCACATGAGCTTCTTTGCAGTGAACAAAACAAACACACCAACACAGTCTGGACTTTTTAATAATTCGCAATAATGTTCATTGTCATCGATTTCATCTAGTGTTGTGGCCCACACTCGATCACTTTGGTAGTTAGGCCGACGTGTTACGTAAACAAAAAATTCATCGGAGACAGCTAAATGCATGAAATCATCCACATCCCAATCTTCAAGATAATGGGCAAACCACATTCTGTCATCGATGTTAAGTTGAGTTTTTCTTGGCTTTGGAAGTTCATGCCAAGGCTTTAAACCTTGCTTATGACGGTACAGTCGAATGATCTCACCACTAACGATCTTTCCTCTCAACACTTCGATCTCTCTAGAAAGTTTAGCACAGCTGTTTTTCCGCTTACGCGTACCGCTTTCAATGATGTCCTTTGTTTCCTGAGAGAGTGGCAAATTTGGGCGCCTAGATTTGGTTGTATCCATTTCACATTCATCCAAAGTTTTATTCCAATTTCTTCTGAGGAAGTCCTCACTTCTTTGCAACTTTTTGGCAACCCATGAACGTGTTATAAAGGTGGCTCCAGCATCACGAGCTTCCCGAAATGTTATTGCTCGTATGCGATCTATCACACGTTGCCTCTCCGAATCACCAATTAATTGAGAAGCCATTATATTATCACTTTATCAGCGAGTAATTTTAATATCTGCAATAAATAAAGAATTTTATATATTTTTATAATCACTAAAAACTACTTCGATATAAGTAAACATGTAAGCTGCAAATAGGGGGGGGGGGAGCTAAAGTTTTTTGGAACCCCTTACATACAAACTCATCACGATCAATTCTGTTATATCTTATTTCCCTACAGAACGAACTTTTGTTACACCCTGTGTATATATATATATATATATATATATATATATATATATATCATGCATGAACACGCACGATTTTTCGTGATGAAAAGGAAGGTAAGGTAAGAGTTAGCCCTACACTACGACGGTATAAAAGTTAACACAACCTGTCATATATTTAAACCGAGGAAACCCATAACACTTTCGCGTCCAGAAGGATTTTACGTGTTAACCCGCACTCGAGATAATGACTGACCAGCATTTCATTCAAACTGTCCGGTGCAGCAACGCTGAGGTCCCATAAATGTAATATCATGCATGAACACGCACGATTTGTCTTGATGAAAAAATTGACTGGAAGTTGCGTTAATCTTCATCTCATTGTAGTGTAGTGGCTGCCACCCTCACCGTTTACTGAAGAAGTGGTGGGTTCGAACCCTAGTGGGGGCGATTTTCTTCGTGTATATATAGTTATTATGGCTTCGAGCAACTGTTCAGGATCGACCTGAGTTCGACCCCTCTACAGCATCTCGCTTTTTAATATATATATTAAAAACTTTCCTTTTCTGGCTCTATTAATTGCTAATATTTCCAAAGAAAATAGTCCTATAGTCGATTTATAATATTATAAAAGTGATGAGAATCACACAAAGGGAAAAATACATTTCTGAAAAGTATAGTTTATAAAATAAAAGAAATAAGAACATCATATATAGCACATTTGCCTAACACCAAGTAATATAACCTTGGTTAACCTTTGCTTCCGCCCGAATTTTTCATTCTGAACACCACTCCACCTTAGACCTACAGTTTAACTAGAATCCGAACCACACCCCACCAGCAGCAGCCAGGCGTCTTAACCACTAAGCTATCCAGGGTACCCATTTATCTACCAACCACTCTTTATTGTGTGGAAGGATGAACAGCTGGGTTTTGCTGCGTGCCCCTTGCCGTCACCGGGTCTCGATCCCGGGGTCGATGGAATCGTAGTCAGCGACGCTAACCATTACACCATCGAAGCGTTTGTAGATATTGCGTAGTGTATATTGTGTTAATCTTTCAGGAATTAGTATTTATTTAAATAAACAATATTAACAAGCAGTGAAGGTAAATATTCTTTTTAACAATTTCTATGGGATTTATATCCTGCCAAAAAAACCTTGTCATTATCATTATCGTCATTATCATTATCATTATCATCATTATATACAATTTTTTTTCTTTAAAAACAATGAATGCCATATTCCGAGGAGAAAGTGGCACTGTATAAAAGAAAAAGAAAAATGTTTTGATGTAATCTAAATTTTAATGATTTTTCAAGTAGCTGCGTTGTTGGTGGCAGTTCCGATGAATTGAGATAGGATGAGATAAACCAAATCTACCGTTACATCATTCTTTTATATTGTAAACTTCCTAAATAAATCGTAAAGAGAAACTAATGCGTGATATTGTCCACATTCATTTCAGTCGTACATAAATTTGTTTCGAAGGTGTTAAGAATTTGCTCCTTCGCGATATTATCGCGTATCAATCTGAAAGAGAGAAAGAATGCTCGTCTCGATAACGGACGATATTAAGAGATAATAAATGTATTCCTTCTCAATCACGCCTTCTCAAGCATGTCCGCACCCCGGGGTCTATTATAGGGGAGGACGCGCAACACTCCTAGGATTTAGATATTTTTTTCATACTGATTCTTCTTCTACTCCAGTTAAGACCTTCTTACGATCGAGTCAAGTTGGATTTCTTCTTGTTAATCTCGAGCTGTGAATAGTTTAGAAGGTGACGAAAGGAACAAGGAATCCTAATGAAATGCCTTTATCCCATTATTTTGACAACGAAACTCAGTTTCAACAAATATCTTTACGTTTCTACAATGCCTTCTTTAACACACACACACACACACATGTTGGTATGGCTAGAAATACTTCTTAGTTAATTAAAAAAAATTACTGGAATAGGCGTAAAGCTATTATAGAAATTTTTAAAATGTGGTAGATTGTTATCAATATAATATAATAATATTAATATAATACTAATATAATAATATATTATTATTATTATTATTATTATTATTATTATTATTATTGGATACGGGCTAACCTTAGAGTGGATCTTAGGGTCTTTGTTAGCCTTAGCTTCTGTAGATCTTGAGTCCGCTCAGAACAGAGAGATAGAAGTTGAAATACCTCAGAGTTCTGTCCTTGGACTATGTTACCCATAATAAACGTATGTTAATGATATCGTAAAGGTTGTTAAAAATGTACATGATCGCATACGCTGATGATTGGTGGTTATATATTATTTTGGAGAATCTTTGTACGATGTACAAGATGTTTAATTAGGAATGGAACAGTGGAACATGGCCAACTCATAATAAATTAATACCTAATGTACAAAAGCCTAAATGTATGTTGTTCACCACCAAGGACTCATTACTTATATGAATGAAATATGTATAAACTAAAAATGTTTCTATTTCATTACTTGCAATGAATTCTATAAAAGAAAGAAAAATGCAGTCAACATATTTCAGCTGTGACTGTTAAGAAGCCTTGTATAGAGGTAATGATTATGGTTTGTATAGAGCAGAGTTTCTCAAACGTGCGTCGCGATCCCCGGGGTGTCGCAATTTACCCCTGTGTTTAGTGATTTGTGCGCAAAAAAAACAAAAACAACCCCGCTTCGTGAGTTTGTTTACTCCTGTGGATGATAAAGGGTGGCGCCGACCTAGATCCTGACACGGGGATCGTGGAACAATCCGGCTGAGAAACACTGTATAGAGGTAATATGCTCCGTAAGCGATACCCACTAAAGATAACCAAAAAATTAGCTATCCCTTTGGTATTTACTCACGTAAATCCAGTCTTTAAGATCGAGTTTTAACCCTATTCCACTGGAACATGGACATGGAACAAAAAGTTCGAAGAACTCAGTTCGTGAAACTTCTGTTCTTTTAATAACGAATTCTATTTGCGGTGAATTGTTTTATACTCGTTTCAATGATTTTTAATTAATTTTTAACTCACATTTAGATTTACTAATTTTTTAGAAAATCTCATAAATGAGAAAATGATTTTTTGTTAATAAAAATAAACTGTATTTGTTTCGAGTCATTTGATGCTGTAAAGAGATTTGGTCGCTTTTTTTTTTACCAATTTCCCATTGGAACTGTTCCCGAATTTGTTCTTTGTACCTTCAGTTGAAATGGAATGAGGAATTGCTCAGCAACCACCGAGAGGAACGAGGAATACTCGCCTCAAAAACGCTCACAATATCAAACGAATTGCGCGTAAACACGACATTTGGAACAGGAATTTCGCTAAAAATGCCTAACCTGAACGCTGTATATTAGTACAAGAAACATTCAGAGAAAAAATCGTTAAATTAAAAAAAGAACTTACTGTAACTTTACCAAAGAGTGCGTTGTCAATACCAATTTATATACAATACAAAGATATATTGTTTATATTTCAACTAGATTTCTTTGTTGTTATGAGATGCGTCATCTTAGTGAAATTGATCATTATGCACATTGGGTAATTTACAAAGATCACTCTGTTAGTTTTTAGCATTCATTTTCTTGACAACATTCTCTCTGTTAAGCTGTGTAGGCATATGGTCATTTGAATCAACAAAGACGCGCTTTACACTGAAATCGTAAGCTTTTTTTGCCGGTGCCTCAATTGGCAAATTGTTTCCATAGTATCATGTTCAAGTGGACGTGAAAAACGTGCCACTTATCTAAGCATAAATACGGTACTGGACCTGTTGTAAAGATATGGTATACCATATTTACACAATGACACTCATTAATGGATGAATTAATCTTTTTACCCAAAAGTGGCAAATTATTTCCGTACATTCGTGATCTCATTCTATAAAAATTTTTAAAAATCAAAGAAAAGAAATGAGAGTTAAAGAGAGGGACAGAAAAGAAAAACGATGCCCGGGCTCAACCCGACGTGCTCAGCCAGATTATTTAGCTGAGAACAAGCTTCTTCTTTTTTTGTAGGTTTGGGATTCCGGACCCCGGGCCTACTAACCCTAAAATGAAGCCAACAGGCTACCTAACCAAAATGACAAATAGATGACAACGGCTGAAAACCAACACAACACCTCCCGCACAACAAGTAAAAGAAACTCACTCACTCCTACAAAGCCACATACCAGAAAAAGCAGGAGAAACCGAGGTCACTATGGAGCCTCCAACCGCTCGATTCTATCAATATTCAAAAGCATCGAAGCTGTAAAGTATTTTAAAAACTTTTAAAGGAAACCCGCGAATTATTATACTTTTAAAGGAAACCCGCGAATTATTATACAATTCAAACGGTTTATTACCTTAATTTACAATTTCTCTTTTTTCAATTTGTTATTATTTTTTAGTTTTTAAATAAATAGATTAATAATGACACTTTTTCTTCAACAAAATGACTAAGATCCATAAACTATGCATTTGATTAATCATTTTTAAAGATTGGCCTTTATCTCGAGAGAAAGAAACATCTTTAACAGCAATGTACTGCGTTAAAAATACTAAGCAAGCAGCGGAAATTGACGAATATCATTATAGGTCCTTTCAACCTTTCAAATGTTCCGTGCGATGATTCCTCATTTCACGAAAGTCAAACTTGTCGCTCCTCCTCCAGCCCAAATCAATTATTAACGAAGAAACGCATGTTAATTTCACAAATATGAAAATTATTTTGAAATTATTTTTTGTGAAATCTACTCAAAATATACTGTACAGGGTGTTCCATTTAAATGGAACACCCATATCAACTTTAGTGGTATAAAATGATGCTTTGGAATTTTTAGTATGAACAATTTTCTGAGTGTGTTAACGATTTATTTAAACGACTCTGATTGTTTAATATTAACTCGTTGTATAATCTAAAACTTGGACAATGTTGTGGTCACATCACACCTCCACTTCCCGTTAGATCAGCGAAGTTAAGCCACCTTGGATCTGTTCAGTAGACATCGAAAATCGAGTGCAAATTATTTCATTGCTGAAGTTTTTTCACAGAGTTATATTTGTCCTCATATGTAAGAAAACTGCATTTCCAATTCGTAAAAGAGTGTGTATATATATATATATATATATATATATATATATATATATTATATATATATATATATATATATATAGGGTGTTCTAAAATTACGTACTAAACTTTTATATGAACGCAATATCTTAACAAAAATTATGCGATATTCAACAATTTTATTTCAAATACAGCAACAATAAGAAAAGCAACAATAATTGTTTATTTTAGATGTTCACAGTGTCTTCCTTCAGCTTGAACACATTATTCACAACTTTTGACTACTGATCGACAGACATAATATATATATATATATATATATATATATATATACACCTTTCAACCTTTCAAATGTTCCGGCCGATGATTCGTCACTTCATGAAGGTCAAGCTTGTTGTTCTTCCTCTTGAGTTGACCTGGCGAAGTAGAGAGTTGGTTTCTTGCGCTCTCCACCTCACATAGCCAGGTACGCCCGGCTCATCTGGAATTGTTCTGAGCCAGTGCTTCTTGTGCATGAAATATGTAAAAATTCAATTGAGCGGTTGCAACCCCCCCACCCCATATATTTAATTATCAAAGTAGGATTCAAAATTTCTCGAACCCACCGACATGAAATGCTTTCCCACGTGATCTGACCTCACTTTTCATACTTTTTCTTGTCTTCGTTTTTGTTAATTTGTTCACCTTGTGTCGGAAATGTTTTTCAATGACTAAAAAGCGTTTTAGGCGTCGTTTGAAAAGTAGAATTTTTAAAGGATTTTAACTTATCTGTACTTTTACAGGTGATGGAAATTTTATACATTTTTTTATTTTTTCTTTTTCTTCATCCTCACATTTATATCAATAGTTTACTTTTTATCTTTTTTTTTATTTCATTAATAAAAATGTTTATTAAAATGTTAGTCTGTCAATGAAGTGAAGTCTTTAACTGTTTTAGTGTTGTTACTAAATTGAAGCGCTGTTTTTAATTTATATTATAATAATAATAATAACGAGCGAGTATACGTTAGTAATAAAGTTGGTATATCGGAGAGTGAGGAGTGAGGTGACCCATACTGGCGCAACACCGCTTTAATTGCTTATTCATCTTATCTGAAATTCTTCTCTTCAATTCGTTAATCTATATTACATCATTTTTCCTCATTAACCAAACATCTGTACCGTTCTCTCGATTCTAATATCCCTTACATGGCAGTGTTTATTCCCTAAATACCTAATCTTAGGGATGTTTATCCCTCGAACATCTCCTTCTCCCCCACCCCTCCTCCTCCTCCCCCTCAACATCTTAAATACGCCCCTATTCCCTCGAAACATATTTTCACCTATTGAGCAGGACAGCCGCAGTGCATTTTACAGCGGGAGTTCATTTGGGCCCAGCGGGAGACGGGCCGCGACTGGGTTCCTGTGACAAAGACAAGCTTGCCTAACTCTGAACATCATTCCTTCCTTTGCAAACAAAGACTTTCTGAAAGCTTATAGAACTTATCGGCAAAATTTATCTAGGAAACGCGACTTAAAAATGATAACGTACTTATAATGTCTGGGATAGACTTTAAAACGCGTAATAAAAACTAAGCGAGATGTGAGCTTGTTTGTTGTTTAATTGCGTTGTTTCATCTTCTATTAAATTAAGTATCTGGTATTTATAGCGGATAATGGGTAAAAAGTGTTGTCGCTCCTATCTTTTGCGTGGTTTAATATTCTCGTAGAGTTTACACCCCTTGAACCATTATCTAAAATGTAATCTTATACTCTATAGCGTCCTTTTACATTTCTCTTATCATGAACTTTTTTAATTAAAATAATATCTCTTGTAAATACTTAAGCGCTATTGGTAATGAGCTATAAGGTTACTCAAGTGTCCATATTTTACGTGTAATTTCCTTATTTTATCGTATCAGACACAATGGTTCTCAATTTATAAATTTAGTTAAGTACGATAAACTCCTTAAAATTTATTATAATTCATTAATGCATACTGTAAAATCTTTTACGTAAATTTTACAGTTTGGATGACCTCCTGCGTTTTGTACAGTATACTATATTCGTCTGTCGAATTCCTTTTTACAGAGTCTCAGTTCTAACTCAATGTATGAAAATCGTTATTCCAATTAAGCCGTTCTATATGTAGTTAATTCGAAGGGTTATACACCACCACACACACACACACACATATATATATATATATATATATATATAATACTCGTCATAATAAAGTGAATAAATAATATTTGGGTAACACAATAAAATTATGAGCACATAAAATTCATTACGACTTCAAAATAATTTTTATTATTATAATTTACATAATTTTCTTTAAGGGAAGAAATAAATAGTTTTTAACAATTGATTCTATTTTAATTCTTTCTTTTATGATATTATTATTAATAATATGTAAATTTATTCGACCAATTAAGCCATAAAATTAATATAAACCTAATTTATACATCCAATCACATTGACAAAAGATTTATAACTCGTAAGTAAGTATAACATTGTTATATTAATGTAATATTAAATCTAAAAGTCGCTTCATTTGTTCCAATCCACGTTTAAGTAGTTAAAGCGAAAATATTTGGTGTACGCGATATCGGCCTATCAGGAGCATAGATATCAGAATATCAAAGGTATCAGCGGTGTCCCCCACCAGGAAAGAGTTTAGATGCCTTACAGATACTGACCGCCGCCGAGGGGGGTCCCTGTATTTGTTTTACGGCTTATCTCGACATCTCTAGCGGTCTTTTACAAGAGACACGACGTAGAAGAAGACAGCACAAGGCAAAGAGGAGGAGGAGGAGGAAGAGGAGGAGGAGGAGAAGGGGGAGGAGGGATTGAAGGGGTCGTTATTGGGTGACATGATTGGGTAGACGGTTTTTCGGTTTGGGAGGAGAACAAAGTTGTCGGGGCACCGTTAATTAATGGATGGATCAGTGGCGATCGAGGAATAAGAGAGTTAAAGAGATGCAAACACACAAACGTTTATCTCATCTTTGTGCGGAAGGGATCCACGATTCGTTTTACGTAACAAACGTCCACAAACCATGTATGACGGAAACAAAGTGGAAATGAGATAAAAAGTTTAACAGTTTCATACGGACCGTCATTTCCATTTCAGGATACGAGCAGCTCGTAGCAACATTGCCAAGTAAATAGGGAGGGGGGGGGGTCAATGAAGTTTCTGTACGTAGTTTATCACCATTGAAAATAACAATGTTCTGTGTTATCACAATCCAAAGAATATCCAAATCCATAGTCATCGTCATGCTAGAGTTTCAGTTTGTCAATTGCATTGCAGACACGCTCAGTCATCGTCATCAGTGCAGTCCCAGTGCATGATTCTTCAGGAGCAAGCGCACCAACAGCTTGTGTTTCATATATATATATATATGCGCCTCGGTGGTGTATGGTTAGCGTCGCTGACTACGAACCCATCGGCCCCGGGTTCGAGACCCGACGGCAGCCGGCGAGCAGCAAAACCCAGCTGTTCATCCTTCCACAAATAAAGAAAGTGGTTGGTAGATAAATGGGTACCCTAGGTGGCCTAGTGGTTAAGACGCTGGCTGCTGATGGGGCGTGGTTCGGATTCCACGTTAAACTGTAGGTCTAAGGTGGAGTGAAAAGCTTGACCTTCGTCAGAATGAACAATTCGGGCGGAAGCTAACAAAGGTTATATATATATATATATATATATATAGAGAGAGAGAGAGAGAGAGAGAAAGAAAGAAAGAGAGAGAGATATCATAAAACTTTCTGGCGAAAGAGAATGACAGAAGAACGAAGAGAAAAATAATGAATACAGACATGATTAATGAAAACAGAATACTTAAAGAAGGACTAAATAAACAAATGACTAACTAAACGCGATAAAAGTAGTGGAGATTCCAATTTTATTAAGTTGGATAAGTTGAGAAAATAATTTCATTTCCACCTGAAAGGAATCTGTCGCTGTCATTTTGCCCGAGTTAAACCCTTTCTTATGAGAAGAGCTATTTGCCGTTTTTATCCTTTAAACAAATACAAATGATTGGAAAAAGCATATTAGCAAAAGGAATTTTATCAAAAAACAAAATTAAGGTTAGCGGGAACACAATCAGAGGGTAAATAAGGTCAAAGGTGGAAGTGGATACGATAATGAAATGTTTCTCCTGCAGGAGTGAAAAGGATAACGCGGCAGAAGGATAACAACGCATTCAGGATCGAAAAGGAGAAGTTTAAAATAGCGAAATACGAAAAAACAAAATCGTATGTAAATCTTTAACAAAAAATGTATAAAAGAACATCAGTTAAACGTAACTAATTTAGTTCAAATTTATATAAATTATCTAGTGCTACTGTAGTATGCGGTCTACCTACGATTCGGCGGTCTACCTTTTAATTATAGCTTCTTATCTTGTTTACTAATTGTTTGTTTACATCCCATTGTCAATCGCCCTTGACGATTGGTTAGGTTTAGTCATGATATTTTCGTTAGTTTTAACGAAAATATCATGATTAAACCTAACCAATCGTAGGTAGACCGCATACTACAGTAGCACCAATTATCTTTTGCGTAGAGAAGTGAGCGACTTCTGTATCGGTAATCGTAACGTTACAGTATTTATAATCCAAACGTTGTACTGGAAATAAAACAAAATTACTTCCAGTGGAAAATATGCAATCTAATGACAAACCGACCCCACACACATTATACCCCTCTCAAGTGAAGTATATTTCCCCAAGAATCACCTTTAGCCTGAGCATTAACGGAAAAGCGGCCAACTCAACCCAATCAGGAGCCAGCAGGCGCGAGCGAACCAGAACCTCACCGCTCAGAGTCCGCCATTTTAAGTAATACAAGATGTGAACGTTTAACGCTCAAAGGATCTGCATAATCTGCATGTCCTGATTTCAGTGAAAATATCAAAAAGGCATTTTCCGTAACAAACTCCTTTCTCGTCTCAATGTATATATATATATATATATACACATAAACTCTTCATTAATATTTACAATGAATGTAGAATTCCTATAATTCAACACTTACTACAATGAAGTTTTGACCATGTTTGATAGATTTCAGTTTTATTTATATTTTATTCCATTTGTTTGTTCAATTTATTGTATCCAAGAGTTTGTATATATATATATATATATATATATATATATATATATATATATATATATATATATATTATATAGATGCAAATTCAGTCAAAGCATACAAATTTTAGCAAATTTGCAATTTGTTTTTGCTAAGCGTAAATCAAAATCACCTTTCGATACTAAATAAGATTTGATCGGATAAAGAACACGTTTTTCCAGATTTTGTTGTGGCGTCTTCTCAGCAGGAGGTTTTTAATAAGCCAATAATGATATAAAGAATGGAATATAACTTTGTTCACTTTCGACTTCGTTCAATTCAGGTGAGACTAAACGGAAACAAAAACTTGATACAGATTGTAACGAGTCTTTAATGTTTGAACCGATGCAATTTATGTCATTCGGTGTGTTTTTAGAGATGTAACGTTTTAATCCCTAATGTCTTAACGTTTTAATCCCTAAAAGTTTAGTCCATTTGCGTCGTAATATTATAATCTAAGTTCCGGTATTAAATATACTAAATATATAATTTATATTATGTTATAGTGGTTCGGACTAAGTAATGCTACGAGCAGTAGATCCGAGTAATCCAATTTATAGAACACATTCCCTTCGAGTATAACCTCTTTGGACATTGATCAGTCGAAATAAGTGAAACTTTCCTCACTGTTTTGTTCCTAAATGAAGTCGTGGCATTTTCGTCTAGTGATCCTTCTAGAAAAGAACAGATCGAAGCCATTTCACCAAATTTCCCGAATAAACTTTTCAGTGTCAACAAAATGAACGAAATGAGAGCGGGATTTGGTCTGTGCGGTCGCCACACGTCTCAATGTCCACCCTAATTATGGGTACGACGACACAGAGAGAATTAAGGAGAGAGAAAGAGAGGGAACTGTATATATACATATATATATATATATATATATATATATATATATAGAGAGAGAGAGAGAGAGAGAGAGAGAGCCTTAACAGTATTTCAGTAATATAAAGATGAAAGAATTTTGTAATCTGAATTAATGTTTTAAAATCATTGACTGCATTGAAGGTCCTTGAGAAAATGAGAGAAAAAAGCGTTTGCTGTACAAATGTTGACCATGACTCATGCATAAGAGATAACTTGATACACACCGAGCGGAGTGAGCTCCGAGTGACCAGCTGGTATGGGTGACGTACTCACGAAGGCCAGAACTTTCATAGTTGGCCAAGGGTGATTTGCTTAAATCATGGCATGTTGTATAGAGCTAAAATATATCCAATTTACATATGCAGTACTCGTTCGTCTCCTTTTGTCCGTGCTTTCTTCCGTTCCAGGAAGCCCTCTTTATTACCCTATTTTCGGTTTTTGCTTTGGGTTTTGCTCCTTTGTTGTATTTTCAGGAATTCTGCATTTCATTGGTGTATGCCTCTTATAACTAAATTATTAGCCGAGAATTAAGAAATCATTTTTAAAATTCCATTTGTTTTGTATTAAATACAACGTTCTTTAATTATGTCACACTTTCAAAAGTTAAAAATCAGTGAATTAATTTGCGTTCACGAAACTCAGCACGATGATTGTGGAAGGACAAGAGTTTCTTTTACAGGCACACATACACGTGACAAATTCGGGCAATTTCATTTCTTATCACGGCCTCCAGCGGGCGATCACTCTTTATTGACGCAGATGGACCATCTAGAAACACCTCATCTCTTTTCTTATGATCAAGACAATGTTATGGACAGAGTTTAGTTTCAGCAAGAAGGCGCGAGACCTCGTACGGCAAATATAGTTTTTAAACTTTATACATGAAACTTTTGGTCCAAGAGTTTTGTCTAACGGATACCCACATCTTCTTGCTTGGCCTCCTCTGTCACCTGACCTCAATTCCTGTGAGTTCCACTTATCATGAATTCCACGCGAGTCGTGACAATAAAGCTATTTTTAGAATTTCAAAATAAATCTTGTTAACTTATATTGAGGAAAAGTCTTTCCAGTTGGTATTACAGTAAATTTCCCATTTTCTCATCACCCACATCAGTGCGCATGCGCAAACATCAACAACTCCTCTTTCGAATAACGAGGTCTACCTTCATGAAGACGTGACCGCTAGAATTACGTCATTTCTTGTTTTAGGTGACGATTAGTTAACATCTATAATTCACTTGGTAAGTTATACCTCATTTTAAACATGAATTCTCATAGATAAATAATTCTGAATCTTTAAAACAAGAAACTGATAGTTTGGGTAAAAGACTCATTGAAGTTTAGTGGGTTTGTCCTTCATGACATAATGTTGAGTCATGTAATTCCGTCACGATAATTGACTAGGCCAAGCTTAATAGCTTTGCCGAAACAGACTTTATATACACCAACAATCAACCATACTCGACCTTTATTTGTTTTTTTCCACCAAAAAGTAAATCACGAGAAACTGCCAATTGGGAGATATCCCACAAAACTACTGCAACTGCGTAAAAACATTTGTCAGAGGCAAGTAATTCCGTCACATACATTGTTTCATTATCTAGAAAAGAAATGTGCTTATAATATCTTTCTTTTTCTATTCGGTAATAAAGGTATGATTTGAGAGATCCAGAAAATAACTATTAAATAAATACTACCAACATTTTCTAATATTAGTATAGCTGAAAAATGACCAAAACGGTCGTGCTGTGTAATTCCATCATGATGGAATTCGTGTTATAAGAATACCTAAAGTACAACATTTGAAAAAAAAAAAAAAAAATCACAAGATAATGAAACTCTAAAAACGAGCAATTGAACATGCAACCAGTTTCATTCCTATTGAAACGTTGGAGACCGTAAGTGATTACCAAAAGCTGATTTTTAATTACTTTTTTAAAGCGTGGCATAATTAAAGAATCACCCTGTACTTATCAAATACCCCCATTTAAGCCTACATTTTCATTAAAATTTAATTAATTCTAATTAATTCCACTGACTCTCCTCACAGTGCTCGATCTCCTTGTAATCAAATTAAAGGTCCATGTTAAAATGCATTTATCACCACGTATAATGAGAGATTTGCTCTCTCCCTTCACTAAATCAAAATGCAAGGAACCAATATATATATATATATATATATATATATATATATGTGTGGTGTGTGTGTGTGTGTGTGTGTGTGTGTGTGTGTGTTTTTATGAGATTATCTCTTGCCAATAAACTTTATCATTGTCACTTTATATACAGTATGTATGTATATATATATATATATATTATATATATAATATATATATATATATACACACACGGTAAGTACGACCGGTCATTTTTGCATAAGCAAAATTTATCCCTCACCAGAAATCGAACCTGGGCCCTCTGGACGCGAAAGCGTTAGATATTTCCCTCGGGAAATGAAATGTCGCCAGGTTATTATTAACTACTAGCTTCCCAATCCGTCAAAACATGACGGATTGGAGTTTTGGAATTGTTCATTCTGAAGAAGGTCAAGTTTTTCACTCCACCTTAGACCTACAGTTTAACGTGGAATCCAAACCACACCCCCACCAGCAGCCCAGCGTCTTAACCACTAGGCCACCCAGGGTACCCATTTATCTACCAACCACTTTCTTTATTGTGTGGAAGGATGAACAGATGGGTTTTGCTGTGCGCCGGCTGCCGTCACCGGGTCTTAAACCCGGGGCCGATGGATTCGAAGTCAGCGACGCTAACGACTCCACTAGAGAGGTGCATATATATTATATATATATTATATTATATATTAACTTACTTTGGTTAAGCTTCTGCCCGAATTGTTCATTCTGACGAAGGTCAAGCTTGTCACTCCCACCTTAGACCTACATTTTAACGTGGAATTCGAACGACGCCCCACCAGCAGACCAGCGTCTTAACCACTAGGCTACCCAGGGTACACATTTATCTACCAACCAATTTTTTTGTGTGGAATGATGAACAGCTGGGTTTGCTGCGCGCGGCCTGCCGTCACCGGATCTCGATCCCGGAGCCGATGGATTCGTAATCAGCGACGCTAACCACGACACCATATATATATATATATATACAGTGGCGACTCGTGGTATAAATGTATAGGGGTGCGATTTCATAAAATTGTACGACAACACGGACTCACAATAGGCTAGCGCGAATCCAACTGCCGCTCACAAGAGTACTTGTATTAACATATGCGGCTATGCCAGACGTACAATTCTAGTTAATTACAAATAAGTATAATTTCAATAAAACATTATAAATGGCTTATATCATTATTACTGAAGTAACTATTAGTAAAAATAAAGTTGTTATTATAAAAAAAATTCGCGATTGTACTTATATTTTCATTACAACAGTAAAATATAATTTATATTTACTTGAGCGAAAAATCTATCGCTCCATTCGGCTGCAATATTATTTTGTATTCAAAGTACCGCTGTTTGAAGCTATGCTATAAGTTTAGAATATTATGTACTGCATGAAGGCTTACTCAAAATGCCTCATGAATCATGATATGCCACATGAATTTTTAAAATATATTTCAAGAATATTTATTTTAATATCTTAAAATTAATATATTTTTTATCTGTTAAATTAATATTTATCGTTTCAAGCAAGGGGGAGCGACCGCTCCATCGCTCCTATACGCCAGTCGCCACTGTATATATATATATATATATACACACACACACACCTCGTTAACCTCATTGCTATTCCGTGCGTTGGTCTCTCTTCACACGAAGGTCAAGCTGGTGGCCCCGCCTCTAGGTCTGATTTGGTGGAGGAGCGAGTTTCTTTCTTGCGCTCTCCACCGTACATAGCCAGGTACACCCGGCTCATCTGATACCGTCCTGAGCCAGGCATCTAGTCTTCTCCTGAAGACTTCAACTTTGACCCCTGTAATGTTTCTGAGGTCCTTTGGAAGCTGGTTAAGCAGTCTTGGACACCTGACAACGAAGCTATTTTCTTTCAGTATTGAGGAGGTCCCTTGTCGGGCCTTTAATTTGGGAACACTACACATTCTGCCTTTCCTATTTTCCAGCGTTGTTTGAATGGTAATTGGGTTTAGTTTGAGGTTTGGTACCAGTTTTTCGATCATTTTCCATATGTAGATTATGGTGTACCGCTCTCTTCTTTCCAGCGAGTACAGATTTAGTTTACGTAGTCTTTCCCAGTAGATGAGTTCTTTGCAGCCATCAATCTTGGCTGTGAAATGTCTCTGCGTTTCTTCTAGTTTATTAGTTTCTTCCTTTTTATATGGGGACGTCAAAACTGAGCAGTATTCAAGTTTTGGTATAATCAGTGTTTTTAGCAGGGGAATCA
The DNA here is from genome assembly GCA_023014485.1 of Bathynomus jamesi. Lineage (NCBI taxonomy): Eukaryota > Metazoa > Arthropoda > Malacostraca > Isopoda > Cirolanidae > Bathynomus > Bathynomus jamesi. Next base: position 591,224 of record JAJOZX010002399.1, on the reverse strand, counting down.
TTACTGTCCTGTCCCTTCTTTTGAACGTTCTTAGTACCTGTCCCGACTCTTTTTGCTTTATTTATCACTATCTGATTTTGTGTTTCGAATTTGGCATCATCGGTCATTATTACCCCCAGATCGATCGCTTTCGTGCTTCTCTGAATTTCCTGCCTATCTGGAGCATAATATGCAAATCTGTTTAAGTTCCTTATTTTTACCATATCTCAAGAGCTGAAATTTCTCGGTGTTAAATGTCATGTTGTTGACCATTTATATATTTTGTTCGTGTCCCTCTGCAAGACCTCCACTTCATTTACATCGCTGATTTTTCTGCTGATCTTTGTATCGTCTGCAAAGGATGTTACTATACTGTTGCTGTTTACTCCGCTGTCTATGTCCGTTAGCATGATAATGAACAGGAGTGGGGCCAGTACTGTCCCTTGTGGTACTGAGCTGCGTACTTCTGGTTCTGATGATGATATACCTTGAATTTTGACGACCTGTAGACGTTCTCTGAGGAAGTTGTAGATCCATTTTCCCACTTTGCCTGTTATTCCCATATATTTAATTTTATGTGCTATTATACCGTGATCACATTTGTCGAAAGCTTTAGCAAAATCTGTGTATATGACATCGTAGTTGTCATTGCCTTCCAGTGCATCTAGGATATTGTTGTAGTGTTCTATTAGTTGTGATTGGCATGATCTACCTGATCGAAATCCGTGCTGATTTTCGTTGAATCTTTCCAGTGTCTCCAAGAAATCCTAAATTTTCTCTCTAACTATTCTTTCAAATGCTTTGGTGAGGTAGTTTCTGGAACCTACCCTCGGGTAGATTCTGGGAGTTCCCGGAATCTACCGCTACCTCCCGGAATCTACCCCTACCTCCCAGAATCTACCCCCAGACAATACGCCAATGTACAAGTATCCCAATCTCTGGGGTAGCTACTGGAAAATCGCATTATCTACCCGAGGGTAGATAATAGGAAATCCCACTATCTACCCCTTTGCTAATTCACCCTTAATAGTTAATGTGGGGTCTTTTCAACCCCACATTTCCCCACAGATTCTGGGAGGTAGGAGTAGATTCCGAGAACTCTCAGAATGTACCTGGGTATAGTTTAAGGGGGGGGGTTATAATTTAGGATCTTACACCAGATCTCCGAGTCTGAGGACCTGGGTTTGAATCCTGGTGTGAGATAAGTTTTGCATATATATACAGGGTGGCGCAAAAGTCGCGCATCATAGGAATTTTCAGTGTTCATTATAACATTTTTTTTTTCTTTTGGGTAGGGGATGGCTGCGAAATTAATAATAGACGGGAGAGTGAGCTTGGTTTTAATGCATGGAATACCAGGTACAACAAATCGATGAATCGGTACAGAATTTAAATTCTGTACCTATTCATCAATACAAGAATACAAGTTGTCGATTTTACGCACGGTGGATGACGGACATATCAAACTTGGCAACATAGTAGTCATTCCGCGAACCAACAGCTTTATTATAGAGTAATAATTGAAGGGTGTTGCAAAGAAAATAAGCACATGTGAATGTACTAAATTTCTAAAATTTTAAACTTTTATAGAAAAAATTACTCCAAACGTAGGTTTCCATTGAATTTTTCAATTAAAATTTTAGTGGAGGGCTGATCATGAGTGCCTGACCAAGAAACAAAAAAAAAATCTTAGCATTTTCACAATGAGTGGGAAGATTATATTTTAACAATGATGAATTCAAAGTGCGTGTGTTTGATTTGCAATTCGACCGTAGCTCTTGCTAAGAAGGAAAATGTTGAGAGGCATTTCAAAATTGTTCACAAGAAATATATGAGGGACCTTCCAGCCAAAAGTGAACTGCGCAAGACGAAGGTGAAGGAAATGAAGTCTCAACTTACTGTCCAACAATCCATCCATTTACTAGGCCCATCAAGAAATCAAAGGCAGCCACAATTCCATCCTCCCCGGTGAGTCACGCGTTAGCTAAGCGCAAGAAACCGTTCGAGGATCGAGACAGGGTAAAGATGCATTTTTGGAGGCAACAGACTCATTGCTTAATCATTTCAAAAATAAATCGGAAATAATTTCAGCTATTAAGACACACTGTTACGCGACGTTCAGAAGTGATGGGTGAGCATCTGAGAGTGCAATAAATAAAGATATATAAGTGGGTGGATTTTCTTTTCACTTCAATTTGACGAGTCGGCAGATGTTATTGACACATCCCAGCTGTGCGTTTTTCATAAGAATGGTATTTAAAAATGTGACTGCTAAAGAGGAATTGCTCAACATCATACCGTTGAAGGAAAAACTCGAGAAGAGGACATTTTTCAGGTATTCAAAGACTGTTAATAACACTCAGTAGTAGCATGGGCGCAAAATGGACGAGTGCAAGAATGTTGCAGAGATAATGATCAATGTTGCAAATGGGTGGAGGTATGCAATGAAGGAGGAGGGGGTATGTTGCAAAGGGGCTGGGGATATGCAATGAAGGGGAGGGGGTATGCAATGAAGGGGGAGGGGAATGTTGCAGGTGCAACAAGGGGTCATAAAACTTGGAGGCGGCGTTATCCCCCAAGAGAAAGACAGGAGAAGGAGAGAAAGTAAGAGAGGTGTTCACCTGGCAGGAGCGAAGTGCATATTAACACTTCAGCCGACCCACCGCTGTTTTATTAGTTGTAAATCAGCCAGTTGGCTTAAAAGGCGTAAATGGCTTGTACAGGTTGAGTTGCCAGATTGTGCTTTTTTTAATTAAAGCCTATATTATTGACTGTTGGCTTAGAAGGCGTAAACGGCTTGATCAGGTTGAGTTACCAGATTGTGCCATTTATTTAATTAATTCTTAACAGTTGGCTTAGAAATCCGTCAGTAGGTTTAGAAGACGTAATCAGCCATTTGGTATAATTGTTTACAACCAAAAGAATTAAATAAAACAACATTACATCATTCTGTTTATTAAATATTGTAAATATATAGAAAATAAATATACATTTGAATGATCAAACAAATTAAAAATAATAATAGTATAAGAAATATGAACGAGGAATATGCATATAATCAAAAAATATAACCGTCAATATAACAGTAGAGGAGAAATATATATATATACACACACAATTATATTATGGAAATATATAGAAAATAAATACACATTGGAATGATCAAAAAACAAAATAAAAAAATAAAAAATAAATAATATAACCATCAATATAGCAGAAATATACACACACACACACACAATTATGTAAAATAAATAAATACATACACTTTATCTTCTACCGCACAAAATAAAAAATAAGAAATACAAAACGTATAACCATCAATATAACAGTACAGGCGAAATATATATATATATATATATATATATACATATACCTTACCTTATGAACCTTATGTTGTTTCGTGTGTTGGTCTCTCTTCACACGGAGGTTAAATTATGTTAAATAAATAAATACATACATTTTAGCTTCTACTGCACAAAATAAAAAATAAGAAATACAAATACAAAACGTATAGCCATCGCCATCAATATAACAATACAGGAGAAATATATATACACAATTATGTTAAATATATTGAAAATAAATACATTTCACTTTGTTTTACTGCGCAATATACTAAACTCACACGTAATCGAGTCTACAATTACATCGTTATTGCTCTGCATTACGCAGCATACGCGGTTTAATAATATTTCACCCCTTAAGGTATAGGGAAACTTATACTCGATATGAAGGGCCTTCATATCGTTCAGTACTATTTTTGTTCCCACTTTACATCCGGTTGGCAAGTTATCTTTAAATACGTCTAAAATACAATCAAAAGCACACACAAAGAGTTCATCGTTAGCCACAACGTCAAATACAAGTTTATAAACACGCCTTTCCAATCGAGGGTCTATTTCTACGGAGCACCGACAATTCAGCGCAGGACAATTCAGCGCCGACAATTCAGCGCCGACAATTCAGCGCAAAGACAATTCAGCGCAAGACAATTCAGCGCCGACAATTCAGCGCAAGTCAGTACAGTTAAAAGTTTAGTTAAAAATAATAAAAATAAATCGCAATAAATAAAAAAGAGAAAAATTTGTATATTTATATATGCTAAATTGGGTCTGTATCGAAGGAGTGACATTTCAAAGGAGTGACATAACAAAGGAGTGACATAAATACCGTAACGAAGGAGTGACATAACGAAGGAGTGACAAATCGGAGATAAAATTCAAAGGAGTATAATTATTAAAATTTTATTTAAAAAACAAAATTTGTTAGAATTGTTAAAATTAAGATTTTATTTCAAAAACTAGAAACCTAACCTAACCTAACCTAACCTAACCTAACAGTTGCAAGCCTCTCTTCCCTCTGGATTTGTTCTTTCTTCTTCTTTGTTGGTATTTTCGCGCTGAATTGTCTTGCGCTGAATTGTCTTTGCGCTGAATTGTCTTGCGCTGAATTGTCGGCGCTGAATTGTCCTGCGCTGAATTGTCGGGTCACGATTTCTACCGACCCGAGCTTTTCAATCGTGAACTCTTCTTCACACTGCATAGCGACAGTTGAAATAATCTTCTAAATCGTTACGACAGCTGCTCATTATATAAAGAAATAGTTCTTCAGGGAACGGTGTAGGTGAGCTCGGCCCTGTACTGCTCAGTGCTTTGTACCAAAGCTCATGATATTTCAGAGTCTAAACTTTTTAAATAAACGTCCAGCTCTAGACCATTCTCACCTTGTTCAACCCTACACTCGGTAAACCCATCGAGCAGAGCGGTGTATGCAATATGCATATTCAAGAACCCTATCAAAATAAAGCATATCCATAACACGCGCGTCTAATATAGGCTTCAGCTTGCGGAATCCGACGATTTCAAACATTCTGTCGAGGATGAAACGGTTTCGCGTAGGGACAAGAGCGTTATTATCAGAAGTATTCTTCTACATCAGCCGTATATCAATGCATGGCCGATCGTTATTTATACACAACGTACATACAACGGCATATCAGGGGGTGTCACTAATCTTCTCTCTTCTTGTACCTACACCTGTAGGAATTTTATAACGATCTTCACTCCACTTCTCAACTATCACGAAGATTCTATTCATCTCCTCGACACTTAAATAAACAACATTCCGTTTGTTTGTCTGTCTACAATCCGTTTCCAGTACATAGTTAACGACACCGGATTTACGCCTGAACACGCGCAACGACTTCGTCACGGACACATCGTACACGGCGTTGAGAATGCTGCTCAAAGGAAGTTCCATCGTATTCGAGGAGCGCACATCCACTTGGTTCAAGCTCTGAGATAACTATGAGCCACATGCAACGCGTCGACTCAACGGGAGGAGTGAGTCACACCATAAGCTAATGAAACGTGTACGGCGCTGTTCGAACATGAATCGTTGTATCCCATTATATTGGGCAGGTGTTTTGAGAAATTTTACATCTGCGGCACACGAAGTAATATCGGTTTTAATGTTTTATCACTCCCACTTCCCCGAATACGCACCAGGCATTTTCCTTCAGGGTGATTTTCACGAACTAAACACATTTTATAACGGTTTTAATGTTTTACCACTCACAACACGTTCATTTCCACAAACTAAACATCTTCACATTCCGGCGCACTATTTGAGAGGAACATATGCCCATATTTTTCCTTTTTGTTTAACGAGCGATACTCGTCTCTAAATCTGTTAAAAACTCACACAGGGCATTAGCCACAACCTCACTACAAACTTCGTCATGATATATATTAATATAGTGATAAAAATACTTAAGATTCTCCATGATTACAAGATTTACATTCTCAGTCGCAGGGCACGAGTACTCGGTATGATGTAACATGATATAATATCGCTTGTCACACCACTCATCAACAAGATTCACTATCCATAACTGTTGCTGCTCTTCTGCACGTGTTGTTTCTTTTACTTCACGGTATATGTAAGCTTTTATAAAGTTTAATCCTACGACATAGTTCAATACATCACTTGTCCCAAGAAATCCTACAATGCTCTCACCAGAATAGCCAGAGAGTATTTGTACATCTTGCTCCTTCGCACGATTCAATGTAGCCTTGAAAGCATCAAAAGAGGGTGGAATAGGGAGATTTTCAGTATCCACCACATCTTGACATTTTGCAGAATACCATTTCATAAACGTTGAACAAGCAATATTAAAGGTAGCCATGACTATTTTCTGTCTACGCGGGAGAATACACGTCTGATGTCCAGGGCTTACTGCGATCAACTGAGCACGCAGGGAAGCCCAGGTAGTAGCATGACTCACGTTGCTGGTCTTACAGTGGGCGGAGCTTAGAACTTTCTCCTGTGTACACACACACACAGGGGAAATTGAAACGCTAATTGAAACACGATTTATTTAATAAACGAAATATTCAAGGTGTATATATATTTACAAATACGTGTAATAAATAAGTTAGCAATAGACACATCAAATATATATTCAAGGTGTGTGTATATATATATATTTACAAATACATGTAATAAATAAGTTAAAAATAGACACATCAAAGATTATACAGGGTGTACATAAAGTCAGGGTCTATTTTTGTGAAGCACTTGGAAATTATATGGAATTCAATCATAAAATGATAAAGTGGTAACATTTATTAAATAATTAAGAGTAGGATTTGACGTGACGCCCATCAGTATCCCTGCACAGCTCAAATCGTTCCGCAGCATTTCTAAACACATTCTGGAGCATTTGCGGGGTTATCTGCAGCAGTTCGTATATGTGTACGTAAGTTTTCAAGACTCGTAATCTTCGTCTGATAGACGTGCGATTTGATAAAGCCCCATGCAAAGAAATCTAAAGCGGTTAAATCTGGTGATCTCGCTGGCCAATGTCTGTTGCTTCCGCGTCCGGTCCAGCGATTTGGAAAACGTCCATTTAGATAATCCTGAACAATTTTGGCATAGTGACAAGGAGCACCATCATGTTGATAGACGACGGTACTAACAATCCTATCCCGTCGTCTATCAACATGATGGTGCTCCTTGTCACCTTGCCAAAATTGTTCAGGATTATCTAAATGGACGTTTTCCAAATCGCTGGATCGGACGCGGAAGCAACAGACCTTGTGCGCGAGATGACCAGATTTAACCCCTTTAGATTTCTTTGCATGGGGCTTTATCAAATCGCACGTCCTATCAGACGGATTACGAGTCTTGAAAACTTACGTACACGTATACGAACTGCTGCAGATAACATAACCCCGCAAATGCTCCAGAATGTGTTTAGAAATGCTGCGGAACGATTTGAGCTGTGCAGGGATACTGATGGGCGTCACGTCGAATCCTACTCTTAATTATTTAATAAATGTTGCCACTTTATCATTTTGTGATTGAATTCCATATAATTTCCAAGTGCTTCACAAAAATAGATCCTGACTTTATGCACACCCTGTATTCAAGGTGTATATATATATTTACAAATACGTGTAATAAATAAGTTAACAGTAGACACACCAAAGATTATGGTATCCAAAGGGTACGGTATCATAGGTACCAGGTAACTGGTAACGTTTCCTATAGGTGTTACGGCACACCTTTGTACCCCTAAGTTCCTTCACGCCCCCAGCTTCTGCGCCCGAAAATTGTGGGTGCCTACAGTTAGTTGGGGCCGATCGCCATCATCATCATCCAACACACTAGATCCTTCAACGATTCAAAGTTAACGACCCGCCGATTCGCATGGTTGAGCGTGATACCCTTTGCCTTCACGATATATTTCATATCCTCCCCCACCCTCACCCGTACCCCATAAGTTTTTGGTCCTGTTGAGACAAAAGAGTCGGCGTATGCGGTGTCTCCATACTCATCCTTGATCTCATCAGTCAACTCACCGAGGAATTCACCAATAGGAGGCATGTATTCACCCTCCCTCTCTGTGAATATCACACTATCTGTATCAGCGTACAATACCCTCCGCCCAAGAGAATGCAATAAGCCCCAAAGTTTGATGCGTGCGTAGGCCGTTGTGAAGCTGGCTACAGGTATGTTTGTAACCCGTGAGGTATCTGTGGCCAATTCGGTATTGTTGTACTTTATTATGTAAGTATTACCTACATTCATGATCTCCATGACCTCTTTATCGGGAGCATTGGCATAATCCCAGACTTCACTATAACTTTGTGCCAAATGAACGTTCCCTTTGCCGGTATTCTGTGCAAATTTTCCCCAAAGACTGTTTAGACACAACTTTGCACTAAAGCGCTTGCCAGGGTTCTTTACAATTTGGGAACGGTCAAGCTGTATACCTTCACGGTCACGGTAACGTTGAATATAGGCCGACTTTTCATCTTCGGTATCAACTCCTCGCGGATACCCTGATGCTTCGACCTTATCTTTCAAAAAAGCGTTTATATATGGCGTGAAAAGGTTGGGTAGCTTCTGAAACCTCCACACCTCATGTATCTTCAATATGCTGTAGCCATGGCGAACAGCTAGATCCAGCTCTGGACTTGTATATACACCTCTAATCTTACGCTGGTGTTGTATGGTCACAATCACCATTGTTCTCTTCTGCGCACTTCACGCACAAGGGAAACATGAGCTTGTGATCGATAACGACGGGTAAGATCGGCATCCATAAATCGCGAGGGGGAGTACGTCTACGAAAGAAAGGCCGAAATAGTACCCGTTCAAATTTCTTGAGAACTCGTTGATGGTGGGTAGGTCAGGCCCACCAGTTTCTCAGGCGCACCTACGGGGTACGGATTGTTCTTCATCACGTAGGGGTATAAAGAACAGAAGTCGTAGTAATGGAGTTTCACACCCTCCGTAGGCGGAAAGTATAGCTTGAAGGGATTTGTACGCCCTCCGAACAAGCTATCACCGCATTTGAGAGGATCCAGCACCATTGAACGCTTGATCGTGTTTATTTCTTCACGGTACTGTCCGTCTGTCTCCATCCGTGCATCATACTCATGTCCCACAAGACTTTGTGAGTGAACTGGGATCCTATAAGTTGATCGCGGGTGCGGGTCCACGCAAGACAGTCGGCAGGAGATCTACCGTGGATATCTCCTGCGATTCCACACTCAGGACGGGGGCATCCGTGCCACCAGCAACCGTTAAAGGAGTACACAGTCTTCTCACCAGTGGCACGGTTTTCACTTAGACCATCAACCCAAAAAACACGACCATTAACTTAATGGGTACTTCACCCGTGTTGCGGGCATGCTTTATATACACCTGTCTGCTGCTGTAGGTGTATGAGCCAGTAAATAGCCTTGTGCCCATAACTGCGGGGATTGTTTCTGTGAATAATGGCTAAGGTGTCTTTAGGCATGAAGTTATTCTTGAACACCGTAAAACATAATGAGGCGATGGTGGTTGCGACTTGCAACGGATCGCATTTGAAACGGCCTATGTACATCCTTCTAAAGGCCTGGAAACATACTCTAAGCACGCGCACATCATTCACGCAATAACGCTCACATTCATCAGCTATATTATAAGGATTACATTCATTAAAACTGTTGTAGTATCGGTCAAAATCTTCACGTTCATCTGTACTCATACATTCATAGTTAAAGTAATGTTTGGGTGGAGGTAGTCCTACGTAATTTAAAGTTTCGTAGTGAGGAACGTGTAAGGGAAATATCCTTTTGAAACTTCAGCGGCTACGCCCATCACCTTGGGTAGCTTTGCTAATTTACAAGGTGTGAATAATAAAGTGTCTTTAAACTGTACATTACCTCTTATTTGCATCTGTATTAGCTTGTTGCCTCTTTTCAAGGGTCACCTGTAAATATCTCAGATGACTCGTGCTCAAGCAACTCCTTATAAAGGAACTGTGTGTCAAATTTTGCCCCGTTATGGGCGAGAATATACAGTCATTTTTTTAACTTGTCCGCTAGCTTGACAATATAGGACACAAAGAGTTTCACAGGGCTATCGTAGGCACTCGTTTTAAAAACGTTTGTACTTTACCGCATTTGTGACACTCATCACACTCGATCTCCATACACTCATCACAGATAGTCTGGCTTACAAGTAAATGTGGAATAACCTCTTTGGTTTCAGCGTTCGTGTATGTTTCTATATCGTAGTACACAGTTATACAAGGGTTATTTTTAGGCTTAGCATCTTTCATATAACATACATGCTTTACTCCATCCGCCTTATATTTCTCATGGCATGTAGGACAGTGAATTTCATCACATTTATGCTTGAAATTCCCCAATTATCCATCATATGAAACATACCACATTCACAGATTCTCATTTTCCTGCACGTGCCAATTGATTTATGGAGCTCAAAACAGTTATTATTGAAAAATGTGCGTCTACACACATCACAGTCCCTCTTCTCAGCTTCAACTACACGGCTTTCACATTTGGAGCTTTTACACTGCTCACATACCATGTGGCAATCTTTACAATGTTTCACTATATCATCCGCAAACTCGATACACCCCTTACACAAATCATGATGTCGCCCATATTTTCGACTTTTATCATAACTCGTGTAAAGGTCCCTTATATTACGGATGGGGAGATACGTTGTCCCTGACAGTCCTAAAATAAGGAGGGGCCTTGTACGATCTCTCACACTGCTTTTAAAAACATACACAGTCCTACGACGATCATCCATTCCAAATACAACTACACGAACATTCATTCCCTGTTCTACCCTTCTCAGCTCTTCAGGACCCATATTACACAGTCAAACTCAAGTTTACAGCCTACAGCTAGTTTACGGGCGCGCTCCACTACCGTAGGCAACCAAATGTTTTTGACCCGCGTATTTAGTACAGTAAACATACGGGCCAAGACTACTGCTATAAAGCCGCAACCACGTTCAGCGTTTATATGCCGTTTATAAATAGCCTGAGAATTGAAGTTAAGAGTATAAGGTGTGGCACTATGACCCGCAACACGGTATACACGGTCAATATTTACCGTGAAGTTGTCCATATTGAAGGCTATACTACTTTGAGAGGCCTGCATTATACGGCCTAATATATACTCTATATCTTCAGCTGCCAAACGTCTGAAAGGTATTACTACCCAAAAATCATCTACATCTCCGTCATCTGACCCGAATCCAAAAGACAGCATCGTCCTGACTTCACGTTCGTCGCGGTTCTGAAGGGCAAACTCTACAATACGCTCAACTATGCGCCGTAGTCCGTGTTCAACACCATTGCTATACACGGATCTAGGATCAACCCTGACTATATACCGATTTCTAGTCAAGACTGGGGTGGGGGCATCGGTACGCACCAACTCGAATGTTATGCCATCCTCAACAGAGCGAGAAGCTGCTGCGGAGGATGTACACGGATTGAACAGGAATAAGGGGATATATTTTTATTTGAGGAATACTATTGTGGGGTTGTGTCGTAAGACGTAGAGGGTTGGGGCTCTACTACTGGTGGTCTAACAACCGGCGCAATCCTGGCGCGCTTTATACCTGACGTGGAGGGCTCTTCATCATGCTCCGCTTTGAATTGTCGCGTGCTACAGGTATCGCTGGTGAGGATTCGTCGGCGGGGAAGGATTCTGTGATCACAACTACACTGTCGTCGGGGTCATCTGTAATGTCGATGATGGGGTGCTGTACCTCATCGTCATTCACGGTTCTGTGGAGAAGAGAAAAACAAGACTGTAGAATATAAGGAGCACTCAAAATTTAATATTTTGTAAATGACCCACTTAGGAGTGTGACGTGTTAGAAATGGACTCTGTAGAAAAATTCAGGTTCACGAGCCCATCCACATGTATTATATCTGGACCTACAGGATGTGGTAAAACTGTGTTTATGCTTAAAATCATTAAAGAAAAGGGAGAGATGTTCTCAAAATTTGTGCATAAAGTTATATGGTGCTATTCGACGTATCAATCAGTGTTCAACGAGTACCAAGATGATATTTTGTTCCACAAAGGTGTATATGATGTTAATTCGTTAAAAGGAAATGAACATACAGTCATTGTAATTGACGATCTCATGTTGGAGATGGATAAAACGTTTGCCGAGACATTTACAGTATTCTCCCACCATCTTAACATAAGCGTGTTCTTCATCAATCAGAATCTATTTTTCAAAAATAGATACATGCGCGATGTTCGTTAAATACACAATATCTAGTCTTATTCGCGCAACGTAGAGATGTATCACAAATTGGGGTATTAGCCAATCAAATGTTCCCGAATCAGCGTAAGGAGTTTTTGGAAGTTTATAAAGAAGCTACAAGCACGCGTTACGGATATTTGCTTTGCGACCTTCATCCGCGAAACACGTTTAGGGTGCTTCTAAGAACGAATATATTTCCAAACGAGCCTGAAACGGTGTATATTCCAGAATGACAAAGAGGCTAAAGAAATACCATGAATTAATAAAAATCTATCATCGACTGCCCCGGGCAATGCAGCGATGTTTATTAAAAATATCGACTCCGACTTTTTAAAATGCATCTGTGAAATCTGTCTTAACGTTATAAATTGCAATGTATCAATGAAACCACCTCAGAAGGCTCGCCTACGCCGTTACAAGAACATAATACGTGCACTCGCTCGTAAAAGTCAAACTGTAGGGAAGAAAAAACGAATTATTGTACAAAGAGGAGGGTCATTCCTCCCATCTTATTTTCAGTTTTGGGTCCTTTACTGACTAGATTAATATAATGAAGAAAGTGGTAGTGATTCCACACGAGGTGTATGCTTCACTGCAAAGTTCAAAGAATCCAGACACGGATCTAGATCCCCGTAAAAGCAGGCTTAAAAGAATGGAAAGCGAATTGCTAGCCCTATTAAACAGTGAAAAAACACTGATGAGAAAAGAATCTTATACCAAGAAGCTCTGCAGAAATTTCTTCACGAGTACGAAAATTATAAGAACCCGACAGAGATTCCCGTGGTTATTAGGCACAGCACGGGGAACGATGGACATGGTGACATAGGACCTGTGTCCGACGATACAGCTGACCAACCAAAGATTAAGGGTCGGCCACACAACATATCGAGCATGTATTAAAAAGCACCCTCCCACATACATTGAGGAATAAAGGTTTAAGTCTTTATAATCTATTGAATGAGGACCCCGCATACAATGGACCGATACAGGCGAGATCATTGTGGAAGGAGTAAAGGTACAGGGATCGAATATCGTAGACATCGTCCATGATCTGGTGAGAAAGTGGGATAGGCCCTCACCATCAGGATGGAAGCATATTAAAGCAAGACTACAACAAATAAATGTCCCCAAAACAATGATAGGAAATCTGAACAGGTTAAAAGACTTGGAACATGCGACGCACGTGACACAATTGAAGACGCCATCACCCCCGGCGGTAACACCTTTGAAGAGGAGAAAGAAGAGGTTAAACAACGGTCAACCCTACCCACGTGCCTCTAAAATACGCAAATGGCTAACATATTAAGAAGACGTTATTATGACATTTCTAACCCAGCCTCCTACGGAGGCGTAGATAGACTGTACAGAAGTGTTTACGGAGTAGGAAAAAAAGATGTTGAGAGATTTTTGCGGGAGCAGGACGCTTATACACTTCATAAGCCTGTGAGAAAAAGGTTTAAAACAGCCAAGACAACAGCTGCCTCGATTGATTCTATTTGGCAAGCAGATTTAACAGACATGCAAAGATATTCTGTGTATAACGATGGTTACCGCTACATTCTATTCATAATAGATGTATTCTCTAGATTTTTTTTACTTTCTTTTTCTTATCCTCTCCTTAATTGCATGTCTGTAGTTTGCATGGTATGGCAGTGAGTTAAGACTGTGTTTGCATGGTCTGTAAGCGTTCTTATTTTACTTCTTTTCATCTTTCACCCCTTTCCTATTCTCTTCGACTATTTTTCGGACTTGTCGGCAGTGGCCGGCGGATGATGATGGTGAGTCTTTTTTCTCTTTTTCTGAATGAATGTTAACCCACGAGTGATAGCTGTTGCTACTTACTTAACCCCTTATTTTCTTCTCTTAACCCCCTACTCTTTCCTTTCTCTCGGACTAACCTTAGAGTGGATCTTAGGGTCTTTGTTAGCCTTAACTTCTGCAGATCTGTAGATATCTGTGGCTAGTTTCTCTGAAAAATAAATCACCTGAAACAGTTGCTAAAGCCACCAAAACGCTGATGTTAAAAGAAAACAGGGTTCCTGGCTATTTTTGTACGGATATGGGGAAGGAATTTATAGGCCGTGCTTTTCAGAACATGTTGACAGAGTTTAATATCAGCTATTACACAACCAATTCTATACATAAGGCTTCTTTAGCTGAAAGAGTTCAACGTACCATAAAGGAACGCATGCACCGCTATTTTACACATAAAAACACATACAGATTTCTAGACATTCTGGAATCATTGGCCTCATCCTACAACCGCTCACACCATCGCACGATTGGGACAACACCTAACGAAGTTTTAGAAAGAGGTACGCTCCCAGAGGTGAGAAGAGAAGGAACACCACCACCACAATCTGCGCGTTTCAAAATCAATGATTATGTAAGGCTGTCGCGTTCGGGAAATAAATTCGCGAAGTGATTTGAGCAAGGATGGACACGTGAGATTTTTAAAGTTAGGGCTATGAGACCTAAAGGTGAGCTAATGATGTATTACGTTGAAGATTTGAATGGGGAAGAAATCGTAGGAGGCTTTTACCGCGAGGAGTTGCAGAAAGTGGCATTTAATTTAGGAAAAAATGTGTTTAAAATTGAGAAAATTATAGGAATCAAAGGTTCAGGAAAGAGAAAAATGTACCTGGTGAAATGGCTGGGGTACCCAGAAAGCTTCAACACCTATATAAAAGCTGATGCAATAATGAAGCTTAAATAGTAAGCAATATGGCTCGTAACCATCTCTACGTCACACTCCCGTCCTCGTCGTCCCTGTTTGTACACCCTAACAACACACTAGCCAACTTTGTAACAGAACTCCATGGACCCATTGAATTGGGTCGTAATTCGTATGAGGTGGGGATATGTGAAATTCAGCTGGACACCCTCTTTTTAAATACTGATTATAAAGATACCGTTTTTACAATTCTTAGAGACATTGATGAGTATGTAAAAGACGGGGTAACTCGGGATGAAAGTATACGTATCGCCCGGACTGAGGATGCACGGTATTACAGTACAGTAGTAATACTAGGTCCGGGCCGTTATGGTTCGGCTGAGGATGTTGTGAGAGACTTAAACGTAAGTCTAAAAAACTCAAATCTTACGACTGATTTAGTATACGAAATCGTAAACAAAGGAAACCCCGCACATACTCTAATCCTAAAATCAAAGGCTAACAGAAATATTAAAGACCGAAGTGTTCAAAATTATGACCTAGGGGCGATCTCGATCAGCCTTCCAAGAGACACATTTCACGAGGTACAACATGACTTGTCCAGTCTGATGTATCAAATGAAGATGGAGAAATTGGGTGAAAGCTCTCAGCCCCCAGACATGTGCTATATTTACAGCAATATAGTGGAGCACCAGTTTGTTGGGGATACCCAGGCACGCCTGCTGCGCATTGCCCACGTACCCAAAAATAGAGGAAGGAGTGTGAGTATTACATATGACAGACCCCATTATGTGAACGTCGCAACTAATCTAATAACCAATATCTCAATATATATAATAACGATTGAGGGTAAAAATATCCCATTCGGTGACGGGAGCTTAACAGTGAAGCTGCACTTTCGACGCACTGAGTTATAATGGACAGAAAGCCTTTCACCGTCTATCGCGGGGTGAGATACCAGCGCGGTAGTGGACTTGGGTCCATTTTTTGCTGAAGAGGGGTGCCAGATACCCCGGAAGGAAAGTGCTACAATCAGGTCTTAACACTGCAGAAGATATATTGGCTGGGGCTAAACCTAAAGAAGCTCTAAAAAAACATTTGAAACGTGCACAGGATGAAATCGTCAAAGATGCAAAGAGAAAAATGCGTGGTGGTGGGAAGAAGAAGAGGACTGGCCGGAAGAAGGGATTACCACCACGTGGCGGTAGACGTAAAAGGATATCAAAAGAGAAGTGTTGTAAGCGAATAAAGCCTATGGTTGATCATTTTTTTGACTGATATAAGCTAAGGACACTGAACTCATGAATCATAGTTTGTTTACTACTTGTCGAGAGAGGAGGCACTATTTCTAACTCGTCATGGCACGCTTCATCCATCCGTGTAGTTCACAATGCTGTAAATCGGAGCTATCCCTCTTTGAAATGCCTCCAACTCAAGTTTCTATTGAACACAGTGACTTTATTACAATTAACCCTTTAAACACAATTAGTTCCCCGAATGCTCCTATAGAATTCGTGATACCCAGCTCAGGACCTTACTTTTTTGATCCAAGCTGTGTGCACATGTACGCTAAACTACGTATAGCCCATTCTGATGGAACGGACTGCGATGACAAATATGCTGTATACCCCAAACAAACTTTCTGCACTCCATATTCAACCAGTGTGACGTATATTTAAATCAGGTCAACATATTGGCAGACACGGGGTACTATCACCTACGAGCCTATCTGGAAAATGTCCTCAACTTTTCCAAAGAAGCGAAGGACACTTTTTTAAGAGCCGAGGGATATTATCAAACTAAAGACGAAAGTAGTATAAAGAACAAATTTAAAAATTCTACAAAGAAGATATACGAGTGTCTTGGACGTCTGCATACAGATTTCACATTCCAGGAGAAGTTGCTTGTGAATGGGGTGGATATGAAAATAAAGCTCACCCGCACGAATCCTGAGATCTGCTTAAATCTGGATGCTGATCAAGAAGAGGGAGCAAAACCCATTGTGGTTCACATTATGGAGACATGCCTCCGCATACGACGAGTAAAATTAAGTTCACCAAAACAACTAGAAATTTAGAAAAATTTACTAAACGCCACAGTAAAATACCCTATTAACAGAGTACAAATCAAACTATACACGGTGCCAGAAGGGTTGGCATCGAAACAGATAGAAAACATCGCCCTGGGAAATCTTCCTAAAAGGATATTAATTGGAATGCAGAACCATGCTTCGGTGAATGGAAAATATAAAAAGAGTGCCTTTAAATTCGAGAATTTCGGACTTAAAAATATAACTCTATATGTTAATGGCATTGCGTTGGGAGGAACATTGAATACGGACTAGTCATCAGACGCTGTGTTACCTCTTTGCGCGAGAGCATATAGTAATCTGGCCCATATTGCCGGTGATTGTGATGAGCTCGGGAATGGGGTAACGCAGAAAGAATTCATTGATCGATTTAACCTTCATCCGTTTGACATCACACCTGACTTATCTGCTAGCGTAAATACACATTTAAGTCCACAGCAGAGTGGAAACATCTCAGTCAGGTTGGAATTCACCAAGTCTATAGACGCTCCTATTAGTGTACTAGTATATCTCGAGTCACAAGCCCTAATAGAAGTAGACAGATTTAGGGGCGTTATCACTGACTCTTAAAATGAATGCGAATACACTTCAGAGAGTAATGAATAGTGAACGAATCACACGTTCCAAATTTATCGGTGTGTTTGCAAAGAATGAAATATTGAATTTGCTAACTACGCGAGATTGCTGTAGTCTTATTGTGAACACAGATGTCATCGGTAATGAAGGGATTCATTGGTTTGCAATCTATTTTAAAGATAGGGACCGCATGTACTATTTTGATTCACTCGGGACACAACCCTGGAGTGACCCTGTTATTGTAAAATTTCTCGATCAGTTACACATCCCCGAAGTTGTATTGAACCCATTCCGATTACAAGGTTATTTTAGTAATACGTGTGGAATGTACTGCATTTCATTTCTCCTGCATATGTCACGTGGTAAAGACTTTATAAATTTTTTACAATTATTCGACCCGTGTCACACTCAACGAAACGATGAAATGGTATTGATGAAAATACATTGTCTTTCTCCCCCCAAAAAAAGATCGAAAAAAAACCACTTACATTATTTCGTTTATGATGTGACATTCGTTGGGCTGACTGCTCGGTAAATCCTCCGTATTCAGGTCCATGACACGTGGTTCTTCAAAACGAAAAGATTGTATAACACGTGTCAAATCCTCATCGGACCTTAAAGGAGAAAGAATAATGTTCATACTGAATCTTTTTTAATAAAAACATATACAGAGTATACATATAGTAAGATATTACAATGTAAAGATATCTTTGAACCGCTCAGAGAAGCTCCTTTAAGAGATAATTCCGAATAACATTTGAATTTATAAAAAAACATGCAAAAGATTGCTATAAAAAAATTCAATGAATCAAAACAGGATATAACTATAGACTAATCTATAATTGCGATTACCTAAATGATTTATTTGACGAGGTGAATTACTACAACCCTCCATATAGATTATGCTGAAATAATCCTCTTTCTGACAGTTCGCGAGTAATTGACTCAAAAAAAAAAAAAAATTATAGGCATTACGGCAGTCCCTTGCGTCAGATCGTAAGGAGTGTCATTGCAAATATCATCAACGGTTTGCGTTGGAAATAATCCATCCCGGTCAGCTGCGTTAGAAAGATTAATTGTGGACAATGCTACAATGTCAACATCTTGATATAAATCCGGTAAACTATAAATTTCTTGACTCATGGCTGAGGGAGTGTTTATTCACTGGTGAAAATAATTACTGTGACTCCCACCTGAAAATATTTCCTTTTATACGCATAATCCCAAGCACCGCCCCAAAAGACTAAGAGCGGCTCGTAATGATTGGTTGTCAGTGTAACTGGGCGGGTCTAAATTGTGTACCAATCGTAACACCTATATTATGGGTCCAAGCTTTGGACGACTAATGGTGTCTTTATATTCTCCGTAGATTTAATGCTCACATCGTGTATTACCCCTGCAGTCTCTACCACGACAATATTTGCATTTGCATCCATACTTTTCTCGGTTTTCTCCAACCCTCCCCTTTATGCAATATTGATCAACCATCACAACAATATTTTATTATTTTGCGGCCATACTAATTGAGTCTCAATTTTTCAGGATGCATGTCGTTATAGGAATATCTTCATCAGAGTCGCTCAGCTCACTACCGCAGGAAACAAAATTAGCGCAGCTACTCTTCATAATCCTGACGAAACAGCACAGTAACACAAAGATCATTAGAAAATAAGAAATCTAGAAGATTTTTACAAGCAGAATGTGCATTATCATATTTTGCGGCCATACTAATATCAGCTTTCCCAAGATTCCTGACTTGTGGATTTGGTTATATATGTGTGTGTGTGTGTGTGTGTGTGTGTGTGTGTGTGTGTGTCGTCCTCTCTCTCTCTCTCTCTCTTTTATTTTATTTTTTGATCATATATATTCCTCGTTCATATTTATTATACTATTATTACTTTTATTTTTGATCATTCCATCGTATGTATAGGAGTGTATATTTATCTTCTATACATTTCTTCGTCTAAATAAACAGAATGATGTAATAGTGTTTTATTTATTCTTTTATTGACAATATTGGGTTTCGTTTAAATAATTAGTTCTCTTTAAGGAGAAGTCCGCTATAAACAAAACTTTCTTTCTGTGTGTGTGTGTGTGTGTGTGTGTGTGTGTGTCGCCCTCTCTCTCTCTCTTGCCTTTAATAAATAAATTATATTTAAGTTTTTAAGTTCAGTAGTAATAATAATAATGGCAGGAATAACATTTGTAGTGAATGGAGATTTTCTCGAAAGAGGGGATGAATTTAAGGCAAAAGGTACTTTGCGGTTAAGCTTTGAGGCCTTCAAAAAAGCTTCGGGCTAAATATGGTTGAACCTTCTTCGTACCTGCCTTCACTCCTATACAGAGGAATGACAAAAGTAAATGAAATGAAATGAGTGAGATCTACAGATCTACAGAAGCTAAGGCTAACAAAGACCCTAAGATCCACTCTAAGGTTAGCCCGAGAGAAAGGAAAGTGTAGCGGGTTAAGAGAAGAGAAGAGAATAAGGGGTTAAGTAAGAGCAACACCTATCACTCATGGGTTAACATTCATTCAGAAAAAGAGGAAAAGTGTCTCACCATCATCATCCGCCGGCCACTGCCGACAAGTCAGAAAAATAGTCGGAGAGAATAGGAGAGGGGTGAAAGATGAAAAGAAGTAAAATAAGAACGCTTACAAACCATGCAAATACAGTCTTAACTCACTGTCATACCATGCAAACTACAAACATGCAAGTAAAGAGAGTTACAGACATGAAAAAAAAAAAAAAAAAAAAGTAGGTACAGTTAAACAAAAAGTGGGTTAGTTTACGCTACGAGCTACATCTACGTTCGTGTTAGTCTAATTTTTTTTTTTTATTGCTGGCATCACACGCTGGCATGTCACAAACTGGCATTCTTCGTCAACAGACTCATCCTGGAGCACCACCACCAGAGCTCCTGTTGTTAACTTTTTTTAATTT
The DNA here is from genome assembly GCA_023014485.1 of Bathynomus jamesi. NCBI lineage: Eukaryota > Metazoa > Arthropoda > Malacostraca > Isopoda > Cirolanidae > Bathynomus > Bathynomus jamesi. The sequence continues at coordinate 570,859 of JAJOZX010002399.1, read as the reverse complement.
TAAACAACGTTAATACTTTTAAAATGTCTGTCAACGGTTCTTAAACATATTAACGCTGGTAGAATGAACGACTGACGCGGGAAGATTATTCCATTTATCAATTACTTTAAACGTAAAGAAGTTTTTAGCGATATTAGTAATGAAACGTCTGCCACGCAACTTAAATCCGTTATTGCGAGTATTACTATTATCGAAAGTGAACAATTTGTCAAAATTTACGTTATCGATGTTATTAACGATTTTGAAAACTTCAATAAGCTCCCCCTTAATCTTCTAGTTTCGAGTGAATACAAGTCTAACTCTTTAATCCTATCTTCATAAGGCTTATTGCGCAATGACGGAATAAGTTTCGTGGCACGACGCTGAACCCTTTCTAACCTATCAATATCCTCACGCAAGTACGGGCACCAAAACTGAACGGCATATTCTAAATGAGGCCTGACTAGGGACTTGTAAAGGGGCAATATAATATCCTTCGATTTAAATTCGAAATTACGCTCTATGAAGCCTAACATCCTATTAGCTTTTGCGCAAGACTCCAGGCACTGGTTCTTAACCTTTAAATCTTTAGATACGCGTACGCCTAAATCTACTTCCTCGTCAACGCTCGCTAACTCCCTATCATCCATCGTGTACGCGTAATTATTGTTGCGAGAACCTATATGCAAAACTTTACATTTATCTACGTTAAATTGCATCTGCCACTTATCCGTCCACTCCATAATCCTATCTACATCGTCTTGGATCCTATTTCTATCGTCCTCGTTAACAACCTTACCGCCTATTTTAGTATCGTCCGCGAATTTTGACACGTTACTAGTCAATCCTACATCTATGTCGTTAATGTAAATTACGAATAGCAATGGGCCTAACACTGAACCCTGTGGGACACCGCTACCTACCTCTAACCACCCGGATTCACTACCATTAACTACGACTCTCTGCCTCCTAGCACGAAGCCATTCTTCTAACCAGTTAGCTACCTGACCGCGTATACCGTGCGCTTTAACCTTCGCAATTAGTCTCCTATGCGGAACTGTATCGAACGCCTTTTTAAAATCTAAATAAATAACGTCAGCTGCCCTATGCCTATCGTATTCGCGCACTATTTCGTTATAAAATTCTAACAAATTAGTTAAACAAGACCTATGGCGTCGAAACCCGTGCTGACTAATATTAATCAAACCCCTACTTTCTAAGTGATCGATAATATGATCCCTAACTACGGATTCCAAAAGTTTACCGACAATTGACGTTAAGCTAATGGGCCTATAATTGCTAGCTACCGCGCGGTCGCCTTTTTTAAAAATAGGCGTGACGTTAGCTAATTTGAAGTCTTCAGGAATAATCCCCGTTTCGAGTGACTGATTAAAAATCTTCGCTAAGGGGCCTACGATAATGTCTTTCAAATCTTTCAAATGTCTAGGATAAAAAGCGTCAGGGCCTGGAGCCTTGCTAACTTTTAACCTATCGATATAATGCGCAATCTCAGCCTCGTAAACAGTTATTTCATCTAAAATAGTCTCGCTACTAAATGGAACGATATCGTCCACGTCGGAGACATTATTTACGTCTTCTACGGTAAAAACTGTCGCAAAAAAGTTATTGAAAATACCCGCCATCGCCTGAGCGTCAGAAGCCAAAGCGCCATTAACATCCACTAGAGGGCCTATGTTATCTTTTACCGGCTTACGATTATTTACGTATTCAAAAAACTTTTTTTGGATTATGTTTACTATCCGCAGCTATAACTATCTCTAAATTACGCTTAGCATTCCTAACTGATCTTTTAACCTGACGTCTAAGCTCGATATATCTATTAAAGTTAGCTACCTGGCCATTGCGCTTGTTAAGTCTATACGCTATATTACGCTCGTTTATGAACTCGCCTACTTCCCTGGTCCACCACTTCGGCTTATCACGATTTCTAACGCGCTTGGGCCTACGAGGAATAAACTCCCTTTCAATATTCCTAAAACTTTCTTTAAACGCCACCCAACGCAAATTTGTGTCATTACCCATAAATAAGTTATCCCAGTCCACTACTCTCATCCTATCCGCGAAACTATCAAAATTAGCCCTACGAAAATCAGGGACTTCTATTACGTTACTATCCTGAGTGTTTCCTATCAATAACTTAAACCTAAGAATTTGATGATCGCTACATCCTAAACTCTCACCTACTTCTAAACCTTCGACTATATTCTCGCCGTTCGTCATCATCAAATCTAAAATATTATCACCGCGCGTTGGTTCGGTAACTATATCTAGATGATATGAGATGAATGAAATGAAGTGAAATGAGATGGAAATGAAATGAAATGAAAAGGTTTATTGGTAGACTATAGTCCATATGACAATAAACATCTTAGTTTGAAGTTAATTAAAATAAATATTGTTTTTTCTTATATATATATATATATATATATATATATAAGGAATGTATTGTCATTTTTCCGATGCAGTCTGATTTTTCACTCATAGGAAAGGATTGTCATAATTAAATAGACAGAACAAAGTGAATGTGTTTATTTCCAATTTATTTATTATTTAATATAATTGTGTGTGTGTGTGTGTGTGTGTGTGTGTGTGTGTGTGTGTGTTGTGTGTGTATTTCACCTGTATTGATGTTTATACATTTTTTATTTTATTTTTTGATCATATATATTCCTCGTTCATCACCTTAGCATATATATATAAAAGGTGTGTAATGTTATTTTTCTGATGCAATTTGTTTTTTCAATCACAAGAAAGGATTGTGAAAAGTAAATAGACAGAGTTAATATTGGGTTTCGTTTAAATAATTAACTCTCTTTTTGAACCATTTTAAGGAGAAAGTTGCGCATGCTTTTAAAAACGTTAACTCGTGTGAATTAAAATAAATGGTGATATCTATCAACTTACCCCAATAATTTATACCTGTCGTTCTTGCTTTTAATAAATAAAAACACTATTTGGCAAATCGTGTGAATTAAGATAATGGTGGTGTGTATATAGCAACTCACCCTACTAAGTTATACCTATCGTTCTTGCTTTTAATAAATAGAAACACTATTTGGCAACTCGTGTGAATTAAGATAAATGGTGGTATCTAGCAACTCACTCTAATAATGTACCTTACCTTACCTTATGTTGTTTCGTGCGTTGGTCTCTCTTCACACGGAGGTATACCTGAACAATTAAAATAAAAAGTGATATCTGGCAACTCAACCTTCCTCTATATAAGACCTGCTTGGCTTCGGGACCTTCATAATGATGCGAACTTCGGCGGAATAAAGAACTCTCTCTCCTTCCTTCTTAGGTTAAGACTTAGGTTAGGTTTCCCTTTGGGGGGTAAGGACATTCCACTTCTCCCCCAAAGACCTCCTCCGTCTCTCCTTTCTCTTCCTCTATTAGGTTAAGGCTACCCCTTTGGGGGGAGGTCATCCTCCCTTCTCCCCCCCGAAGACCTCTTCCCTCTCCCTCCCCTCTCCTCCTTTATTGCATACCCCACCCCCTTTGCAACATACCACCAACCCCCTTTTGCAACATACCCCTTCCCTTTGCAACATACCCCCTACCCCTTTGCAACATTGATCATTATCTCTGCAAAACTCTTGCACTCGTCCATTTTGCACCCATACTACTCTCAGTTACCCATTAACAAACTTGTTTCCACTACCACCGATGGAGCTCTGGCCATGACGGTGGTTTCGTTGCTCTTTGCAAAAATTATAATGATTTTCCTAACGTTCATAGTTATCACTTCATAAGTTATTAACAGGTTAGATGTAGTAAAATGTTGAATATGAAAGAAATCATGGATATTGGGCTGAAGATCGTATGTTCTATTCGGATAAGAAGTCTGCAGAGGCGCCTCTTCAAGTCTCAACTGGAAGAAAATAAAGTTGAACACGGAGGCTTTTTGCTACACACTGATGTAAGATGGTTTAGTAGCGGAAAATTTCTTAAGAAATTTAGAGATTTGTTGACCGAAATCAAGGAGTTTCTGGCCTCAAGAGGTAATGAATATAAGCAGTTGGAAAATGAAGTGTAAGTATTAGATATACCTTTTTTGACTAATGTTTCTGCTAAGCTGAACAAACTCAATTTAGAGCTTCAAGGAAAAGATAAAAATATTGTCCAAATGATTAGTTCTGTGAATGCCTTTAAAGAAAAAACTAAAACTGTTCTTCTCACAACTGCAGCGACCCAAAGAGAATCATTTCCCAAATATGATGTCAGAGCTAGAAAGCTAAGAAAAAGAACCTACAGATTTTGACAATGATCGATATGTGGAACGGGTGAACAGTCTCATCACAGAGTTTGAGAGGCAGTTCCAAGTCTTCGCAACCCGTAGCAAAATTTAGGTGCTTTCCATTTGATGCAAAGTAAATGTTGAAGAAACTGCATTAAAAATGACAGTATTGTTTCACATGGTCACATCTTACATCGTAAGTGAAATTTTAACACTGCAAAGCGGCCTTCAAATAAAATTGAATCGAATACATCCGATAAAAATTTTTGGAATCTTCTCGTGGAGGAAAAATATCTAAATCTGAGAAAAAAATGTCATGTATTTGACAGCAATTTTTTATTCCACGTACCTTTGTGAATCAGCGTTCCCAAACATGAAGATCAAGTCCAAGTACCGGTCCACTCTAACAGATAATCATCTGGACGCCTGCTTGAGGCTAGTAGTCAGCAACTATAATCCAAACTTTGCATAGCTTGCTGACGCCATGCAGTGCAAATCATCTACGTCTATTTGGATAATGTAAGAACCAAAGAATATCTTATTATTCCATAATTATTATTATTATTTAAAAAAAATGTATTTTGCATGAATAAAGAAAATGTATTGGTGTGCAAATATTTTTTTTTTTTTTACAAATTTCAGTGCTGGTAGATTGCGTTAATATGAGGCTGGCAAAGTAGATCTTAGGTACCTAAAGGTTGAGCACCCCTACACACACACACACACACACACACACACACACACACACGAGTATATAACCATTTAAAATAAATTTTCATCTTTTGTGAATAAATTTTATGGATTTGAGTTCGCGTTAAACAAGTATTTACCGATAATTTGTTTGAACAGAACTACGCGCGTTCTTAATTAGCACTGCGCTAATCTCATTCAATGCGAAAATCAATTATCTTATAAACGATATTAGTAAATGAGGTTCTCTCCTACGAGTAAATCCTAAAATGAATGCTTTTTACTATGTATCATAGCATATACATAATCATCCGTGCTACATCATGCATTTAAAGAATTAATTCAACATAAAATAATGAATAAAACGTATTTGAATTCTTTTAATGAATTAGTAATTTACTTCTAGTTTAAAAATTAAAAAATTTAAAATATGTCCGTTACGAAATTAAATCAATGAGCACCCGTCGACTTTCTCACAAAATCAGCCGTGAGAGCGTACTCTGCAATATTAATATTAACATCAATATGGAATGGATATTACTATTAGTATCAGAATGCTAGAGATTTGTGTATATATAAAGGTTTGGGAATTTCAGACGAACATTCAATTATAAAAATTAGTTTTAGACTTAAATGCGGAACGTATTCCGAGAGTAAGACTCAAGGCGAGTGTTTTTTTAAACAACTTTCCAGTTACTTCTTATCAATAATTAAGTCTTGCGACGAATTATTATTATATGCGCAGCCTTTTGCGTGTGTTATGCATGCATGAATATTAGAAAGGTGGATTAGAAGATATATTTTAATAAAGTTTAATTATAATTATACATATACAAATTGTATATTCAAACTATATATTTTCTTTGATTTTAAATTTGCGCGTTATGCATAAAGAAATTAATCCAGTATTTGATTAATAACGATGCTTTCGT
>JAJOZX010002399.1:540000-562500 GCA_023014485.1 Bathynomus jamesi | reverse complement strand
AGTTGCCGATTTCATGAAATAGGTATTTATATTGCCCAGTTCATGAAATGGGCGGAATTTTGCTTGCCCATTTCATGAAATGGGCATCTGTATGAAGGAAAATTAAAATTTGGACTGAATCATTTATTAAAAAAATAAAACATTAAAAAGAAATAAGGCGAGTGATAATGATTAGTCTTCATTCTCACAGGATTTGTGACTGTGACAGACGCTGTTGTAACGAAGATTATTTTTCAAACATAAACATCGTTCAGTTAGACAATTACTTCTACAATGGCACCTCTTGAACCCTTGTCCTCCACAAACACTGTAGTTTAACGATATCGCGAATGCTTAGTTTGTTTGAGGGAATATCACTAGATTTAAGACCAGTATAGTGAACAGATTCAAACTGATTCCTTGAAAGTTTACCATTTATTACTCCGACTTTTGTTCCTGCTGTGTAGCCACCGTCGTCCTTAGCAAGAATTATACCTATTATATTAGGAGGATCACCTTTACTACGATCAAATTGAGATACTGTAATTGCTACATTATGACTAACGTTGACCACTGGCAACGTTTTTTTTTACTTCGCGTCAACATTTTTTCTGCTCGTAGCACTATGCCCTCATGAGCTTTTTGCCGTGTGAGTACAGCAGGGTGTACAGCAGCATCGTCTTGTGATAGGTCCTTAGGTGATACTTGCAGCACGGCTGGAAAAGAAATTATTAAGTCAGTGAAAGCTTAATATTTACTTTAAGTTCACGAGGAGGAACTTTTGTGAAGCTTAACAATTGACCCCCCCAATTACTGGGGATGAAGGCCCCAGCACCGCGGGTCTAGCTAAATGGGCCCGTAGGGCTCACTTTAGCTAGAAAAGAACGCAACAATGAAAATTTTAAGCTTCACATCCGAACTCATTGTATCAAGATTTGTGAAGCTTAAGATTTTCATGGCTGCGTTCTTTTCTATAGTTTTATTGACCGAATAATTGACTCACCAGTAATTGGGGGGCCGCAGGCACCCCAATTACTGAGGTCGAAGGCCCCCAGCACTGCAGGTCTAGCTAAATGGGGCCGTAGGGCACACTTTAGCTAGTTTTATTAAATAATTTGTTTTCAGTCAAAACTTTATAACTATTTAATTCTTTGTATTTAAAAGAAAATAAAAATTACCTCTTTTTATATCAAACCAACAAATATTAATTCTCTTTCAATGGAATGTTTTAGGGTCATGTTTTGAATATTTGTTTGAAATCTTAATATTTCGTAACAGTTGTTCATAAAGGGTTAAATTTTGAAAAAAAAAATGTTTTGTAAGAAAAATTTTAATCAAATACAAGCAGAGCCTTCGGCTCCCTGCCCTACGGGCGGGGCTTGTGCTTCGCAAACTCGCCTATGGCGTGGGCACGTTAGGGTTAATCCTTTGGGGGGAGGTCATTCTCCCTCTCCCCCAAAACCCCCTTACCCCCTTTATGCAACTTGGGGGATAACCCCCACCCCTTTGTTGCGTAACGCACTCCCCCTTTACCCCCTCCCCTCCCCATTAACCCTCCCCTTCCCCCATTACCCTCTTTCCCATTACCCCTCCCCTCCCATTAACTCTCCCCTTCCCCCATTACCCTCTTTCCCATTACCCCCTCCCCTCCCCATTACCCCACCCCGCTCCTCCATTACCCCCTCCCCACTACCCCCCTTCTTTGTTTTGTTGGTTGAAACATTGTATTTTTTTTTTATTTAAACAGGAAATGGATGGAAACAGGAAATGGAAGGAATTGTAGGTGTTTTTTTAATAGTTTAAGGAAACTGGGGTTTTTTTCCCCCATTAAAATTACTGTAGAATTCTGTTTTAAAAATATTTTTGTAGGATGAAGAAATCTATATTTGCATTAAATGTTTTTAAATAAACAAGCCGCGCCTTCGGCTCCCTACCCTATGGGTAGGGCTTGTGATCACTTCGTGATCTACTGCCGTTCCGACCCTAACGGGCGACTGAGCGAGAAACATTATCTCCACCCACTTTACGCGAATCAGCCAATCATAACAGACGACTGAGCGAAAGAGATATTTGTTACTCCGCTCAACTCAGCTCAAGACCGAGCAAAGTTTTTTTTATTTATAGATAGATTTTTTTATTCCAAAACTACATTTTGTTCATACTAAAATATGATTTCAAGCAAATGTATCTATAAATAAAAAACTTTGCGCGGTTTTGAACGGAGTTCAGCGGAGTAACAAATATCTCTTTTGCTCAGTCGTCTGTTATGATTGGCTGGCTCGCGTAAAGTGGGTGGAGCTAATGTCTCTCACTCAGTCGCCCGTTAGGGTCGGATCTATCGAGATGAACGCGTTAAAGATCACGAATTGATCATAAGGCGCGGCTTGTATACTTAAATATTTTTTACTCCAAAAAATTCCTCTCTTTGCAAAACAGCTAATCTTACAAAACGTTTGTTGAGAGAGCGTTCAGTTATACGCGCTGTTCGAATATCATTCTGAGCGTTACGTCAAACGGTCAAAGTTAGGTTTTCATGGAAACAGGGTGTCTCAGAAGTCAGGACTCATAGGCAGAATTCACTTTTTACTTTTATATTAACAACTTAAAAATTGTTGCATGTCATTGACTTGCACACACATCAATTCTTGCACGTAGGCTTCTCTGGATTAAATTAATAAATTAACTAAATTAATAAATTAAATTAGTATTAAATAATCCTAATTGTCTATGAGCCCAGACTTTCGAGACACCCTGTATAACAGATTTATCCAGAACTTTTGGCAAAATTTACGAGGTTTGGTGTGTTTTCAGCATGAATTTAATTCATATATATATATAGTTTCTAAAAAGTAAGAATTGTAGGCCAATCAGTTTAATTTTTTCATTAATTGCTATGAAAGCACTACAGTTTTAGGAAGTGTATTCTTTTCGGATAAAACGACCTATTTATTTATCTGAAGACCTATACAAGACCTATACAGTTTGTTTAGTTTGCAGGGAGATACGTGTAGATAGATGCTCCTTCGAAATTAATTTTAAAGAATTTGTTTACAGTGTCGTGAAAATGTATTTAATTATTATTATTTACTTTTGGTAAGTATGATATCTGCTCTCTTTTTACTGCTTTACACTGATTTCTGAATTTTATACTGTACAAGGTAGCCATGGCTGAGAAAGAACTCAGAACGCGGGCTGCCTGGCACATTTTGAACGAAGAAAAGAACTTTAAAATGACAACTATTATCATTATTTACTGGTTTATTTTAATTAGGACAGTAATAATAACGGGGGAAAGCGAGTGTGAATTCATAATTTTAATACCGGATCGTGGAGAGAACTACTAATTAACTTTAAGTCACAAATTACATCTTAGCCAAAAAATACTTCTTATAACTGATCTCGTACGAGACTGGAGAACCCGGGCAGCGGGCATGCCTCCAGCGCAGCTCCTAACCTCTCTCTCTAATTCTGAAAGGTTGTTATTTAGTGATTTATATTTTACATATGTTAATTTCATACAATTAATTCAGTTTACTACACTCTAATAAACATTAAATTTCGTATTAAAAACCAACACATGACAACAGCTTATATGATTAGTTATCTAATGGCAGTGTTGTAAGTTTTATACAAAAATAAAGTTTGATAGAGTCAAATAAATTAAGATTGAATTGTATTAATTTTATCACGAATAATTTAAAGAAGAATCACGAATGTTTACAACACAAGGGTTGACCACAAAAATAATAAGTAATGAAATAATTGTTTTCTAACAAGAAAAACAACGTAAACGATACGAGGAATAAACAGTATTATCGCTACGAAGTCACGGAAGCGGATCACCTGAAAGTCAGGGCCCCCAGCCTTCTCTAGTTAGCCTTAAAGGCTAACTAATGAAAATATCACGACCTAACCTGACCAGTCATTAGGTCAACTGTACGCCCTTGACGATTGATTAGGTTAGGTCGTGATATTTTCGTTAGTTAGCCTTATAAAGCTAACTAAAGAAGGCTGGGGGCTCTGATCTTCAGGTGATCCAGGAAAGCTACTTAACTAGAGCAGAATTTTAGTTTTAAATAGTGTGTAACAGGATTTCGTAAAAAAAAAAAAGTTATGTATATATACACTGTCAGAGAATTCTTAAATTTGAGGTACTGACCAGCTGGAGGTGTCTCTGGATCATTGCTCCCTTATATAAGTAATGTCAGTGCGGAGGATAGTAATATGAATGATTAATTTGTAAAAGTAAGTCTCTGAGCACGAAGGACTTGACATTTATCGGAAAAATGAGGCGCGCCCTGCAAGAAGGGCGTAACTCAAAACCGTCATATTGGCACATACGCCCTTCTTGCAGGGCGCACCTCAAATGATGCAACGATGAAATAATGACTTCTTGTATAAAATAAATAAAAAACTTTTAAAAAAATTGATGGTGTAGATGAGATAAAGTAATTAGTGTTTCATGTTATTCTTTAATGCGTAATTGGGGTACACGAGATAAATGTACACATGAAATTTCATGAAGTAGGCAAAGGAAAAAATGAGAGTTCAACTCTCAATTGCAAACTATATTTAAAGTACCTGACCTAGTTCGATGCGTTTTTGCACGTAAGGCGTGGGTGGCATGAGTTGTTACCAGGGCCGTAACTAGGGTTTAGAAATTAGTGAGGTCCAGATTTTTTTCGAGCGCGGCGGGACGAGCAAAATTCAGACCAAAATGACATCTACAAACACAACCCAAGCTATACACTAAACACAAAACCCTTGTCTATAATTAAATACTGTACAAAGGGACCTGTTAGCAAAAATACTTTTATTAAAGCTGCACGGAGAACGGTTCAGTCTCTTTTTTTTTTTTAGGAAATAATTACCGAGGTCCGGACCTCGGTGACCTCATAGGTAGTTACGGCCATGGTTGTTACAAAGGTTTCCAACTTTTAGGCAGGAGCATCTTTCGGTCAGACAGCTGGTTCGGCTGAGATAAGAACTGAACAATCACAAGTAATGTGTCTTTAATCCTAGATTACACACGAGAAATAAATAAACGATAGTAACGTACATTAATCCTAGATTTTTATTAGTATGCCATTATTAATCGGGATTTCAACTTGGTTTTAAACGAATTTACATTCACACTATTTTTTATATCAGCATTTAAATCATTCCATAGTTTCAATCCAATGAAAATGGGTAGTTTTTGAGATGACAATCTAAATTGAGGTATAACATGCTTTGATCTATTTCTGGTCTGATACGAGTGGATTTCTTGATGAATTACCCATTGTACCCATTGTTACCCATCGTAAGTTCATGATTTTGTTCTTACACTCGTAAATAAAAATAAAATGTGACAGTTTGATTACATTATTAGTAGTTTTAGCTCTTTAAATAATGCACTAGAGTGATCAAGGAAATCAGCATCAGATAATAACCATATTGCTCTTTTTTGGATGACAATGGTACCGTTTAATGCGTTGTTAGGTACCGTTGTTAGGTACCGTTTAATGCGCTGTTAATGCGTTGTTATACAGGGTGAGTCACGACGAAATGTCATAATTTCGGGAGTTTATAGCTGAGGTCATTCCCAGTCAAAAACTTCATATAAACATACGTAGGTCCGATTCTTAACGGTTATGTTTGAATTTCAAGCATGCGCATGCGTGACCTTGAACTGAATTGACAGTTATTTACCGAACCGAATTAATTACGCAGTAGAGTGTTGTGTTTCATAGCGTGCAGTTAATGTTTTGTGCGTTCAGTATGCCTTTTACTTTTAAAATGCCGAATATGCCGATATGGTGTATGTTTACGGATTTTGCGATGGAAATACTACTGCTGCTGTCGCTGAATACCAGCGACGTTTTCCAAATCGAAGAATTTCGGATCGACGAGTGTTTAGCAACGTTTTCCGAAGATTGCGAGAGAGCGGTTCATTTCCTAGCGTTACTGTTTTATCTGAGAGTTCGGTACAAGAAGATGTGACTAACAAGAAAACATTATTCAGATGGTACAGTGGAGTCCTCATGTTAGTACGAAGGATTTCCATATTTCTTAGAGTTCCTCAAACGAAAATATGTCGGGCGTTATACGAAGAAGGCATGTATCCATATCACGTACAAGCGTTCAGCACCTCCAACCTGGGGATCGTGCCCAACGGCTTGAATTTTGTAATTGGCTCAATGCCGATCGACAATTGCATCGATATGTCTTGTTCTGTGATAAGGCTCAATTTACCCGCGACGGTGTCAACAACACTCGCAATTCACATGTGTGGTCAGAAATGAATCCTCATGCCACTGTGGAAAGTAATTTTCAACATCGGTTCAGTGTCAATGTGTGATGTGGTATTCTCTACGGTCAGCTGATTGGTCCGTTTATCTTCGAAGGTGGTCTTACAGGTGACATTTACCTACGATTTCTGCAAGACGAACTGCCGCCACTGTTAGAAGATGTACCTTTGGCAACACGATTGCGTATGTACTTCCAACAAGACGGAGCTCAGCTCCTCCTCATTTTAGCCGTGCAGTGAGAACGCATCTCGATGATTGCTTCCCTGGTCGATGGATCGTTCGTGGTGGTACACAAAATTGGCCACCCAGGTCTCCGGACCTAACCCCTCTAGATTTTTATCTGTGGGGGGCGCATGGAAGAGGTGGTGTGCCAGAGAAAAGTGGAAACACGAGATGCATTGCATGGTCGCAGTTTGGATGCTGCAGCCCTCATAAAGGGCAATCATAATGAACTAATGCGAGCTACACGCGCGATTTGCAGACGAGCCGCGATGTGTATTGCGGTTGAGGGTAGTCATTTTGAACAGTTATTGTAAATTCATGAATAAAAACTTTAGCAGCCATTTGTTCGCTTATTCTTAGTTTTAAACATTCAAACATCCATAGCTCCATAACCGTTAAGAATCGGACCTACTGTATGTTCATGTAAAGTTTTTGACTGGGAATGACCTCAGCTACAAGCTCCCGAAGTTATGACATTTCGTCGTGACTCACCCTGTATAAGGAAGAACAAGCGTATGATAAAAAGTCAATAAAACCTGTTTAGGGACTACATTTCTAAGTTTAAACATTATAGCAACGTTCATTGAAATCTTTTTCGCGATATAATTTACATGATCATTCCATTGCAAATTCTTGTCTAGCATTACACCAAGAAATTTTGTTACAGTACACTCCTTTACACTTTTTCATCTTAACCTCCCTTCCCCTCATCTTAACTTAACCCGCACAAGCTACTACTTGTAAAGTATTGAAAAATAGGCATTTGAAATATTTTTACTTTATTGAAATATTTTCATTATATTTTACTTTAGCTTATTCCTATGTACACTTACATGTATTTTTTTCTTACAGAAACATTGTTTTAGTACACATTATTGATTTATACACTTTAAAATAGGGTTTTTACAGTACATTAACTTTTGCCTTTATAAGAAGGAATCCTCTATTTCTTGGACTACCCTCCCCCAATTAGTCCGAGTTATACAGGTTTTACTATATATATATATATATATATATATATATATATATATATATATATATATCTATATATATATATATATATATATATATATACATATATATAATATATATATATTATATACACAGGGGTTGGACAAAATAATATGAACACCTTGATAAATGGCGGTTTTATTCGGTGGCTAGAGGAATCGTGAGCCATTCTTCGAGCAAACCCTGCTCCAGTTCCTCCAAAGACGCCGGCGGTGGGAATCGGCTTCTGACCTGCTGCTCCAACTGACACCACAGATGCTCGATAATGTTAAGATCCGGGGATTGTGGAGGCCAATCCAAGCGTTCTACTTCACTAACATGCTCTTCAAACCAGTTTTTAACGACCCCAGCGGTGTGGATTGGTGCATTATCATCCTGGAAGACGGCGCCGCCATTGGGAAACAGCGTTTGGACCATGGATGGACCTGGTCAGCCAATATTGACAGATAGACCTGGGCATTACCCTACCATGCAGTACTACAGCTGGGCCAAGAGTATTCCACGATATTGCTGCCCAAACCATCACAGATCCGCCTCCATGCTTAACGGTTGGGGTCAGGCAGTCGGGGTCATAAGCATCTTTAGGCTGTCTCCAGACGTAAACTCGACCGGAACATGGAAATAGCGTAAAGGAGGATTCGTCGGAGTAGACTACATTCTTCCACCGGTCCATTGACCAATTCTTATGGTCATTACACCATTTTCTGCGCCGCTCAATGTTGATGTGCGAAAGGAAGGGTTTGGCAATTGCAGCCCTCCATGGTATCCAGCTCCATGGAGCTCGCGACGTACAGTTCTGGTCGATACCGGGCTCGCAAGATGCTGGTTAAGCTCTGCAGTCACTTTTGGAGCTGTGGTCTTATGGTTCTTTGTTACAATGCGCTTTAGCACCCGCGGTCTCAATCACACAGCTTCTTCTTGCGTCCACTATTGCATTTGTCGGTGCTTGTCTTCCATGGTTTTGGTATGCAGACATGACCATAGAGACAGTTCCTCTGGATACATTGAACATCTGAGCGGTTTTCGTCACCGATGCACCAGCCATCCGCGCTCCGACAATTTGCCCTCTTTGGAAGTCTGACAGGTCTTTCATAACTGCTAATTCATAATTCACTCAGATCTGTAAAAACAACGTGAGGGTTATAACATGACGTATACACTCTCTGTTACGCATTTAAATAGGTTTGCCAGTCATTTGACCGTTTACTTTGTGTCTGAGCAGTCCGTAAGATACCGGTGAAATCGGCGGGTGTTCATATTATTTTGTCCAACCCCTGTATATATATATATACATATATAATATATATATATATATATATATATATATATATTATATATTAATCAGTAACTTATATTATTAATACTTAATAGTTTGCGTTTTAACCCTTTAAAGCCGACGGTTGCCTTATGGCAACATGAGCTTGGCAATCGATTTTGAGCCTTACGACCTGAATATTAGAGGTTATTTTGGCTTGAACAGGAAAATACGTTTAAAATAAAAATTTTCTAATTCAGACTAATACTAAATTTGGCTAATACTAAATTTGGTTTATATTAAATTTGTTTAAGAAACAGGTTTCAATATCTTCTCTAAACTGATGCGAATACGCGCTCATGATAAAAAAATTAGGAAAAGCGTTTGTTTACGCTTTTTTCTCAATTTTTTTTATGCAGGAAGGAGGGGCCAAGGGCAAATGCCCGCAAAAGCGCCCCTCCCATAGAAGAAGAAGAAGAAGAGAGCCAAAATTAAGGTCCGGGGTTTTCGAGATGCCTAGACATTCTGCGTTTGAAAGATGGGAGGTCATAGACAGGAGGAAAGATGGATTGAGGAAGCTCGTTCCAGAGATGACCGGTTGAGTAGATGAAAGACTGAAAATAGCGATTAACTCTTGCATTAGATAGCTGGACAGAAAAAAATAACAAAAAATTTGCAATAGTTTGCCTAATAATATTATATTTTAGGAATTTATGCAAACTATTTAAGAAATAAAATCTTAGTGTTTTATCCAGTGTCTCTGTTGAACTAAAGGAACTAGCAAATGCTTCATTTTATTTTAATTCTTCAAAATATCTAATGAAAATAAGTAAAACATAATTATTAATATCTCGTCAATCAGATTAGTTTAGTAACGTAATCATATACAGCACCTTTCTTTTCCTTCCATTTTCATCAGCCATTTTTTTTCTTCAGACCTAGTACCTACAGGGTGTCCACAATATCTTGTCACCCCAGTAAAATACTAACTGATTTTTTTTGAAAATGGAAATATATCAAGTCAACCTAAAAACCTGTCAGATGGACGAACACTGAACTTGTCAAACTTCTTGAACAGGGTGAGGTGGAAGTGGACACATCTTAGAAAAAGCCTTGTCAAACTCTGACACGTTTTAATATGTGTAAAACCTGTCGAAATATAGATCCAAATTTTGAGCTGGTCTGTATTAGAGTGGACACATTCTAGAAAAGAAATGTATCTAAAACTTAACATGTTTTAGTAAGACGAAATCGAATTAGAAATATACGCCTATATTTTTGCGTAAACTCTTTGTCACATCCAATATGAAAATACAGATGACGATATAAGTGGTAACTTATAATTAAAAGTATTTAACTTAAATTCTGTTAAAACTATTGTTAACAGTATTTACAGTAAGTTAAATATTACATTTTTATAAAAATAAACTTTAAAATAAGATGTTTAAAGAGTAATTGGTGCTACTTTTTATAGCGTGATTCCTACCGTCACCCCAGCCTTTTTTAGTTAGCTTTATAAGGCTAACTAACGAAAATATCACGACCTAACCTAACCAATCGTTAGGTTAACTGTACGCCCTTGACGATTGGTTAGGTTAGGTCGTGATATTTTCGTTTGTTAGCCTTATGAAGCTAACTAAAAAAGGCTGGGGTGACGGTAGGAATCACGCTATAAGTAGCACCGAGTAATTATTTGAACACAGAATATCTACGATATGTAAATATAAAAATAAATTAGTTACTCTTTTGTTATATAAAAATATATCGTACAAAATTAATGTGTTCAAATGAAAATTTAATATACTGAAGTAATGTAATTTTGAAATTCTTAAATTTTGTTTAGTAATTCGCAGTTTTCTTTTAAAAGTTTTTAAATAAGTTAAAGACGATGTTTACAACTTGTATCACGCTTAAAATAAATAGGCAGTAGGTTGTTTACGTAGGAAAGGTAATTTAGAAGTAAATAATTATCATAATATATATAGTATGTATATTAATAAATGAGTCATCATTTTTAACCGAAAATATGCAATTAATATCATAACTCAAAGTGAAAATGCAAGAACCGAAACTCTGCTAAGTGACGTATATGAAATGACAATCCCTTGTCAATTTTGAGAATATGTAATCTTGTCCTGGGATAAGATAATTTCATAAAACCTGACCATTTGGGCTCTTAGCTTAGAATTAACTAGGTCAGCTGACATATTTTTAATGTCCAGCTGGACACAATATTATAGAAAAAATGTATTCAATGAGCAGTGAAGCACCAGCAAAACAAACTTAAATGTGTTCATTGGATAGGTTTACGTTTTCGGTGTACACTGTAAATTTTGAGGCGTTCCATGAACACATGTAGGATTATAATGAGCTCTCAAAGAGTGTATATATATAAACTAAAGTGAGAGAGCTCATTCCACTCTCCATTAATAACAAATAAAATTTCCTGATAGAGTGCATTGAACTCTCTCTTCGAATTAAAGCAACTCAAGAAAGTAGGACAGCCCACTTCTAATTCAACAAAAAAACCTCGCTGCTCGTGTGTAAGGAGTTAATTTAATCGAAGTGGGTGGCGTCATCTATTAGAGCAATGGTTCTCAAACTGGGTTACGGCGTAGACCCAGTGGTACGCGAGAGAATCTTAATGGGTACGCGAAGGGGTCTTGAAAATATAACCCTTTTAATTTTATATACGAATAACAAACGGCCACGAGTCACACGGTCGTAAAGAAAGTAAAAATCGTGTATCTCTCTCGAAAATCCAGAAAATCTTATGAAAGAATTCAAGGGGTACAGAAGAAGAAAAAGTTTGAGAACCGCTGACTGTATTAGAGGAAATGTCAATTAAATTCCATTTCATTTTCATTAACCGAGAGTGTAATTTACATTCATATTATTTTTAGGTTAATCAAGAACAACACCCCAACTCAGTTGCTGTCTCTGAACAGGGGTCTTGTTCGCCCCTGTATGGAGTATGCTTCTCACGTGTGGGGCGGCGCAACCCATACAGCCGTACTTGACTGGGTGAAATCAAAAGCTTTTCGTCATATCAATTCTCCCCTTCTTACTGATTGTCTTCAATTTCTCTCTCTTCGCCGCAATGTTGCTTCACTTTCTCTCTTTACTATCGCTATCATAACAGACATTGCTCTTCTGATCTCTCTAACTGCATGCCTCCTCCTTTAAGGAGATTACACAGCACCATACTTTCTACACGTTCTCATTCCTTTTCTGTCCAAGTCTCTAACGCAAGAGTTAATCGGTATTTTCAATCTTTCATCTACTCAACTAGTCAACTCTGGAACAATCTTCCTCAGTCCATCTTTCCTCCTGTCTATGACCTCCCATCTTTCAAACGCAGAGTGTCTAGGCATCTCGAAAACCTCGGACCTTGATTTTGGCTTTCTTCTTCTTCTATTGGGGGGGGGGGGCGCTTTTGCGGGCATTTGCTCTTGGCTCCTCCTTCTTGCATAAAAAAAACATACTACCAGCAACCTCAGTTTTATAATTAAATACATCAGAAGTAAATTTGCCTTACCTTCGTGGTATTGGAATCGATATCGCTGAAGATTATAATTTTGCGAATCATCACGTTACTCACTGGGCCACCAGATACTAATGTATGATGAGAGAGTTTTGTGGGTGCTACTGTAGTATGCGGTCTACCTACGATTGGTTAGGTTTAATCATGATATTTTCGTTAAAACTAACGAAAATATCATGACTAAACCTAACTAATCGTCAAGGGCGATTGACAATGGGATGTAAACAAACAATTAGTAAACAAGATAAGAAGCTATAATTAAAAGGTAGACCGCCGAATCGTAGGTAGACCGCATACTACAGTAGCACCGTTTTGTGTATATTATATATATATAATATATATATACTCTTTCACATTCATTTTAGTGTGTATACTTTAGCACGTTTACTTCCCCCATTGCGGTGGTTAGCCAAGCGCGGTGGGGTTAGGGGGCCCGAACCTAGGATATCTTAGCCTCAGTCATTACGGGGTGGGTTGGCCGGCCCGCCGTAACCTCGTGGAATTAAACTGTACGAACAACTTGCCAGCTCTAGAATTTGACCCAGCTGCAGCGGCTCGAGAGTATCGAACTAACACGAACGACCAAGCTCTCGGCTAACCAATAAGGGCACGAGACGCTTAACTATCCGAGTGATCGTACTAAAACATTTGGGTTGAATATTTCGTCAGTCTGTTATCTTAAATTATACTCTTACAACTGATTCTCGTAATATTCGTAACTATTATAGAAATAAGTGTTTAAAGAGCTTTGGTTGGAGTGTTCGCTTAATAATATTTATTTATGAAAATCTACATTAAATATATATTTCCAGCTTTTGTTAGAAAAATAAAATAAACTTTTTAAATACTTAAATTATATTTAATATTTGAACGAACGCACGGTGCACTTTAGAGTCCAGCGTAAATTAATATTTCGAAGAGAGTAAATTGTTATCATTTGGAAGCTTAATATCGTAGTAAATATACACTCGCGGAAATTTACAGTGTAGCTTTTTACGATGAAATGGTACAATTCCAGGGTCTTTTCGGTTTGGCAGACTGCTACAGATTTTTACGAAACTTAGCAAATCAATTAGTTTGCTAGGTTAGGTCACCCGTACGTCCTTAACGATTGGTTAGGTTAAGTCATGATATTTTCGTTAGTTTTGACAGTAAACTAACGAAAATGTCACGGCTTAACCTAACCAACCGTCAAGGACGTACAATTGGCGTAAGATAGCAAACAAATTGATTTGCTAAAAAGTTTCGTAAAAATCTGTAGCAGTCCACCAAACCGAAAAGATCCCAATTCCCATAAATGATGACGATAAAGACAATAACTAACAATGTTATATGTGGATCACCTGAAGATCAGGGCCCCCATATATTCTTGTTTTTTGCTTTACAGTACCCAATATATAAAAAAATTAAATTGAATGCCCGGTTAGGTCAACTGTACGCCCTTGACGATTGGTTAGGTTAAGTAGTGATATTTTGGTTAGTTTTAACGAAGATATCATTTGGTAATTGAGGCTGGGGGCCCTGTTCTTCAGGTGATCCTTATATTTTATACATTTTATATAATAATAATAATGACAACGTAGATTCAATTTGCGTTTATTGACATTCGTTATTGCATTTGACGTATGTTTACTTAAATCAACGTTTTATAACGGTAAAATCCAAACTGCTTTGTAATATCTTATTTTTCTGATTTTATTTTTATCAGGACTGTAATTCTCTCAATTTCAAAGCTCTTTTATGAACATGCGACAATTTGAAGTTGTTTTCAAATGCTCGGGAAAATATACGTAATCAAATTAAAATTTTAAACTTGGCTCCAAACGTTAAAGAGGGTGAAAGGCTTCAGTTTTGGGGAGGGAAATTAAATTATAATTTATATTTAGATTAATTTGGTTATATTAATCTCTATTTCACACATCATTACTTTGCAATAATAATAATAATAATAATAATAATAATAATAATAATAATATAATGGGTAAATATGTGAGAGTAGATCGTAAAATGTAGAACGAAATGAACGAAGCAAAAAGTATGAAAGAAAAAAGGTTTTTCAAAGGAAGCTTACCTGAACCCATTAGACTTTTATACCCCCGAAGCCCCACTTTTCTCAGCTGCCCCCATTATTCAGTGCCCCCTGTATCCCCCTGGTTAAGCCTCTTTGTAGGACCCCTCCCCAGGGGGGCGCCTACGTTACGAATAGGTTTTTTTTATCGTCGGTGACATTAATGTCTTGGTAAAATTAGGAGGAAGAGATATGGCGACTCGAAAATACGTCGATTTCTGCACGCTGTCATCGAAAGGGACTTCGAATAAGAAGGCGCAAATTAATGCATTCGTTGAAATTGTTAAAATGACCCAATTCACACTAGAGTCGAACACTTTTTACCTTCCATTTTGTATTTCGATGTTTGATGCCCTCGCTAATTGCCTCCCTAATATATATTTGCTTAATATTTTTCTCTCCATGTTTGTGTATATGTGTATTTGTGTGTGTGTGTGTGTGTGTGTGTGTGAATAACAATATATATATATATATTGGCTTTTAGCATTCAAGTAAAGCCTGTATGCATGGCGATGCGTACAAAGTAAGATTTTTTTAATGTAATAATTTCTATTATAATGTAAATATGACGAAGGTAATTAATCATTTTAATGTGAATAAGTATTTATTTATTTACTTAAGATCTGTAAAGAGTAAAAGCGAAGAAGGAATTCTTCTTTTTATTTAATACATTATCCATTAATCAAACGTGATTTAAGAGTCACGATGATTCTTCATTTCTTATTCAACAATTTTAAATGATTTCTTATGTCATTTCTTGTCATTTTTCCTTCGTGAGAATAAAGTGAAATGACACCCAAAGGAGTTGAAATGACATTAAAAAATGAATACAAAATATAACTATTAAGCTCAAAGCTAAATTACGTTAGTGGATGGAATGTTGATACAAAATTAGATCACATTACAATGAATGAGGCAATGTAATATTGGCGAAAATAATCACTCACCCATTCGTGTGTGTATATATATATATATACACATATACACGAAAGTATATCTGTGTATATTCGATCTGCGTAATACGAGATTAAGCGATAGAATTTCGCAAGAGTTAACATTTATGGCTCATAATCCAGTAACCATGACGTATTAGTCCGTCCCCTCTACGTGTGTTTGCCAATACAACTTCTGGACGTTATTCATGTTTTCCCGTTATAAAGCATTTTGATACTTTTGCACTGAAATCATAGAGTCCGTTTTTACGTGAATCACGGAACAGAGCATTTTATTCTTTCCTGGGAATGAATGCGCCAGATCGTAAATAAAATGTAAATAATGATGTCTAACCAAAGCCAATAAAAGAAGACCTCCAGAAAGGAAGACAAAGGAACACCGAGAAAATGGCTGCTGCCAACCAACATTAATTATGGTATCGTATGACAACGAGGACAGCTCTCAAATACCTTGTCCGATTTATCAATCGAGATTCACTTGTTTCTTACGGATTCTATCAAAGCTACCTACCGTATGGGTTTGAAATGTATATGACGTAATTATATATATGAAAATGCGTGGCATAACATTATGTAATAGATTTAAAAACATTCATTCCCTTCCATAACTCGTACTAAGAAGTGAAGCTGAGCATTCGCGCAAACGAATGCAAACCAACACAATACATCCTCAACTGAATTTGTACAAAAGCAGTGTCGGTCGTTGTATAACGAGGAAACCCTGAAATATTCCACGTATAATCGGCCATTCATTTCAACCCTATTTGAATCCCATTTAGCGAGCAACACATGTCCCCCTCGAAAGCCTAAAGGGAGCATCGTCTACTTCATCATGTTGACATGAATAGCAACACCAAGGACCATCACCCGGAACGGGAGACACCAGAAATACAGACAAAAACCATAATTCATAGATACAGCACAATAATAATACATCTATAAACTGTGTATGTTTTGTATATGATCTTGGATAGCAGTGTTACAAGACTTAAATACATACTGTGTTTTACAGCCTTCAACTGATTCGTTTTGGATATTATAATCGAAAACTATAGATATAAATTATATAGAAAAGGCGTATGTATATGAAAATATGATAGCTTATAATTATTTTTATTTCACTTCCGTACAAACAAAGTATAACGATATTTGGACCTTTTCCAGTTTGTGTACCGTTTTTCATATAATTTATTTTTGATTGGTCATACAACCGCCGTCGATTATAACAACTTTTTAAGAGAGGTAAGTTCTTGATAACCTAACCTAACCTAACCTAACCTAACCTAACCTTCTGTTTTACTCTATGCTGTGCCTAACAGAAGCAAAGAAACACTAGAAAGTTGCATAAAAGCCAACATTGTAGAAAACGGTACATAAACTAGAAAACGTCCCGATATTTTTATAAAATAAGGAAGACTTGTGACCCGTTTTGGTACTTGTAGGTTATCTCCCCCCCCCCCACCAATTTTGATAGAATATTTTCGTTAAAACTAACGAAAATATCACGACTTAACCTAACCAATTATGAAAGGGTGTACAGTTGATCTATTATTAATTATAACATTGTTTGTTTCTGGAATAGTATTTACGATTTACTAATAGATCAACTGTACGCCCTTGATAATTGGTTAGGTTAAGTCGTGATATTTTCGTTAGTTTTAACGAAATATTCTGTCAAAATTGGTGGGGGGGTAGATAACCTACAAGTACCCCCGTTTTAGATGGCGTAACCAGTCTCATATTCTGAAGAAATACGCGATTTGCACAGAGAAAAAGTGTTATATTTCGCAACACATTCAAAATGACAATTGGCTTATTAATAATTTGGTGTGTGAAGCGTTTAATTTGTATTTGTAAAGGAAGCGACCACGGCAGACTAACGCATTTCAGCCGCATTATCAGATAATATATAGCTGGAAGCTGCAGCAAAACGGGTTCCTCACTTCAGCAGTTCCGGAAGGACTCCCTCACTTTTGATTGAGTGATCACGGCCACATATTTAACGTAGCAACTTTCCTCGAACAAACTTGAATTAATCATCCCTATAGATCATAATCAAGCATTAAAAATGATCGGTTTCGGTGATTCCAGAGAAAATCTTTAAAAGTTTTGTAAAATTATAAAAAAAAATTTGGATAGTGAGTCGAAGGTTTCCAGTGTGAAGCGAAGAATGCAATCATTCATTTTCATTGTAGTTGATTTTTAGTATGAAATAATTACAATTCGTTCATAAATAATACGCGTGACACCAATTATTGCGGTGCAATTATACTTACGTTTTTATTAAAAACAAATCTTGTTTGAAAGTTCCTCTCCAACACAATTTAAGACGCTTCATTTACTCTGAACAAAGTCTTTCGGGAACTTGAGGAAGGCGGAATATAACTATATATTTGGTAACCATTTGAAAACCTCCCTTTTCCTCAGATGCATTTATTAATATTTTCCTATTTTACTATGCTTTGCTCCAAATTTATATTCATTATAATATACCACATGATTTTTAATAGCGGAAATTTGACTGTTTATTTATTTCTCTCTCTCTCTCTTCCATATATATATATATATATATATATCGATAATACATCTATCTATCTATCTATATATAAGAAATAGTAGGATCAACGCGAGCTCTATGATTTCATTACATTAATAATAACAATTCTTAAAAAAATCCAGACGTTTCGAAGCAACTGTTCCCCTCATCAGTGGTTATATACCTAAGTAAAATGAATAGAACTAATGTACCTATGTCATATATAAAAAACAAATAAAATTACAAGTTATAAAACGGAGCACAGTTACAATTAACCAAGAATATATGAACACTTTATGAGGAAGACCAGCCATTTAGGGGCGATTTTCTATGAATTCTCTGAAGAAACAAATTTTAAGCCTTCCACAAAACGTGAATTTGTCAAAGGTAAAAAAAAACCGAAATTTTCTGCGTAAATTTACGTAAATGTTTGGTTGTAAATAACACAAAAAATACTTTAAATGTTTATATTTTTGTACAATGTTATGATACAACATTTCACTTTACATTCAATATAATATACACGAGTATACAGAATTTTTAACATATTATATATATATATATATATATAATTTCTGATGTATTAAATCATATAATTGCTAAAATATTTCTAAAACTCAAAAATATTTTAAAATTTTTATGAAGGAATGAAGAAAGTATTATCAGTTATTTTTTTCAACTGAATAATAATAATAATAATAATAATAATAATCCATATGAATGATGGAATTCTTTACAAATTGCAGTACATGTCACCACTGATTCAAATCTCGAATAATAGCGATGATTTTGATGAGTACTGCATTACGTAAAATATTGATATATAGAAATTTTATATTATATTTTTTTAACATTAAACTTTAGATAAAAAAATATATATATTCTAAAAAAATGCAATCAAACGTTGGAGTTTTCAAATCGAAAAAGGGTTAATTTTTTAACCAAATAATTGCGGAAAATTAAGAACTAAAAAATGTTTTTGCGCGAAAAAACAAATCAATAAAAGACGATACAAAAATAGATAAAATTCTCCATAACAAATGAACGTCTTCATAACGAATAATTTTGTTACTTCGAATTCATTTACGAAATATCGAATTTACTGATAAAAAACGTTATAAAGAAGAGTAACGATGACGGATGTGGTTTTTGTAGAGCAAACTTGTCTTTTTTCAATCAACTCACGAAGGAGAAACAATGAACCCCCTCCCTCCCCCCTCCTCCGAAACTAATAATAATTACATCTACAAAAATCATGACTGATACACGCTAATAATGATGTAATAATACTCGTAATCAAGCTTCAGATTCGAGTGAGGAGAGGTTTAACGAAGTAAATTTGCAGATTTTGACCCAAATTCAGATAAAAGCGATTTCACACAAGCCAAATTTTGTTTTCCTTTTAATTTACATTAATATTTTCTCCTCATGAATAACAAACAAATCAAGATCAAACATTAATTTATTCTCCTTTACATAATTATTATTATTATTATTATTAACTGATCATTTGATCGGATTTTAGAGTTTTTAAAATAAATTATTCATCCATTATGGTACGAATTAATACATAAAAAATTTAATTTCATCATCAAACCAAATATTTATCTTTAATTAATTTAAAAATAATTTCATAATAAAAATTAATAAATTTACGCATATATATATATATATATATATATATATATATATATATATTGCATTAAAGTACATTGTTTATATACAAGAAACAGGTAGACTATATATGAATAATTATTATAAGATAATATAAAAAAGTCAATTAATAAATTTATAGAATCTGTATAATTGTCACACTTTCTACATAATATAAAACACAATTAAATGTTTTTAAAAATACCAGTACGATTTTAATATACATTTATATAATAAATTTCTATTTATATATGTATATCTTTGGCCTTGTGTTTAATTTATATGTATCTATTTACAAACCAACACGCGCGCGCGCACACACACACATACTACATATACACACACACACACACACACATTATATATATATATATATATATTATATATATATATATATATATATATATGAGATTGTGGCAAAAATATGTAATAATATTAAAACCAAATAAATAGGTTATAATGTTGAGTGTTATAATTAAAACAAATAATGTACAAAATAAAATTCATGTTTTGATAATAATATTGAGGTGTAAAATATTAAGTGTTATAAAGGAAAGTTTAATGTCATTAACACGACAGATAATATTATAAATCATTACAAAAATTAAACTGAAAATATCACTTAGGAAAATAATATTAAATTACTCTTATTGTTTCGTGCAATTTATTTACAGTCACTTTACTGATAAAATCCTAATAAATAATTTAATTATTTTAAACTGTAATTTCGGTTGATCCTGCAAACATTTTGCGACGAGTTCTCTCTTTAACTTCATCGTAGGAAGCGGATCTCCCGAACGATGCCTAAATCCGAAACCGGCACACATCGGATAAATAACCGGCAGAAGTCCGGTGTTGTACGTTGTTTGTTAATTAGACGTTAACGACGATAATTGAATTTAAGGAAGATGTCTAAAATTAATTCGCGGTTACGATCACACGTCCTTTTCAATCATTTGACGCGGTTCCGGTCTTATTACTTCCGGTTTGGGTATTTCTGGCCGCGCTAAGTCGTGCCTAGCGAGCTCATGAACGAAGGGAGAGGAAGCCAGAAGCCCCGGGGGCACGTCTCCTAGGGAGACGGGAGGAAAGCCCCGAAGGACTTGCCGTACGAGTAGGACAGTAGACTCTCGGAGACACTGCCGGGAATGTAGGGATAAGAGGAGTGGGCAAAAAGTGGGCGTGAGTACGGCGCCCCCTCCAAATGGTGGAGCCCACGGGTTAAACCTCCGCCCATGATCTTCCCTCCTACCCCAGCGCTCAGTCCTCCTCCACTGGCGCCCCCGCTCAGACCTCCTGACGTGGCCATGTCAGCCAAAGACCAAATTCGGGGTTTAGTGTGAACGACGTCTGTTGGAGCGACGCCCCCTGAAGGGGGGTTCTCAGGACTATTTCCGGTTGCAGTAGCGGAAGACCTGTCATCACCCTCCTTCTTCTCCTTCTCCACGTCGCTGAAGACACCTGAAGAAGGAAACGTTTCACAGAACGCGAACAAGAACCATTCCTTGCTTCCGTTGAAGGAATTTGTGCGTCAAATCAATTAAAAAAAAAGAGATTAAACCGAACAAAGACTCACTATCTCTGTCGTCCTTTTTATCGTCGTCGTC
Source organism: Bathynomus jamesi (assembly GCA_023014485.1). Lineage (NCBI taxonomy): Eukaryota > Metazoa > Arthropoda > Malacostraca > Isopoda > Cirolanidae > Bathynomus > Bathynomus jamesi. Next base: position 541,382 of record JAJOZX010002399.1, on the reverse strand, counting down.
TTTACCTTCTTTATCGTCAATTTTATCGTCATCTTTTTCGTCGTCGTCGTCGTCATCGTCATCAGTTTTGCTTCGAGGTTCCCACGTCATCTTGTTCTCTTTTTTTAATCGTCGACGAGCGTTCGCGAACCACGTCGACACCTAAAATAATAATAATAACAACAATAATAATAATAATAATAATAATAATAATAATAATAAATGTATTAAATAGAGATGTACAAGTCATTTTCCTTACCTGAGTGAGCGTCATTTTAGTGATGATTGCGAGCATGATCTTTTCTCCCTTCGTGGGGTAGGGATTCTTCTTGTGTTCATTCAACCACGCCTTCAGCGTCGCCGTCGCTTCTCGGGTTGCATTTTTCCTCCTGGCAGCGTCGAGCCCCATTCCATATCTGAAGAAGTGCGTGAACTTATGATTTCATTATTATTATATGTATAATTTTTATATTTCTGTAAAGGAAAAAAATGCCCAACTTAACGCAAGTATGACTCATACATGACAGTACTTTAGGAATAATGTCTGAATTACGAGGACCGTTATTTTCATAACTTGAATGAGAAATAGCAGCCATTATCAATTTTATGCCAAATATGCCGTTAACCCGTAAGATGACTGTAGGTTATCAACCTCGTTCTAATACCCTGTATAAGTTTACAGTACACAATTGTTCACTTGTCAACGAAAATGTTTAAGAAATAAAACAAATGTTGAATAAAAGAAAATGTTTATATAAAATCCTGCATTAACTTTAGTGAATTCAGGTTTGCACGCATAGCACCAACTGCCTATAATAATAATAATAATAATAATAATAATAATAATAATAATTTGTATACATTTATAGTACAGTATTATGAATTTTGGCTGAACTAATTATAGTGTATGGGATGTGGAACTCTATTTGGACGCGATACGCGGGTTCAATGTCGCTCAATTTAGTTCATAAAGTATTTTTATAAAGGAAATTTACTCTGGGATTAATTCTTCTTAAAAACGTAGTTACTCGCTTATAAATATAAATTAAAAACTTTAAATATAATAAAAGATTTAACGTAGCGCTAAAAATTAGTTTCGTAATTCAACGGTACCGCGAGACGAACACGCGCACTATTGGGTCTTACCCCGCGAATGGGTAGGAGGCGAGTGCCGAATCATAAGGGTAATACATGGAAGGGTAAGGCCAAGTGGGTGTCATCGGTGAAGTTGCGATCGACTCCTTCAGGTCAAGACCGGCGGCCTAATTTGGAGAAGGGGAGAGGACGAATTAGAATATTTGTGGATTTGTTTTTACCTCAAATTAAATTGCTAAATAATTCTTTCATCATATTCAAGACACAATTACTCTATCTGAAAATGAAGCTCATTTCACGCACATAGA
>JAJOZX010002399.1:515000-535000 GCA_023014485.1 Bathynomus jamesi | reverse complement strand
AGGTATGCTCTAAATAATGCACTTCTTTAAATTTAAAAGTAAAAATGCCCCTAAATGTACTTTAAATATAGTGGTTTTTAAAGAGTACATTTAGTACACTGAAAGTACATCGAAAGTAATGTGAAATTAAGGTTTTCTTTCATCCCTGGAAGTGTATACTTTTTCCGATATGAAGAGGACTCTTCTCGCTGAAAAGTGTAATCTTCAAATACTTTAGGATTTGCGGAGTAGCCTATATTTAGGGTCAGTTGCGGTCTTACGACATCTGATCGGTTTAACATTCTATCGACAAGTAATTATTGGGTTAGATTAAGTTAGGTTAAGTAAGCTTAGGTTAGGCTAAGATAGGTTAGGTTAAGATAGATTAAGTTAGGTTAAGTTAGTTTTTTAGAGTGTCGATGTTTTGGTCTTGTCCATGAAATGGGTATAGGTCCGTCAGTCGTACTCTTAATTCCAAAGTAAGTCGACGCGTCGACGCAAAGGATAGGATTTACGATGATCGAGCGTTCTGAGACATCTTATTTTAACTACACTGTAAAGTTGTTAAATACAGACCACCGCTTCTAAACAAATTGATTGTTCCATTTGAACCTAGTATGGAACGATTTTTAATGAGTTTTATTTAATATAGATATAACTAGTTTAAAATCGGTCCCCAGAAAGGAAAGTTATTCCACCGGCTTCAATGATGGACCATTCGCTTTAAAAAGAAATCGCTCCATAATCAGCTCATCCAGCAAATGGAGCAATTCAGTGTGCGTAAATGGTGTTCCGTACGGAACAACTTCACAGTGTTGGAATAACTTCCCTTTCTGCATCGATTCTGACCCAATTCTATCGGCATTACAAAATAAAATTGATTCATACTTGTTCCATATTCAGTTAAATGGAGCAATTATTTTCTTTTTTTTAGAAACGGTGGTCTTCATATATGGAACAACTTTAATTTACATTATATCATCACAGTAAAGGTTAAAGTACGCTTACAGTATAAATTAATCAAAGTGGATAAAAAAGTATTAACATTTAAGGCGTAACATTTAAAGAATATATGATAGGAAGCCCAGATAAGATGTATGGATGAAACAAAAAAAGAGTCAGTCAAATGAATTATGAATATTAACATTGATTTTTCACACCTTGGGTAGCTAATAACGGATAAAACAATAATATATAAGTAGAAAACTGCTTAAATATAGGAATTTAAAAATTAAGTGGTTAAGAATGGATGGTCTTGAACTCGTAATATTCAAAGGCTAACTTGATTAAATGTTAAAGGATTTGTCTGTGATACAGTTTTGAGTGTTATAAGTATTATGACGAATCCCCTTGCGTTAAACAATGGCTATATATAAACAATATAAAGTATAATACGATACACTCTAAATGCACATTTTAGTAAAAATGTAAATAATTCACTCTGTAGATTTGATTTTATTGTGCCTTTTAGTCATATTTTCTTAGTTACTGTATAGCAATATGGTACAAAATCCGACAATCTCGAATCAGAAACTGAATTCGAACCCGAATCCAAATCTGAATCCACAGTAGACTAGGAGGAGGATAAAAATTTGTCGCTTCTCCTCCACATTTTTGCTCACTGTCACACAGTTTACGCGTCCAAGTTATTGTTTTGTCTGATTTTTATTTAAATTTGTAAGAATGTTGAGAAGTACCTTTCGGTATATGACTTCCGTGTAACTAAACCACTTTTTTTCCCTACTTTTTAGGCCTACCACGCATCCCTTAGTATTTTTACTTTTGCTGAAACTTAGCACCATAATGTAGGGCTAAACACTTCACCGATAAGTGACAACTTCTTTTATCACGATCTGTTCTAAATTGGGTAATTCTGTTTTCAGATTAAACAGATTTATTAAAATGACCTTCATAAATAAATAAAAATACAAAATTTAACTTTTCGAAACATGGAAAAAAAAAAAAAAATCTATGTGTACCGAATCCATGGCGAAATTTTTTTACGACAGCCTTGGCGTGAGATGGTAAGAACTGTACAGCTGTTAACTGGACTCAATGAAGCTCGTGTATGTATAAGAAACTGAGTCACTATTAACTCCTCGCATGATTCCCGTCGAGAAAATGACGAGGAAATCAACCGATGTTTTTGCCTCGTGTACATTAGAAAGCAATCATAATTTTATTGTTTCATTTCGAGTATTTGATTAAATATGAATAAACTCAATACCACAATAATTATATTTGCTTTCACGAGTTCAAATCCGAATTCAAATCACACAAACGTTCTCGAATCCAAATCCGAATTGATAGGAAAATCATCGAATCCGCATCTACTAAAAAAATCCTTCGAATCTGGATTCGGATTTGTATAACACTGCTATAAGTGCTATATAGCGTATAATCATACCAGTAAAAATATTCACTACATGAACTGATAAAATATACTGCTGCGATTTTGTGGCTTTACCTAAACACTTTCGTATAATGTACCTTTTACTCTAAATTTAAACTTACATGTAATATATATATATATTATATATATAGGTGGGCTACGTCGTAGCCAATGTCGTAACACCGCTTCCCGTTGATCAGCGACGTTAAGCGACATGACATTGGGTGTGGGTAGTAGTTGGATGGGAGACCATCCGCTGCGTCCAGACTATGTAGCGACCCGTGGTTCGGATCCCACGTAAAAGCTGTAGGTCCCCTCCGTCATATGACCTTAGATGTTGCGAAGGAGGTTAAACAAAACCAATAATTATTATATATATATTAGGCATCGACCGGTGGTTGTATCGGTATATATATCAGGCCGCTGTATCGGTACCGATACCGATGGTTAGTAGCTACCGATACCGAGAGTTTTTGTTTCTAAGAATAAAAAAAACGGGCGTTTTCCAAATAGAAACTTCCCGGCTGCTCGAGAAGTTACGTGTGTGTTCGCGATTTATCCCGACGTTTCTAGAAATTTCCATGACTCATTACCGCTCTTTCTAAAGCGAGCCGTAACCATTACGGCGTCATTTTCTCAGTTCGCAAGTTGTGAATCAGTTCAACAGGACACGACACGAGGTTCACTGTCCCAAACGCACGAGTGGAAGCAGCCCTGGACGCCTATTGGCCGCACCCTCGGATCGCTGGGGATAGGGATCCATTCATTTTCTGGCGAGAACATTCTGCTGATTTCCCGGAGATTGCCAAAGTTGCTGAGAAGTGCATGAGCTGCCCCTCTGGATCAGTTGACTCTGAACGGCTTTTCTCAACGGCTGGAGATGTTATCAATGCGAAACGAGCCAACATCACCCCAATCAACGCTGAGGAACAAATCATCCTCTCCAAAAATCTGAAGTTCCTCAATTTTGATTATTGAGTGAACTATTATATTGAGTTACACTTTTTGAATTAGAATTTTTGAATTACATATTGTTTCCATTACATGACTTTTATTGTGTGAATTCCATTTCTTTAAATATATGTTTTGAATTACAGTACATGTGTCGAATTACATTCTTTGAATCATATTTTGATATTTTGGACAGATATCGGTATCGGCATCGGCCGATACTTTGCTCTATCGGTATCGGTACCGATACTTTGGGAATACTATCAGTCCCCTAATATATATAATATATATATATATATATATATATATATATATATATATATATATATATATATATATATATATAGTGTCCCTCAAAAACGTCTCTATTTTTATTTGCTCATTATTTTATAATGGATGTATATTTTATTATTGGGATTTCTTCTTCAGGAAGGTAACAGATTGGGGTTTTTATTCCGCATATACTCATTACTGTACCAATATGCCTATACCTATACAGTTCTAATCTTTCATTACTTAATAACTAATAAATATTGTATATTAAAACCGTTCTTTCACTATTTCATACATAAAGCAATAATCTTTAAGAAAAGACGATATTGCTACAAATAGACTATAGCTAAGTAAGGCCATAAAAGGCCTTACTAGGCTACAGTCTTTAATGAAAGCTAAGTGTTAACTAAGCCTTCTTAAGGATCTAGTCTACACGAAACAATATGACTGAACCCTCAAACAGTAATGCCGCGTTCGCAGCTGGAACAGAAAATCAAGATCGTTGAGTGGTTTCATGTGACAGATTCTGTGACGCGGGTACGGAGGAACGTTTGCGGAGAATATGGATGCAGAGAGCCACCCGATAGAAAGACAATATCACGAATTGTTAGAAAATTTCAAACAAAAGGGAATGTAAGCAATCATGCTTATCTTACCTTAAACCCCGAGTTGGAAGCAGATTTTAGCGCATAGAAATGATATAGAATTTTCACTTGGATTCCCTCCTTTGTACTTTAAAATGTTCACTTCATCTTTAAATTCTTTCCTACTTCTCAACCTCTTTTCTCTGATTTGCTTTGAAACTTTCACTTGTCTTTAAATTTTCTTCCTTTTTTAAATTTTCTTCCATCTTTTAACAACTTTTCTTCTTAAACAGACAGCCTCGTAGGGACCAGCCGGTCTGTTGCTGTTTGGTGTCCTTTGTATTCCTTTGTAACATAAGGGTAATAGTGGTAGTCGAAGATCCACAAGAACTGTGGAACGCGTAAATATGGTTCATGAAATTATTGCGCGCAGTTCGCAGAAGTCAATTCGACGTTTGTCAGCAGAAGTAGCTATTTCACGAACATCTGTGCATCGTATACTTCGTACCGAATTGAACATTTTCCCTACAAAATTCCTTCACAAACTTCACTGACTAATGTTCAAAAACAAAAATGAATGGAATTCGCAACATGGATGTTAGCAAAACTAGAGCATCCTGAGTTTTTGAAACACATCCACTTCACTGACGAGTGTCATGTACATCCGTTTAGGGAGATTAATAAGCAAAATTTTCTTTTCTGGGGAAGTCACGCTGGAGCTAGCTTCCACGTCGTGTTATTAAATTCAACAGTTGGGTCGCTGTTGGGTGGTATGGTGTAGTAGGTCCCTACTTCTTTGACAATGAAACTGGAAAAGCAGTAACGGTAACGCAAAATTCATATCGTCAGATGCCACAAGTTGTAATATTCAAAGGCTAACATGGTTAACTGCTAAAGAATTTGTTTTTTATACAATTTTGAGTGTGTATAAGTATTATGAAGAATCCTTCCCTTTGTGTAAAAGAAATAGCTGCATTATCCCAGAGTCACAGTGGTTTCAGTAGGATGGAGCACCTCCACACACTGCTCATGAAACTCGCAACTTTTTGAGGAAGCATTTTTCCGGGCGACTAATCTTTCTTCATGAGCTAGTGGAAAGGCCCCCATACTCATCTGACCTCTCACTCCTGACTTTTTATTGTGGGGCTACATAAAAGACAGGATCTATTCTACGAAGCCTAAGACATTCGAATACCTAAAGACCAAAGTCTATGTGATGATCAACAACATCCCAGCTGAGCTATTTCCAAAAATTATGTCAAGCATTTGTATCAGGTTGAATATTGTGTTAGGAAAATGTGGCGACTACACTGAACATGCTGTTTAATTAAGGTTAATAACTTCCTATGTCTTACGTACCTATTCCAACTCTCTCTGTGTCTGGATTCCTTTTTTGTAACTTAAAACATCTATTCAGAAATAGGAAAATTTTGGGGGACACATTTTATATATATATATATATATATATATGTGTGTGTGTGTGTGTGTGTGTGTGTGTGTAAAACCAAACCACAAAATATATTTATATATATATATATATATATATATATATATATATATATATATATATATATATATACAGTGGTGAGCTGGAGCCGGTTCGCACCGGTTCGCGCGAACCGGTTGTTAAAATTTTGAAGCATTTAGAACCGGTTGTTAAAAATTGTTACGAAAACAAATATTGTTATAAAATGATGTTAAAACCGAATAATCTTATAAAACGGTGTACAAAATAATACGGCGTACAAAATAAACTTCAAATGCAAAGGAAAAATAGCACTATCTGGCCATTTGGAAATTACTACCTCATTAGTATTAAATAAGGTATGTATTTAAATGTTCTTCAAAATAATAATTCCTTTCTTTGCGTTATCTTGAAGCTATTTTGTAATTACTACCTAATTAGTAATAACTAGGGCGGTCAAAAGTTGACCGAAAAAATTAAGAAAGTTGACCTTACGAATTGAAAAAATTGACTTATAAAGTTGCCTTTACTTTCAATAATAAAAACGATACTTTAATTACTTATTCTTGCTCTTCTACATCAGTTGACCGATTGTGGTAAATTATGAAGTATTTGCCGACATTTTCTGGCAAAAAATTGCGATCCTTACTTAATAATTTATTAAGCATGGAGAAAGATCTCTCTACAGCGGCAGTTGTTGGTTGACATTGCAAAAGCTGACCATAAACTGTGGTGAGATTTCAGGTCTACTGAGGTTAATTATTTCACAAATACCATTTGTCTTGAGTCTTGTTTCAATGTATTGTTTGACTGAACACATATCTTCGCCAAGGTTGATAGAAGAAATGGTTTCATATGCCTCTCTAATGGTGCAATCAGATGCTTCCATCCTAGTCACTAAGCTAGCAATCAAACTATAATTCATTTTGATTGACATTAGTTGCTTTGGCAGTTTTTCATTAGCAACACTCTCTTTAGCCTTCTGAACAATGATTCCTTCATCTTCAAAATTTTCCACAATTGTCTTCACATTTGGAAAATTGTCTGCATAATAAAAAGCAGCGTTCAGCCAGCTTGCCCAACGTGTTACAATCGATTCTGGAGGAGTTCCTATTTCAGCAAACAATTTTAGTTATTTTAATTATTTATTCCAAAAAATTGACTTTATTTACCTCATTGCTATTTTTTGACCTAACAGGTAAAAGTTGACTTTTGGTTGACCTATTAACTTTGGTAATATACCCCTACAGGTGTTTTTATTGCATTTTCAGTCGTTTCAGCGAAAAGTGCCCCATAGGAAACAATTTGACTTTATTGACTTTTGACCGCCCTAGTAATAACTAACATATATATATATATATATATATATATATATATATATATATATCTTTGTGTTTTATTGATATATCATCGTGACATTGAAAGAGAACATTTTTCCTTAGACCTCATTCTGGGTGCAAGGGGTGATTAGGCTGTGAATTTGGTGCAAGTGTTCATCCATCTTATCTGAGACTCGAAATGAACGTGAAAAGTTCTCTCTAAATTTGAGGTCATATAAAGTATCAATGGGAATTCACATTTATATATTTATATGCAGATATCAAATGACACGAATTAATAAGTAAATTAATATTGCTGCAGCACACACACACACACACACACACACATAAGAAACAAAATGCGTATAAACACATAAGTATAATACTCTGTATTAGATAGGGTCCCAAACCTATTTAGATTTTAAAACGAAGCTGGTGTTACTTTGGCCACGACTCACAAAGTGGTTAAAATTATTTGACATCAATTTGATAGTTTAGAAAAAATAAGGAATCCCTTAATTCATTCTAAGACTTATTATACAAAAGTTGCGTTTAAATCTTAACTAACGATTAACTTAACTAATCTTAACTTAATGATTTAGAGTTTAATTCGCACCAATTTGAGTTAAAATAAGTAAATAGATTTTAGAATGCGGTTCAGTAGATTTCTTTAAATAAACGTAGGCCTACTAAATTCTTAATTCTTTTACTAAGCATTTTTTAAGAACGTCTTTTAACACGATTAAATATTAAATTTAAATAAATATAAAAGCAGAGTAGAGATAGATAAAATACCTGAAAACAGTATATATATATAGTTTTCAGTTCTTAAAATCTTTTAAAGGTGTGCAATGTAAACTATCGTATGAAGGAAAGAGAGAGAGAGAGAGAAGAGAGAGAGAGAGAGAGAAGAAGAAGAAGAAGAAAAGAGGAAAGAGTGATAAAGTATTGAATCAAAAGGGGATATTAAACCTTACCTTAAAAAACCACTTTAGTTTGCTTCCATCCGAATTGTTTATGTTGACAAAAACTAATTGTTTACATTTGAAAACATTACTTTAGATGTAAATACTTAAAATTCTATAATATTTGTATTTACGAACCACGTGTATATGAAACGAGTAAAACGTAGCTTTATTCTTGATCAAATTTCGCCGTAAACACTGTCCGCTATTTACGAAAGGAAAAAAAAAAGTTCATTTTCTTCGTTCATCATTTTTAATTCGCGTTCAATATTTCATTTCATTTAGAATATCTCGTTGAAAACGTTCATTAAATAAGAACAACAGTTTCATGTACGTTCGTGGAAAAATAGAAACGTGCGTATTTTTGCGTGTGTGTACGCGCTGAAAGGAGCAAAAATATATAAGCGTGTTTGAGTGTTAATCCTTCGTAGTATATCTTATTTACTGATCTATTTATTTTCCAGTTTTTTCGTAACATTTGAATAATATATTTTTAAGTTGATTTCACGATACGTTCTTTCCTTTCTTAAAATTCATGCACGCGCATTATTCTCGATGTTCTATAAAAATATAATGTACGTAACTAACCCTCTTTATACACTTTTCCCTATGCACCGTGGCACCCCCTCAGTTCTCCTACCCCTCGCTCTATCCCCGAGGGAAGAAGGGAAAGAGCTGATAATAAAATCGAGGGTCCAAGTGCCAACTGATAAATAAGAAGAAATAGAATAATTGGGAGGGAGAATTTACATCAGTATAACCAAACGGAGTGAAAAACATTGACTGCATTCAGTTCGCTTTCATTTAAAGGTTATTTACAGTACCGCTTCCCTTCTGCCTGAAGATGGCGCTCTTCCCGTTGTCGTTTCGTTGCAGACTTCGACTGTGCATTTATATAGGCGTTGCATGTGTGTAAACTGCAGTATTTTTAGTGTTAGATTACGTTTCACCGTTCCATTTGGTCATTGAAAAAGTGATATGTTTTTATTTGCTCTTATATACCATATATATATATATATATACACAAACTCAGAATGGTTCCCTGAGAACATTATATGTTAAACACAGACCATGCACGGTCTGTGTTTAACATATATATATATATATATATATATATATATATATATATATCCATACACACAAGTAACAAAATACCTTTGTTGAAAACGGCTTAGGGTATTGTAAAAAATATAAAATAAATCAATGAATATTCTAACTCAAAGATAAATAATTTAATTCAGATCACATTTGCGATTCGAAGCAGCGTTTCCTGCATTAAAACATCTTCCTTTTAACCACTTAAACAGGCGCTTCATACTCACAACACACACCAAAACAAAAAGATTTAAAATTTTATTGGCCGGACACAGCTTCGAAACCCGTTAGTAAACAAAATTACGCATCATATTGCTTTTGCCAATATATATATATATATATATATATACACACACACATGGGATAGAACTTAGAATGGTCCCCTGTGTGTATATATATATATATATATATATATATATATATATATATATATATTATGGTTACATTATTTTTTACATATAAATAAAAAAGTGCATCGTTTTATTTCTTACAAAACTTTTACAAAATACTTTTTCGTTTTTGCACAAAAATTTATTTTCTTTTCCTTCCGTTTTTCTTATTTCCTTATTTTTATCGTTCTCCATTTATTTATTTCCTTTTTACTTCATATATATATATATATATATATATATATATATATACACACACACGCACACACACAAGGAAATTATTACAGCTCTTTTCGTCTCTTAAAACAGTGTATGAATGTCTGTATTCCCTTTTCAATATGCACACCCACCCACACACACACATTGTCCAGCATATCTCTCTAAAAGCTACTTCGACTGTTTACATATGGAGATTGTGTCCATTACGTAGAAATATTCCTCACTTGATCTGGGCCCATTTTGGAGAGATATTTCACCCCTTCTCGAAGTATTTTTCTACATATTTTGTACTAAGGAGTGTATATATATATAACTTTTATGAATATTGTAGAAAACTGCTCTGTATTAGGTATTGAATGGTCAGTACACAATAAATACACCCTACATTTATATATATATATATATATATATATATATATATATATATATATATATATATATATATATATATATATATAATATATATATAAATATAAATAAAATCCTATATAAAATGAAGAGCATAAATTAGGAGTGTAGAGTAGGTGAGAAATGTTACGAAAGAAATAAAAGTTCTTATTTTACTTGTTGGAAGCAATGGAAGCTATAAATTATTATTTGGTTCATTCAGAGTGAAAGCGGTGGAGGTTTGGCGAAAAAGCATCTATATGAATACGGACGAAGGTCAAAAGAATACGGAGTGGAGCTACCTTTATTTAAATTCTCGTATTATTTGTATTAAATATATAATAAATTTACGCCTCTAAGAACCGAGAAGGATCATGCGTAAGGCCAAAATAAATACTGAAATTGCATAGAGAGACGATGTAACTATAAAGGCGCATTTTGTGGTCTCAAACTGAAAGGAAAAATGAACGCAAAATATTTACCCCCAAAAATCTACTCTTTTCTTTTATTGTTATTGTTATTTGTTTTAAAAAAGTACGAATTGAGTTCGTACAAAGAGACGAACGATGAAAGAGTTCACCGCGACTTGTTCCGTATATATACATCTACACATATATGCAGTATATATGCAGGTTGTAGTACAATACATTGACGGGTAGCGGGGCCATCTTGTCGTCATGGAGATTTCTATGTCGGTCTGTTTGTCTATTTATCTGTCTGTGTGTGTGTGTGTGTATAGAGAGGGAGAGAGAGAGAGAGAGAGAGAGAGAGAGAGAGAGAGAGAGAGAGAGAGAGAGAGTTCCTTATTATTTATGGAATCCCAAAAAGTCTGTTATCTACTCCGTATTAATAACAGAATAAATCAATATGGAAAAACAGAAAATCACAGACTGTTCCTATAAAAATATGCACCATTCAAATGCTACATATATATATGTAAACTGCCAAACATCCATGACAAGTTTTATCTGGAGAGAAATTGGTTTTACTTTCCAAGCCAATTCATTTTGCATGGCAAACCTTCCCTCTTAATGGGGTCTCCGAGGGGATAAAGGGGGATCATGCACTGGCACTGCATGAAAGCAAAAGATATTACCATAATTTGGGTGTATTTTGTTCATAGCAAGCACGGATTGCTTTCGAAAGACAAGGCAAACAGCAGCTGCGTTCGTCCACACGATTTCAGATTTAGAAATTTCCATATAGAAAAATTGGTACAATGTATCGTCCATATATTTACACCACTCATGTTCCATATATATATATATATATATATATATATATATATATATATATATATATATATATATATATATATATATATATATATATATATATATATATATATATATATATATTCTTTAATTAAAAAGTGGTTTTAATTAGTAAAGTTTTGGAGGAGCGACTTTTTTCCTTCAGACTTTTACCATATGTTGAAAACTTTCCATGTTTTCATTGTTAAATAAGGGTATTTTCCCCCCATATCGGCTCCTTATTTTTTCCTTCAGAAAGAACTTTATACATCTCCATGTCTATATTCTTTAGAAGGAAAGTACGTTTTTAAATTATATAACGGTATTATACTTTATAATATATATATATATATATATAATATATATATATGTATGGAGAGAGAGAGAGAGAGAGAGAGAGAGAGAGTTGACAAAAATAAATAGACACCTTCTTTTTTTTTAATATTTTTTGACTTGATAATAAATAAAAGTGAATAAATAATAACAGGTTTATTGAATGAATATGTTTAGAATAATGTTCGTTTCCATTATGTAAAAGTGACACATTCTGGCATTCCATTCATGAGCTTTGCGATTTGTTCTTGAGAACAATCATTCATTGCGGTGCCTATTTACTCTTCTCAACCTTCTGTGTGAATATATATATATATGATGAATAAAACCACGAAGGAAAGGAAACACAAAAAGGTGCTCAAGCGCTTTCGTCTAATGACATCCTCAGGAACACTGAAGGATTCGAGGATGTCATTAGACGAAAGCGCTTGAGCACCTTTTTGTGTTTCCTTTCCTTCGTGGTTTTATTCATCATAAATATTTTTCACGTGTTACTTTCGTGAAATAATTTTCATATATATATATATATATATATATATATATAGAGAGAGAGAGAGAGAGAGAGAGAGAGAGAGAGAGAGAGTATGTATAGTGGGTTGTTTTTATTACATTAATAATATATAGATTATTCGCCTCTACTTAATTCTTTCGAAACCGTAAATCGTAAGAATGGCAAAATAATTAAATTCTTTAAAGTTCATCCAACAAAAATGTTCTCATCGAATAATAAAATCTTGGAAATCGATATGAAATACCAGTTGATAATAAATAACTTCAAATCGAGGCCTTTATCATAACTTCCCTCACACGCGAATTACGAGCCATAAATTATCGACTGATCGAAATTTATTTGTCACTCGAGATAATTTTCCAAAATATCCCTTTTTCTTTCGCTATATATATATATATATATAGTTGTTTGTCGTTTTCTTTGCTCTTCGTTTGCCGTTCTGAGATGCCGTTACCGCGCACGGCCCTTATAGAATTCTAATACGCGCGACGCTCCGCCGTAATTAAGACCATGAACCGCTTCCAGAGCGTTCCAGACGAGTTTCGCCCACCACATATTGAGGCTAAGACGTTCTGTGGCTTCATTCTTCTTCATTTGAACTTAATTTTCAAGAGATTGAGATGGCTGACGTACTCTTGTCGTGATGAAAAGGTTTTCAAAGAAGCTAAAATTGAAGAAAATTATATATATATTTATTATATATATATATATATATATATATATATATATATATATATATATATATATATATATATATATATATATATATATTTATATATATATATATACAGTATATGTGTGTGTGTGTGTGTGTGTGTGTATGTGTGTATACACACTGTATATATATATATGTATGTGTGTATACACATATATATATGTGTATGTGTGTATACACACTGTATATATATATATATATATATACACACACACACACGAAGTTTTCAGATAAAGTTGAAAAATTGCCCTATTCTGCATGATTTTAATCGGGACATGTATGAAGGAAAGCAACCACGTCGTAAAGTTAAGTGAGGCTTGGTGACTGAATATATACAGTATAGTCTATATATATATATATATATATAGGTCCTATATATTATTCCTAGAAGACAATTATTATTATTATTAAACCTCACGAAAAAATGATGAGAAATTATTTTTTCGAGTTTTTTATAAATATTTCTATTTTCAATAAAATTTATTGTTCTGTTGATTTTTGGAGCAGTTACTCTCTCTCTCTGTGGAATAAATAATATTTATGTCTAAAAATAGACAGAAAGAAGAAACAAAAAAAAGGATTTGGTATGAAATGTACACTAAATTTCAAAGCATCAATTCCCCATAAAGAGATTCTTTTAATCTTTGAATTCTGTGAATAGAGAGACTAAACCAATTTGCAATTGCAAAACTCGTAAATAAATTATTTCCCGCAACTGTGCATATGAAATCCCAAACTTAATTCTCGCCCTCGAGTCCTCTATATCGTTCCTCATCTTTCGTTCCCATCAGACGTTTGAAGGTATTTCATTTAAAAGAATTTCTAGCTGTGTTGCCTCACATCTATAGAGTCTTGGAGCGATCTTCCAGCAATGTCCTGGAACGCTACTGGAATAAACGAGTGTTCCGAGTTCCGCGTAAGCGTATTCCCGGTTCCATAGAGAAGAAGAAGAAGAAGAAGAAGAAGAAGAAGAAGAGAAGAAGGGAAGAATGGGGGACAAGCGATCGGACTATTTGACGGATGTTCTTTTTAAGCGCTAAAAATTGAAAAGCGAAGATTCGTGGAATGTCTCTTGATGAGGAAAAGGACTTAGCATGCATTAGTGTTAATAAAGAGGCTGAGAGAAGAATTCCATGAGAAGCCACGACGCGCTTCAACTTCACAGGGAAAGAAATTAATTGTTTTTACTTGAAAAATGATGTTATGCCCAACCATATATATATATATATATATATATATATATATATAATATATATATATATATATATATATATATATATATATTATATATATATATATATATATATATATATATATATATATATATATATATATATATATATATAAGTTATAACCGTATATATGTTACAGAATCTCTATAACTAGGGATTTCATGTAAGGTTAAGTCGTGATATTTTCGTTAGTTTTAACGAAAATATAACGACCTAACCAATCATCAAGGGCGTACAGTTGACCTAACTGGGCATTCAATAATTTTCCCGTAGATTTAACGAAAATATCACGACTTAACCTTACATGAAATCCCTGAACATTTTAGGGATTTCATGAAATCCCTAGTTACACAGGTAAAGTAGACTGTTCTAGAAATCATGTTAAGCACGTTTAAAAATTTGGTTTTGTTTCAAGTAAAGCAACTTAATTCTTTGCTACAAAAAGTTTAGTCTTTCATATAAAATCTAGTTACTAAAAGTTCGTAACTATATATAGACTCCTGCTATAATACAGGGTGTTTCAGGTCCACTCTAGAAATATGGAAATATGGAAATTGGCGGAATTACTATGACAAATTTCAAATACCAAAGCAAGTGTAGTTTACGTCCTCTCTGACGCAAAAGGGGACACAAACTACACTAGGTCAAAGTTGGGGAACGTAAACTACACTAGGATCTTTAGGAGACATTTTTTAAATGAATCCATCAAATAAAACGTTAAAACTAACGAAAATATTACGACTTAACCTAACCAATCGTCATTTTATATATATATATATACAGGGTGTTTGAAAACTTTCTGTACAAAATGTAATGGGGGATAGGCAACACCAAGACAAACCCTTTCGTCTATAAGTGTATGTCCGCTGACGTCACCATTCGGCGCGAGAGGGCGCCGCTGCAATTGGCTAAAAGGTGAAGTGGGCTAGACTCGCGCTTGCCGCGGGCATTCTTAAATCGGACGTAGTACGCGTAACATGGAGCGCTTCACGACTGCTGAGATGGCTGACATGCATATGGTGTATGGGGCTGCCAATGGAAACGGAAGAGCTGCTGTGAGGTTGTACCGACAGCGCTTCCCAAACAGACGTGTGCCAAACCACCAAAGGTTTGGCAATTTGCATCGGCGACTGCGAGAAACTGGAACATTCCATGCAAACATGCATGACACTGGTCGGGAGAGAAACGTGCGCACTCCTGACATAGAAGAAGAAATCCTACGGCGATTTGAGGACAATCCAAGCGCAAGCACGCGAGGTGTTGCACGTATCCTCGGTGTGAACCACGACCTGGTCTGGAGAGTGTTGCACGAACAGCAGTTACATCCGTTTCATCGTCAGAGAGTCCAGGCATTACAACCTGGGGATTACCTTCTTCGTGTGGAATTCGCACGCTGGTTTCTGCAGCAGACAGCGGTGCAGCCTAATTTTCCGGCTTATGTGCTGTTCTCAGATGAAGCATGTTTCACACGTGAGGGTGTGTTTAACATGCACAATGCACATGCAACACTCTCCAGACCAGGTCGTGGTTCACACCGAGGATACGTGCAACACCTCGCGTGCTTGCGCTTGGATTGTCCTCAAATCGCCGTAGGATTTCTTCTTCCATGTCAGGAGTGCGCACGTTTCTCTCCCGACCAGTGTCATGCATGTTTGCATGGAATGTTCCAGTTTCTCGCAGTCGCCGATGCAAATGCGCAAACGTTTGGTGGTTTGGCACACGTCTGTTTGGGAAGCGCTGTCGGTACAACCTCACAGCAGCTCTTCCGTTTCCATTGGCAGCCCCATACACCATATGCATGTCAGCCATCTCAGCAGTCGTGAAACGCTCCACGTTACGCGTACTACGTCCGATTTAAGAATGCCCGCGGCAAGCGCGAGTCTAGCCCACTTCACCTTTTAGCCAATTGCAGCGGCGCCCTCTCGCGCCGAATGGTGACGTCAGCGGACATACACTTATAGACGAAAAGGGTTTATCTTGGTGTTGCCTATCCCCCATTACAATTTGTACAGAAAGTTTTCAAATACCCTGTATATATATATATATATATATATATATATATATATATATATATATATATATATATATATATATATATATATATATATATATATAAATTGACGATTGGTTAGGTTAAGTCGTAATATTTTCGTTAGTTTTAACGTTTTATTTGATTAGGTATACGCGGACAAAGTTGAAGAACGCAAACTACGCTAGCTAGGATAATGTAGGGGAACGTAAACTACACTAGGCACCATATGGGGACGTAAACTACACTTGCTCCCAAATACCAAATACCAAATACAAACTACAAATTCCGCCAATTTCCATATTTCTAGGATCGACCTGAAAACCCTGTAGATTAATGTGAAAAGAAACGAATGTATTTAGATTAAAATAAATTCAGATAAACTATTGTGATAATTAAAAATCTGGAAATCGCAAAATAAATATACTGTAATTAATTAATTTAAAAACAAAACGTTGGCGATAAGTACAGGGTGTTCATAAGGTCACGCGAGTGAATATGGTAATGACTTCATCATATTCACTCGCGTGACTTTATGAACACCTGTATTAGACAGCCGAGCTTTGTTAGCTCTAAAATATGTACTGTACAAAGTATAAAATATATTAGTAATGATTTAACGAACTATAGGCCTATAGAAGTAATCTTTTTATAAAGATGTTTTACGAGTTATAGGTAAAGTCTGGAAAAATGTTCGCCTTAAAACATGCAATTTTTAGCAAGCATAGAAAAATTACTAGTTGCCAATATTCTGGTTTTCTTTGAACGTTTTATTCTTTAAGTTTTTAGGCGGACTTTTTTCTGAAACTGTATATTAAATGTTCTGAAAGAAGGTCGCTACTACTCTTGTTAGGAAAAAAATCAGACATAGTACGAAAGGCTTGTTCACTTTGATCCCATTTCACACTTTACTGAGGATTCTTCCTTATTTTCAGGTGAAGATAAGAGGTTTGCTAATATAAAAAAATGGCCAAAACAAGAGGACAAACAGAAGGATAGACAACACACGCTCAGTTCCTCTCCTCCAAATTAGGTATCAGCCAAGTTGCTGCTGCGAAAATAAATTATTAATTATTCTCGATGTGCGATCCAAATATCCAGGTACTAGCTGCAATAGGTAACTTAATTAGTATTGTTGTGTGTATATATATATATATATATATATAATATATATATATATATATATATATATATATAGTATATTGTTGGTGTAGCGGTTAGCACCACTGACTACGAATCCACCAGCCGCAGATTCGATTTCCGGCAATGGCAGGCGGCGCTCAGCTCACCCACTGTTCATCCTTCCATACAAAAAAAAATTGGTAAATAAATGGGTACCCTGGGTAGCCTAGTGTTAACGTTAAGACGCTGGGCTGCTGATCGGGAGGTCGTGAAATTGAGTCCGGATGAGGACGGATTGAGTCGGACGTTTACATTACGTATTTTTTACAATACGTAATCTTGTCATGGGACGAGGCAGTTCTCATAAAACATGCTCGGTTAGGTACTAAGCTTAGACAGACTAGCCAGTGGCATGGTTTTTAATATCCAGTTGGACGCAATATTATAGAAAAATATTGTCCGTTGTACCAGTAAAAATAAACTTAAATATGTACAGTGGACAAGTTATACTCCTATTTACAGTGCTTGATTGCATGTATAGTTTCGACAGTAAAACATGAAACTGGAAGCATCGATGTAGGTTGCACGTAGGGTGGCCATTTAAAAAGGAGGACACTGCGTATGTGGCCGTACGTTAACATATATATATATTATATATATATATATATATATATGTTAACGTACGGCCACATACGCAGTGTCCTCCTTTTTGGAAATTTGGAAATGGCCACCCTAAGGACAGAGTGCTCAAAAGGCGGACTGTCCGCCTAAAGCCGGACGTCTGGCCACCCTAGTTGCACGTCATTCACAGAAGCGGGTAAACCGGTTTAGTATGACGGCCGAATGAACTTTTAGTCCTATACAAGTATGTTATGCAGTTTTGAGGCCTTCTGTACGTAAACATTAGATCCTAAATCACTGATAATGAAGTGATATTTCAACAAGATAATGCTACACGTCACATTTCGTGCGCTATCGAGAGGTGGTTTGATATACGAGGCATTGCTCCTCGAGTGGTCCCTACAATCTCCCGACCTGAACCCAACTGAGCACGCATTTTATGGGCATTTTTGGGTAAGGGTGTCAAGTAACAAATGCTCGTCAACAAATGAGCTTCGAAACTAATATAGAAGAATGAGGGTAGCATTTGCAGTGACCTTAAAACCCTTTTGTTGACAGTATTCCTAAAAAGGTTCTAGAAATAATGCAGACTAATGGAACATTCACAAAATATATTGTTTTCATAAACACAATTAAATCATATAATTTATATTATTCTCTCATTATACAATATATTTACTTTCTGAGCAGTAATATAAGGTGCCTAATACTTATGGACACGATACACACACACACACACACACACACACAGGCTATTACTGTCACACACACACACACACACACACACACACCACACACATATATATATATATATCGATCCGTATATACAGTATAATGATGGGTTTATAAATGAGCTGTGTTATATGTATATATAGTTGACTGCATCTCCATAATGTATTCTCTGGTAATAATGACGAAGTAATGATTTTGGTTCTTCCTCATTCATACATGATGGGTCGAGTATCGATAAAACGAACTTCCTTATCATTAATGAGTTTTAGAAATGACAGATCACGATGTCGAATTACGGGGATCAACCGCCGAAAAATGAATTTTTCTACTTCGAGTATGATTTAATAAAAGGTTTTCGGTACACTCTGTACTTAAACGGAACTATTAGAAATTTTTTTATACAGGGACTCCATAAACATATTATTAATAAAGAAAAAGAAGGTTCAGCATAATAACGCGTGTATATAATAATATAATCGAATATATAATATATATATATATATAATATATATACTTCATACAATGTGAAAAGCAAAAGATTGTCACAATAAAAATGTGAAATTATACAAATCAAAATAAAAAATGTGAATAGAAATTGGTACATTTATTTTGTAATTATATACAGTTATCTTTTTGGACCTTAATTTGGTAAACCGAAATTATGATGATGTACGAATTCAAGCATAAAATTGGAGACAGAACCAGATAGGAAAATACGCTATCTGTCGTCCGTAGGATGCATCTGCGAATGCCGTTTAATGCTATTGTGTTTATCCAATGCTTTACTTATCGATTTTACAAAATTAATTCAAAGAGTTTGCGGGGACGACTGTCAATTTCAAGATTAATTATATATCACGAAAGAGGAAATTATAATTTCCTATTCGTATTGTTATTATTTGGACAGAAATGCTTTCGATTTTATCGGATTGGATAAACAATCTGATCTTAGATTAAAAAGGAAAAGCACTTTATTTTACATAACTTTTTTGTTTATATGTAACTATATCATAATCGATTTTAATAAACATTCCAATAAATATATATATATACACACACACACACACACACACACACACACACACACACATAATATATATATATATATATATATATATATATATATATATATATTTCCGTAGTATATTATAAGGAAGGAAGAGTGTAATAAAGCTCATTTTCGAAATGAAATGATTGAAAGAGAGAGAAAAATGTTAATTCATTTCCAATTTCGAACAAAGTTGAATGGGGGACAAAAATATAGGAGAGATGAAAAACGGAATTATTCTATCCTCTCTTTTTTTATCTTTTTCTTTTTTTTTATTAATTTCTTTATTTTTTAAGCTTTTCAATGAAAGATTTCAACTTATGTTTTGTAGAGAATTTCTTACCTTAATTATACGTGTATATTATATATATATATATATATATAGA